>JAKXYG010001096.1:0-600000 GCA_025895645.1 Cardicola forsteri | reverse complement strand
TCTTCCATCAGGCGTCTGCTACCAAACGTCCCTATTCAACATCTCCCAGCCTGAACGGCTCATGTTCTACTACCTCGAATCAACCAAACGATACAGAAAGGGAACCGAGTGGAACGACTCTAGAACGAAAGCGAAAACGCAAACACCTGCAGCAATTGTATCAACCACCGATGGAGTTATTGTTTCAGGGATCTTTGTCCGATGTAAGTGGGAAATTGATATTTTTACTGCAAGCGGTTAAAAATGATTTTTTATTTATGTCATTTTTAATTACATTCTTTTGATTATTTTGAGTGATTGTGGGGCTTTTTAAAATGTATGATTTTGGTTAGTTTGTTACATAAACAATAACAAAAAGTTTAGAATAAACATTACTTCAACTTATTGACTAAATACTAAATGTTTGTGTTTTGTTTAAGATACATTTTTGTATTGTTTTAAATTAAGACTAAACGATAATTGTACAAAAGTTTGAGGTGATATATTTGTATTTTCAACTGGACTTAAAAATTGTTGTAGTGAAAGAGAGAATTGAAATCGGAATGAATTGGTAACATGTCCACTTTAGAATTTTTTTATTTGCAGAACATCTCTAACCATTGCCCAATATTTTGTTTAAATGAAGCTTTTTGACTAATAGATACATTTTGGTGATGGTACCACTGTTCGTAATTATTTGAATTTGCTTGACGACTACATATGGTATATAGAAGTTAAATTTTATATCATCAGTATTTTTCTAGGTTTACAGAGGCGGATAAGATGCTAAACTTGTTTGGGTGAATATGCTTTGAATTTCATCATTAGGATTTTACCATTTAGGATGATAATGATCCTGATGATTGGGGTAATACTTATAAAGTCTTAATTTCCAATGGTGATGATTCTCCTGAATGTTCCTCCTCCATGTGGTATATATTGGACTAGGTGTCTATAGGCATTTAGACTAATAACAGCAGGGACCGAGTGCACAGCGGTATAACTAGGTTTTCATTTCGGTTGGTGGGTGCAAACATACCTCTGGGGTACTTCAAAGGTATCTTAGCCGTTGGGTTAAGGGATATAACTTTGACAAGAAATTAGGCGGTCTCGTAAATCTTTGCGGACAGTGGTGCCGTTACAAGGATACTGTCTATTAGCCCAGAAACTTTGTTGTTTTTTAACGTTACGCTTATCAAGTCATCAAAGTTGATTGTTTAAAATGGTGTATAAATATAGAAAATAATGAAGAGGTGGTTACGTTATCAACCAAAATAAATGAATGATTTACCAAATATGGATTTTTTGGGTTTCGCTAAATGTCCACTTGCTGAAAAATGTATTAGTTTATACATTCAGGCAGTAAACAAAAAATGTAATTATATGATATGTGGATAGCACATTCTCATATTGAGATTGTCTAATGAATGAAAAGGAAAATGTGCATTGAAATTGTTTGTATATTTATAAAAACAAAGCCAGTTAATAAAGTAATTATGATAAAGCAAATAGGAGAAAACATTCTAATCAATGTTTTAAGGGATGTGTACGAAGTTTGCTTTTAATATTCTGTGAATTGGTTAACAATCTGGCAGGCTATAAAATACACGACTTATAATAAACATTTTAGTTTATTGGTTTTTGTTAAAGTCTACTAATATATTGAAAAGTTAATATTAGTGTTTGCATTTTCATTTTTATTTATTTCTTTTATATTTTTATTACTTGTTTACGTTTAAACACTTTAGTAGAGCTAACATTCAAACATTTGTGTTCAAGTGCTTTTTTGTAAACCGTTTTCTTTGTTGCATTTTTTAAGCACAATATATTGTTTTATCAAAGTCGAACTGATAGGCATACATTTCAACTCCCATGTTATCTTTAATCAAGTTAGAATTGATTTATTTAGTTATAATTTGTAATCTGATGATGAACCTGAAGGTTTGAGTAATCCTTAGAAGTTTCAGGTTCCAATATTAGTGATAATCCTGATTCCATGTACTTCGATGTGGTGCATTCTGGACTCGGGCTAACATAGATCAAGGACTGAATGCATAACTTTATAACAGGACTTACATTTTAGCGTATTCATTTATTCGTTTGGTTGGTGACATAGTTACCTTTTCATTTAATATACTATATATATATATAGTATATTAAATGATTGACTTCGATGGCTTGATAAGCTGAACAAATGTAGAAATGTAGCAAATTTTTTTTGGCTGGTAGATGGCATCCTTATGACGGCTCCACTGTTCACAAAGATTCATTAGCCCAACTGATTTAATGTCGGAGTTATCATAATTAGCCCAACAGCTGCATATGGTATATGTATACTTTAATATATATACCTTGGTGTATACTTGCACTCATCCACCGATTAGGAATCCCAGTTATACTGCTGTACACTTAGTCACTGCTATGTTAATCTTGGGTGCTAGGGTATTTTATTCCATGATGCGCCACGTAGAAGTGGCAGGAATATCATCATCATTATCATTATCATCATCATTGGAAATTGAGATTTTATAAGAATTATTCAAATTTTAAGGATTATCAGTATCCCATAGCTTAAATGTTCTACACAAAACATTTTCAATTTTCTAACATACACCTAGGGTATTTAAAATATTTTTTAACGTATACGTATACTGTATATAGCCATTTAGTTAAGCGTGATATGCATGACAATTTTTGTGAACCGTGGCACTATCACAAGGATGTTTATAAACCAACAAACTGAGTTACCTCATTACCTTTGTTATTCATTCACAATTTTCTTTTCTCATGAAACGATAGGCAGCTATTTTCAACATGCTTTGTAATTATAGAAATAGCAAAAGAGGTGACCGTGTTACGAACCAATTAATCGAATTGATTTGAAATAATGGTTTGTGTTGTTTAATTTTTTTTTCAATCATCAAATTTAGGCTCAACTCAAAGCTCAAACCAATCGTCAGTGGTTGTTGGTCAGTTTGCATGACGAAGGTTGTTTTGATTGTCACATTATGAACCGCGATGTTTGGAAGGATTCGAAAATTTATGTAATGATTAAGCAACACTTTGTATTTGTTCAAGTAAGTCAGCCAAATTGACATTTTTTTCTCAGGTTTGGAGTGATAATATTCAATTCATTAAAAAAAATAGAAATAGATATTGTAATGTTGACAGAATGTTAGTTGTATGTTGTGTTTGTTCTTGCATTGTGTTTGACATAAACCAAACGGCGGTCTTTATATAGTATCTGTGTTCACATCGACATAACCACTTGTACCATATTGACATAATTAACTATTATTATTATTATTATTATTATTATTTGTTGTTGTTGTTGTTGCTGTTATTGTTAGGTTTGCATCCGTTCTACTATATAGTATTTTCAACATTCATTATCTTATAAATCTGTAAAAATAACGATTGATTCGAACGGCGTTTAATTTTTAAACAGAACATGAATACATGGGTTGTAGTTTTTAAATAATTCTTACCACTTTTTAAGTACACTTATAACATCTATTGTTGCTTTTTCGTTTTTATACGTAATGCTTCCTAGATATGTAAAATGACAATTTTAATGGGCATACAAACACTTGGATTTGTTACGTCTAACAGTTGATTTGTAGTACAAGGACTTGTTCCAATGGTTAGACTGTGCGTACATTCCATCTGCCTATACAGGCTAAATTTTTAGCATTGAAAATTTTGCATATTTAAAATGGGGGCTTTTCTAGCTTTCATTTGATCTTGTTATTTGAATTATGTTTTTACCTCTGGTGTTGTTTTCCGCAATAGTGGCCTTTAAGTGTGTGTGTGTGTGTGTGTGTAAATACACGTAGTTTTTATATAAGCAAGGTTGCTAAGTTTACATTCTAATCCCTTTTTCTTATCGATCAGATATGGGTCAATTTAGGGGTAAATATGTTTCCAGTTTAACTATTCACGATGCTAATGATCCTGAGGATTTGAGTAATGCTCACAAAGTCTCAATTTTCAATGATAGTAATATTCCTGACTGTTCCTTCTCCACATGGTGTATTCTGGATTAGGTGTCCACATGCATCTGGACTAAACAGCTGAGATCGAGTGCACAGCTTTATAACTTGGCTTTTATTGGAATCCAGCTCATTTAATGGGTGCTAGCATGCACCCAAGATGCCTAAAATTTATCTCAAGGTATCATTTAACCATATGTAACCGGTTAGGCTTGTTGATACGTCAAGCGGTGTCAACCATCACTTCCCCCGAATGAGATTGTCTTGTCAATTCCTGTGTTCACTAGTGTCGTCACAAGGAAGCGGTCTCAGCCAAAAACGTCATTTGTTTCTACGTAAGGTTAATCCACACTCGACAACCTCCTAATATATAAGTTCGGGATGCTATGTGAACTTGGAACCAGTGGAGAAGTTGCTCTTTTACCAACTTTAGTTGTTGTTATTTGTTGAATACAAACAATGAGTGAATTAAAAGACTACTATCGATCAGAATGACCATTCATATCAATACGACCGGTGTTGAGTTGTGTTCTTCAAGTTTTGCATTCTTGGTCCCCAGTGATTAGTTACAGCTTGTAATAAATTATGCTACTCTTTTGACTTTCTATTTAAAATGATAATTGGACGTGTACAATATATCTATGCAAAAAATCTAACAGTAGATTGTCTGTCATCTCGTTGTATTTGATTACAATAGTGCGTTTTATTATTTTATTCTAAATGGTGAAGTATATTAACACAACTGTGGTTTGTTTGTTTGTGTTTTTAAGATTAAAATAGATACTCAGGAGGGTGTGAATTATCGCAGTCATTATGCCTATGTTCAAGGTGCATCTCATATAGCATTGATTGATCCGTTTACTGGTGAACAAAAAATGATGTGGACTCACTTGAATGACCCCAAATTAATTTTTGATGTCCGTAAGTTTTTTTATTGATCGTAATTATTGATTTTGTCTTATAACTATATTTAAGCACAAATTATCGGGTCAACAGTTTTTTAAACTTTTAAAAGATTGTAGTACTGTTAGGTTTGGTTAGACACTGTAAACAAATGTAGTGCTTATGAATCCTGATTACTTGAGTAATATTTATAAAGATCGTATCCTTGATTCCGTTTCTTCACATCGTGTATCCTGGATTCGGAGTTACGTCGAGCGTTGATTAAGTGCACATACATATACTATGTGTAGCAGTTTGGTTAAGGGAGACAACACTAACAGAAAATCAAGAGACTTCGTTAATTTTTTTGTGAATAGTGGTATCGTTATGAAAATGCCATCTATTGCTTCACTACTTACGTTTTCTGATTATATGAGGCTTTTTCGCATATATAAAATATGGTACGCACTTGTTCAAGTTGGTTAGCATCAACTCATATATATATATATATATATATTATATATAAAGCTTATAAAGCCATCGAAGTCGATAGTTTAATATGCTGTACAAATATAGAAATAAGAGTTGAATGCATCACCAGCCAAATGAATGAACAATACTATACGATTTTCTATCTATTCCACAGTTGAATTAAAATTTATTTATACTACTCCATGAATAAACTATATATTTGTGTCAATTATACATGTACAGTTAATGAATTTATTCAACATACACATCTCACTCCCACTTCTGATTCAAATATGCCATCAACTTCAACTTCAAGTGATCTACTGGCTCACGATGATGAGGAAATATTAAATGACTCCAAGCGATTGCGAGTTGAATCACCAACCAGTTCCTTGTTTCCTCCGTTGTCATCAACAAACCAGTTGCTGGAGTTCAATGTTAGTCTTTTCATTCGTTTTTTTTCGGGTCTGATTTTTGACTGTTGTATAAGGAAAATATGTTTCAGGCAGTGGGCGATTAGCACAGTCAAGCAAGGGCTAGCATCGCTAGTGGAACTGATTGGGATATACCTCCTACTCATCTGATTACAGCGACTTAGTCATTTGTTGTGAAATTGTGAAATTTTGATTTACTCCTAATTGTCGTATTTACTTATAATTTTTAATTAATAATTATTTTTACTACTAAATATTTTACGGGAACATTTTTTGGCAGTGGACATTATGGCAAAGCTGAACGTGAGCCCGCATTTAGAGCCGGTGGTGGGGATTAAACCCTTGCCCACCCGGGTTCGAATCGAGTACCGCTAGACCACCCCGGCATATATATATATATATATATATAACTGATTTTATCAAGTGCATAATGTTAAAATTTGCAAACATTGGACTGCTCACTGGATTCATTTATGAAAATTTTTTTTTTGTATAAAACGAATGGTTAGTATATTAATTAAAATATTATTATATACAAAATACCACCCAAATTGACATAACGCTGCCTATTTTACAAACTAATAAAAAATACAACGAAAATAAATGAATTAAGTTTGTGTAATATGCTAAATGATCCTGAGGATTTGAGTAATGCTTATTAAGTCTCAGACTCTAATGATGGTGATATTCTTGACTGTTATTCCTCCACCTTGTGCATCCTAGACTAGGTGCCTATAGGCATTATAGACCAATAACAGTAGGAACCGAGTGCACAGTGGTATAATTGACTTTAACTGGACTTCCTCTTAGTGAATGGGTCCTGGTATACACCCAGGATGCTTAAAAGTTGTTTCAAGGTATCCATTTGCCATAGATAGCCGGCTAAACTAAGGAAGTTCACTCTAACAGAAAATCAGGCCTCTGGTCCTTATCTCGTGCAACTTTTATGAAATTTGGCTCAAACAGAAAAGATGTGATTGAATCTTTTGCCGAGATTCCTAGGTCATCTGATCTCCTTGTGACTGGGGACGGTCCGAAGTTGACGGGTTTGCACTGGAGAGTTAAAAGGATTTTACCCCTGTTAATTAATATTGACGATCCTGATTTCTGGTCACTTCTGGGCTCTTCAATTACTTCTGACGGTGGTTCATCTGATGAAATAAATTGTCAAATTTGTTTGCTGCATTTGGAAAATTTTCCAAAACATTAATTTGAATACAAAAATGAACATTTTCTCTTTATTGGTTCGCATTGTGCTTGAGGCAACATGTCTCAGATGCATTTGACACAACACCCACTTTGCATCCTCTGTATCAAGAGATTGGAAGAAAAAGATGAGCAACTGATAACATGTTCCATCATTGGTATTGTGACAGCAAAGATTGCGCTGGTTTGGAAACGTTCTTTGTAGAAAATCTGATGCAATGCCACTTTTCCTAACTTTGACTTATCTAAATACCAGTTGGAAGAAAAGGAAAGGTGGTCAGAAACGTTCTTGGATGGATATTGTTCGGGACGATCTTCACGCTATTTTGGCCGGGACATATCCATACACGCCTCCGAAAACCAGTCAATCTCTGTGAACAGTTACGCGGTTTACGAGCTGAGAAATTTTGTTATACTTTTATGTTTGTTACGCTTATTAGGCCATCGGATTCGATCATTCAATAAACTATATAAATATGAAAAATAATGAAGATGTGATTACGGCACCAACTACAATGAATGAATGAAAATGAGTGATTTTAAAAATATTTTTCAGTTAATTTTTCTCTTGGTTACTGTAAGATTTTAGCGTTGTATTTTGACATTCTTATAATTACTTGATTATTCAACTATATTTCAAGTAAAACACGTGTATCACAATGTTTACTTCGCTGTTTGTTGTTGAGACTGGTGAAAGCTCATACAGACGCACCGACATTAAATAAAGTAATTGTTTGCTGTCATTTTTTTAAACAACCAATCACATTGCATCTGTCTGTGTTTTTATTAATCCATTACTTTTTCAATCGATGTATATATATATATATACAGGCGCGTTTATTGAATTGTGAGTGACTTTCTGTGTATCTACATAAAGTTATGCACCCATACACTTACATATATATATATATATATATATATATATATATGTATATATGTATATAAATGTATATATATATATATATATATATATATATATATATATATATATATATATATAAGGCGACCTTGTGACTTCAATGTATATGCTGAAACTTAGATCAATATATATATATATATATATATATATATATATATATATATATATATATATATATATATATATATATATATATATATATATTCATCTTGCAGCATTATATAAAGTGTTTTACAGTTTTCTTCTCTATTCATTAATTTTTTAATGACCTGGAAACAGTATTATGACTGCATTTTGTTCGTTTTTCTAATTAGTACACTTTAATTCTAATTTGTTTTGTGCGTTTGTTCTAATCCGCCAAATGTACATCGATGTGTAATGGACTAATATAGCATACAGCGCATGCATGCGTAGTGTGTGTTGTTTCTGTTAAAAATTTATTTTGTGACGTAATTCTCTAAAAAAAGCTTTATATATATATATATATATAATCAGTTATTGATTGTAATTAGATATTAGGGAAAATTACTTAAAAATATTAACGTAGTTTTTCTGGATATAATATTAAATTTTTCAGTAATGTAGGATGTTAAACCGAAATTGTTAAAAGTTTGGAAATAAACATTGGTTTTGTTCATTTTATTGGTTATTACTACCATTCCACAAAATATTTTTTGATTCAACTCTTTACGATTAGGTTTATATATTGGAGCAACTTGTGTTGTTTTGATGAATTTTTCATTCTTAATTCATTTATTCATTCATTTCCCAAAACATATTTTGGATTTAAACTTCAGACTACTAATAAGTAGTTAGGATATTTTACTTGTGCGATATAACCGTGATGCGATTTTTGTAATACATAAATTGATTATTTATTTTACATCAATTTTGTTTTCCATAATTAAACGAATGTATCTGATCATTGAAAACTGAGTTTATTGTCGATTTTTCATGTATACTAATCTTTTTTAAATTGAAAAAAAAACAGTACTAAACTATTTGGTTGTGCTATATGGAAATTCGAATTCAAAATATATTGGTTCAGATAGGATTAATTTTGTTAAAACATATCCAGTTTTTTTACATTTATGCTTCTGTTTAACATTAATGGGTATTTATTTGTTTATTGTTTGTAATATTTGACCTTTAAGCTGTTTGTTTATGAACACCGTCCGGCTTCGCTAAATGTCTACTTGCTGAAGCAATTGAAATATATATATATATATATATATATATATATATATATATATATATATATATATATATATATATATTATATAATATATTATATTTAGGTCGGTACCGAATCTTCTACTTCCAACTTTGCTTATTCACATTTGTTTGGTCACAGCAACCATGCATCTGGTAATGTCGCTTCCGACCGAAGACAAACCCGTTCGCCCATTGCGACAAATCCGATGGATTTGAGCGAAGAAGAACAAATGCGATTGGCTATCGAAGCGTCAAAAAGAGACGCTTTAGCAAATCACAGATCAAACCAAAAGGTTGTTGATAAAAGGAATTTTTCTTGGCTCACTAAATGATCCAATTATTTGTTTTTCGTTACATGCGCCAGAAAACTGATTCACAACGATTGGGATGTTGTGGCAAAGTGTGAAATGGATGGATAATTTTTTTGTAATTAATCTAGAGTTTAAACCCCAACAACCTAACTATAATCCAGTCACTCATACACACACACACACACACATATATATATATATATATATATATATATATATATATATATATATATATATATATATAAAATGCTATGGCGAAGGACAGTACACAACTGCACAATTGTTCCTTGTCATAGTTATAGTCAAATAATGCACTACATGTAGGTACTACACAGAATCAGAAATATTACCACAATTGGAAAATGAGATTTTATAAGCATCAGTCATATTATTATTGGCATTAGCATCCCACAGTAAAATTTAAGCTTTCAGTCGTCTCAAGAATGATCGGCACTTAGAATGGAACTATTTTAATTTATTATACTACTTAAGATGCTAATAAGGATAAAATGGTTATTTTTGTTGGAAAAATTATATTCCTTTGGTTTGTAGTCAAACTGTAAGTTTTCTGAGTTGTTTTAAGTCAAGGTGTAGCACTCATTGAGATTGAAACAGGCCACAAGTTTTCAAATACACCTTTTCGGAATCAAATTAGACTATTTTTCTTCTTAACGTCAACGAATTTATTTTAAAGGACAGGGATGTTTCGATGCAGAATTTGAACAGTCAATTTTAGTGTTTTTTTTGTCGGTATGTTTTTTACCGTTATTACATGATTAGGGGGGACCCCCCCCGGTAATATACTTACCTATTGAATATTCCTATATTTATACGGCATATCAAATGATCGACTTCAATGGCTTAATAAGCGTAACAAAAGCAGAAGAATAACAAGGTTTCTAGGCTGGTAGCAGGCATTTTTGTGACAGCACCACTGATTGCGAAAATTTACGAGGTCGCCTGATTTTTTGTCAAGGTTATCTCCTTTAGCCTAACGGCTACTTATGGAAGAAATATATTTTAAGATACCTTTTAAATACCCTGAGTGTATATTTACATCCATTCACCAAAGCGGTAGCCCAGTTATGCCGCTGTGCACTTGCCCCCTTCTTTTATTAGTCTAGATGGCTTTGGGAACCTAGCCCAGGATGCATCACGTGGAGGAGTAGTAGTCAGGATTATCACTATCATTGGAAATTGGGACTTTATAATCATTACTCAAATCCTCATGATCATTAGCATTCCATGAACAGTACTTTTGTTAGAAAGGTACTTGAAAGATTGCAGTTACACTTAACCGCTTTTAAATTGTACTTATCCATTAGTCAAATTATCGATTTCTTAAACAACGCCTCCCAATTTGACTGTAGAACCAAGTTTGTCATTTGTTTGGTCTTACAAACATATGATTTTAGGATTGTAATGTTAGATTGTTCAAGTTTTTGTAGTAAGTGTGATTCCAATTCAGAAATTTGAAGAAAGAACTCTTAACCATGAATCACTAATTGTTCCAAGCGCTTCATTATTTTTTTCTGTTTTAGAAGTTTTTGAAAATATATTTGGGTATTATCTAAATATTTATTTCGAATTTTTATTACTTAACAAGATGCTGAATAGTTAATAAAATTTTTAGGCGTCCTGATTAGTGATTATTGTAGCAAAGTGACAACAGAATTAATTGCAGATACCGTTTTCTTTTTTTTGATTAATTTTGAAAATTATCTCATTTTAAAATGATATCTAATTGATCTTTTTTTGTTAAGTTTAAAATGCCGCCTAGACATTTAATTTAATTGTAAAGAAAAGTGATATTCCAAAATTTCGTGACATTTAATTCTAATGTTGCGGATCTACTGAACAATACTTTTTAAATTTAAAAATTCATCTTGACTTAAATGAATATTTTATAAACAATTATTTATGTATAGATGTCGTTTTTAATGAGGGATATTGATTGCTTTATACCAATATGTACAAACCCTTTGACAGCATTTTTATCTAACTTAAACGTTTATAATAGTCACATGATTTTAAACAAAATCTCATTTTTATTATACAATATTCAATACTATATAATGAATAAAAAATCTATAGTTTTATTGATGCATATATATTATTAACAATGAAAAGATTTCATAATATTAATATTGTACCCAGGTGGTTTAGCGGTACAGCGCTCCATTTAAACTTGGGTATTCACGGGTTCGATTGCCATTACCGGCACTACATGCGGTCCCACGTTCAGCTCCACTGCTGCAACATGCTTCCCGTAAAATATTTAAAGTAGTAAAAAAATGGTATTAAATGTCAACTGGTTTATAAAAGTCTAATAGAATCGTCAACATAAAATGCAAAGTCAAATATTAAGGAAAATATGAAATATATACATTTTGTTTAGCTTCCACTTATTATTATTACATACTACAAACTATTTAATAACAAATGTAATCGCTTTTTTCTAAACAATCTGATTCGAGTACTTTAGTATATTTTTGGTTAGGTAGTCAATGTGGTTTGTAAGTTTGTTTTTAACAAAAGTAGGTTTGGATGAGGTAATTTGGACATGTGTTTATGGATGTTTTGTTCCAATATGTTGAAAAAATTGAAGGATATTGATGTTAGAACTGTTAGCTTATGTCAGAACAAAATTTTCATATTTCTCACTAACTATTATGATAATTATTCACTTCCATAGTAGTAATTTGATTTTAAATGTCTGATTTTAGTTTTTTTAATTTTTTTTTTAAGAAAATGGCTAATTGATTATGATTGAATAAGAATTAGTGAAGTGTTTTATGCAAACCTTAATTATTTTCTAAATTAACTAATCAATATATTTTTTTAGTTTTCTAACTGAAACCAGTGAAGTTACAGCAGACTGTTATTAGCTGAGCTATACTTTTTTACATTTTATGGAAAGTACTTTTTCTGTTTTTGACTTCTGTGACTGGTTTGAATGTTTAGCATATATGGATAACTTGTTGGACTGATATATTTCCGACATTTGTGAACAGTAGAAGGGGATTATTAGAGATGTTATGGGAATTGACGAAGAGGTTGTTCTGCTACCAACTTTTGTTGTTGGCAATAGATTGAAAATGTTTATTTTTAAAATTTAATTGCCCGCATGTTTTTATTTTTCAACAATTGGTATTGTTGTTGGTTTTCGATTATGTCTACTTGTTTCTACCTACTAGAGAATTTAAATATATATATATATATATATATATATATATGTTATTATTTATTTCCTATAGAATGACGGCAATCAAGAGGATGACGATGATGTCATAATTCTTACTGATGATGATGAAGAAGAAGAAAAAGATTATGTTAATTGTTCAAATAAAATTTCTGCTGTTTGTTCGCACAAGTCCAAGTCACACACTTCCTTCAATCCACCGATTTCCAGTTGCTCCAGTTTATCAAATGCCGATCTTTCCAATAGAATTAAGGATTTCACTGATCATTATGATGATTATTCACTTCCGTCTAACTCCCATATTCACAAAACCTCCTCTTCCCACGTTTCTTGTTTTGATCAAAAACCAACTTCATCCACAATAGCTTTTTCATCACCTGTTCCTTCCGTTACCGAGGAATGTTTAGAGCTGCTTATCCGATTTCCCGATGGAAGTCGGGAAATTGTTTGTGTACCCGCTTGTTTGACCTTGAACAAGTTTTTATCTGATTTTGAATCTCGTGGTTTTCCCATAAGCCGATACGAATTGATTCGAGTTTATCCTTCACTGAAACTTAACAGTCTAACGGATGTGCACGTAACTTTGTCTAGTACCGGATTGCAAAACAAGGATACTTTGTTTATGCAAGAAATTTGAGCACATTATATTTATTATGCGATGGTTGTGTTTGTTATCAATGCATTTTGTAATTTTGGAGAAAATTCCAATGTATAGAATTTGTTTATTGTAATTAGAACTATGAAATTTCTTTTGTGAATGTACATTTCCTTGATTGATGTGTACATATCTATTTTGATAGTTTTAAAAAGAATATAAATAGCATATAGCTAATTTTATTGCTCTGTTTGCGGTGCTTATATTTGAAAATGTTTGTTTTTTATCCAAAGTTTCTAGTTTTGATTTAACCCTTGTGTTTGTGTGTGTGTGTATATATATATATATATTGAATGATTGCATGAAATTTGGGCTATTTTATTAAGAAAATATCAAATCATTGATTTGTATCTGGAAAGGTATGTTTCCTTGTTACAACTGCCTTTCATTATGTCACATTCTTTTATAATTCGGTTGTTTTATTAATTGAAATACAACTGTAAATGATAAAATATTTGTGTATACTGAATACTATTATTAATTAGTAATAATAATAATTCTAAAAACAGGAGACTTATTGGTTATCCTTTTGTAGTGGTAAATATATAATTTTCGGCTTGCGACTTCTTAAATTTGTTTTTAGTGCTATTTCATTAAATTGAAAACTGTTTATGAACAGTGGAAGGTGATTATACGGGATGCTATGAGAATTTGGAATTGATAAAGAGGTGGTTTTCTCACCAACTAGTTGTTTATTTTTAGATTATATGGTATTTTATTTGAAATGGTCGATGATTGTAAGCAACTGATTAAATTTTTGTTAACAGAGTTGTTAACACTTATGAGTCCAACTTTTGTATTGAATATTTAAAAAATGTTCACAGTTTAACATTTGGATACAAAAGTAATTTTGCAAGGTAAAGAAATATTTATAAAATGGTTGTGTGAGTCCACTTTTAAACTTGGTTGTATAGTACGTGTCAACAGTTAGTATTAAACTTACACGCCCAGTCATCTTCATTTTGGAATGGATAAAGTTGTGTAAATTGATAGAATAAATGATTTTGAAGCTAATACTACTTGAATTATTAAGTAGTTCACTGGATGGCTTACAAAATTTTGATTTACGTTTTAAGGTAGACAAACTTTTCGACATTTATTCACACTCAACAAAATTAAGTATGTTTTGTTTCTTTTTAGTATAATTTTCTTATTTTAAGTTTCTGATTGTTGTATTATTGATTAAATAAACCTTGTTTATCGACTAGTTTTCCAAACATTGGGTTTACATTTATCTTCAAACTAATCTATGTTCACATTTACTTTCTTTTCAAATATCTTTTTTAGGATTTTCGTTTGGTTACCTGCCCGGTAATGCAAAATGAGCAGCGCTATTGGAAATGAAGTTATGAAGGTTGTTATGATTGTCATGGAGAGTACTAGCGGTTCTGGTCACCGAATAACTGCTTTTCGACCTAAAGTGGTTACATCTCGCAAAGAAACGCTGGCATTTGATCCATTGGTTCGGCAAACTGTCCTTTATCGTGAATTGCAGAAGATTCGATCGTTAAAAAAGAAATAGTTATACATTTGTTTTAGGCATTTTATGAAATGATTTAGTTGTATTGGAATGTACATAAATTGTTTTTTCTAATATAAAAGTTCTTTTTTTAAATATACCTGATTGATGTTGGTTACTGCGATGTGATTCTGTTTGTTTGTTGTTGAATTTATTAATGAATCAGGTATTTACACAGCTTGCTCACAAATTGTACCGTTGTGGCAATAGTTAGACTTGGGGTCTTAGTAGATAAGGGTTTTACATTTCATTAGTGACACCCTAAGCCTTGATTCTCGGTTAGTTGTGCTAAATGAAATTTAGTAATAGTTTTAAAAATTAGAATAATGTTCTTTCGATTGAGAAGTGTAGGGTTTTAACTTAATTGCCTACAGTCGTTTTATTGGAGCTTTTATAAATTACCTGTGCTAATAATAGCGCGTTGGTAATCGTTGTTTTAATCCGATCGTACTTTTCCAGTAGAATGTCCCATAAGATTTCCCGATTAAGAAATACATGTTTTGTATTCACGAGAATCTTTTAGGTTTAAACAATTTGATGGTACCAAAATTTCAACATTATGTACAAGACCAATAGGTACGACAACTATAATTTAGCCATGATCTGACGATGTGGTTATTTAGAGATAGAAATCTATTTTTTGTTTCAATTTTACACGATTGTGCAATTTTTGTGCACTTTAGCAATGTTTTTCCTACATGTCTTATCTTCACTTCAATGTTTGGACATGACATGGCTCTGGCTTGCAATTTCACCATTTTTTTCTTCTGTTTATTATTTTTTTTAAATTAATTCAAAACTGGTCGTAGCACTTTCTGACTGACTAGTCAATTTTAAATAAATAACTATTCTTATGCAATGTTATTTTTGACTTTGTACCACACAGATGCTTCTCTTTGCCTCTTCGAGATGATCCGACAAAAAACGCCAACAATTTAGATAGAATGTCAATATTCGAACCAATTCAATCATGACTTCCAAGTTGCTGCAAGCAACAAATGGAAGTGGGGCTGTTAGTAACACTCTATTTCCACCCGTTCCATTTGCCGGTTTTATGACTCTGCCAACTAGCAACTGTTTATCCGATTCGCTTTTGGTCGATCAGTGGACTCAATATGCAACTTATTGCGGTTTGTTGGCCGACACTGGAACATTCAATCGTAATTTGGGACAAACGAGGTTGGCACGCTTACCCTTTTGGGATTTGGCAACGCGTGTCGCTCAAAGACCCGCTCCTTGGCTGTATCAGGCCGGTCGTGAATGGTGTTCAGGTTTGTTCGTGTTTGACTCTTGTTTTCCCCATTTTTTTGCATAGAATTATATCAATGGTTTTTCACATTTGGCTTTTTAATTGGACTGAGGTGATGTAGAACTAAAGTCACAATTAGTATTGGTTCTGTATAGTGTTTTAATACTGTTGGACGAGGGGACTTAGCATAAATAAAAGGACTGTGTTCGCATGCTACAATGTCTCCAAATTTTCCGTTGGCCGCCTGGCCTTCTTTTCCATTCAGGTAATGGATAGGCTTCCATAGCTATTCTGGCAGGATGAGTGGGCGATCTACGTAAAACATGACGGAACCATTTTAATCGTCTTTCTTTTATTGTGCTAGAGATATATGGCCAATAAATGTTAAGAGACTTACAAATATCAATGCATTATATATATATATATATATATATATATATATATATATATATATATATAAAGGTTTGCAGTTGGCATTTATGTTCAAGTTAATACAACTAACTAACAAACAATCTAATGTATACAAACACACACGCACACATTGGGTTACGACCATGTTAAGGTTAATGTAGTTACGATCTGGTTTTTTGCATACAAACTGGCTTTGAATGTGAATATAAACTGATTATTTCCACGTTTCTATACTATCTAAAACGATTGCTTTCTATTTATTCATATGCGAAGAAAATCTTGTATACACACAACCACTTCACAAAAGTACTGAAATCCAGTGAAAGTTTATGAAAAAATTGACAAAACAAGTGAAAGCAAAAATTACTTTTTTATTTCAAAACTAGTAGGCACAATAATTGAAATTTTTAATGTTAATATATCATCATCATTATACAAACATGTGCAGCGCAATGATTCAATGGTAAAAGTTCTAATTTGTGAACTGAATAGTTCTGTTTAGGCTTTGACAATCTAAGTAAGGTATTTGATTAGAAGGTAATACTTAATATATAACAATGATTACAATACCTAAGAAATGTGAGCTTTCAAAAATCTTAATATAATTAATTAATGTTTGCCTTGTATACTGTTAACTCCTGAATAGTATGCCAAGACACAATGAGATGGGTTACTCACTTGTTAACGATAGTATCACACATTATTTAATGAGACTTAGTGTGAAAAATAAATGTACAATGTTTGTATCAATCACTTTTAATTTAGGAGAGAAAACTTTGATTTGAAATCTAGAAGAGAGTGTAGACTTGAATCCGACTACACATTGTTGATAATTGTTAACAGGAATAGAACAGTTGCACAATACTTCCTACTAACTGAAACCAAGACAACTAATTATTTGGTCAAGGTTCTAATATTACATAATTTATAAAAAAAACCATTTATTTGATCATTTCGCATCAACACGTATTAATACTCCAGCCTTATTTTGATCTAATTTTATTTAAATACACATTAATTGACAATTTTTCTAGATGCAAACCGTCATCCCTACTTGTATTTGCGTTATTCACGTTATCGATGGCATTCAAATGGTCATTGCGTTGGACGCGCTCGTAAATTGAGCAATTTGAAACGACTGTGTTTGAATTTGCCAAATGGCTTGATGAAGGCACTCTGTCAGTCGAACGAATTATGTGAGTGGTTGTGTGCATTTGTCATTGTATTATTGTCACAAGTGGCTGAATCGTTTACGTTTACGATGATGTGAATATATTTATAAAGACTTGAAAGAGTGAATTATAGATTTAATTACCGGTGAATTATCACGAGTAATGTTCACACCGCGCTGCAACTTGTATTCTGCCTTGTTGGAGTTATGAGATTGATGTATGTGGCCATTAGAATTTACCCTGTTGATTACGGCTTTGAGTTTGTTTTTGTGACTGTTTTGACCGTGAGTATATGAACTAGTTAGCCGCAGCTAGCCATTTTGGTGAGAAGACGAGCAATTTTTAAACTTTCTTTTCTAGGCCCCTTTCCGTATGGATCAAGCAATGCTGTCCCTAAATAGGGCTGGTTGGTGATAATACTCAGGGTGACACCGATAACCGTTGTCGCCTTCTTGTAATTATATTAATGCCTGAGTATCGTTTGGTCTGCAACTGCTTTTTTGTTACAGTCTTATTCATAACTAACCTTCATTGCTAAAGGCAGGTTCACTATTTGCCACCTGTTCGCGTTGTCTCTCTTAACCCAACGACTACATGTTGAATACATCTACCTTAAGATACGTTTTAAGTACCGTGGGTGTATGTTCGCATTCATCCACCAAGACATAAGCCCAGTTATATTACTGTGCAGTTGGTTGATGATCTATGTTAGTCTGTGAATCTATAATACACCACATAGAGTTACAGAAGTAGTTGTATTGTCATTATTATAAATTGAAACATTTCTTAAATTAACTAATTTATTTTAACTAATAATCGTATTTGCTAATTATTACATGTTTAAGCACCGACGACCTCCTATTACGTGCTTTTAAACAATTTAATGCTTACGTAATATAGAATAATTTCTGTTGTTAGTCTAATTACTTAGTGTTAATCAGTTTAAACTTGTGGCAGCAATGCCGGGGTGATCTAGCAGTAGATCGCTCCACTTGAACCCCAGTGGGCATGGGTTCGATCTCTTCCGCCGGCACTGACTTGTTCGGCTTCGCTTTAATGTTGACTGCTGAAAGATGTTTCCCTTTAAATATTGAAGGCAGTAGAAAATTATACTAAACAACTCAATGATCATGATACGTGTAGAATGTTTCCAATGAAAATTCGATTTCGATTTATTCATTTGGTTGGCGATGTGATCACCTCTTCATTAATTTCTATATTTATACGACATATAAAACGATCGACTTTGATGGCTTGATAAACATAGCAAACATAGACGAATAATGAAGTTTCTTGGCTAATAGACATCATCCTTGTGACGGCGCCACTGTTCGTAAAGATTGAGGCCGCCTGATTTTTTGTCAGGGTTATTTTCCTTAGTCCAGAAGCTACATATGGTATACGTATACATTAAGATACCTTTTAAGTACCCCGGATGTATACTTGCACCCACCCGCCGAGTGGAAGCCCAGTTTCACTGCTGTACAGTCGGTCCCTGCTGTAACTAGTTTGGATGTCTGTTGGCACCTAGTCTAGGCTCACCACATAGCGGAGGAACAAGCAGGAATATCACCATTAGAAGTTGAGATTTGCTAAGCATAATTCCTCAGAATCATTTGCATTCCATTTGGGTTTATTATAAAGTCCTTTCATCCTCGCCCCCTAATTGTTCAGATTCAATCATTCAGGGAGACGATGATAAGCGCGATGTTCTAGCCTTGCTGGCCCATGTCCACAGACCCAATTCATCCATTCCCTTTGAACTTTCGCACCGCACTTGGAGTGCTGGTGGTAATGCTGCTGGTGCTCACGCCGAGGTTGACTACGATAGCCGACTGGATTCAACCTCGTCCGATCGTCCGATTCATTTGAAACGCCAAAAATTGCACACGAACAAGTCGTCTTTTGTCGAAGCCGACGACACATCCGTCTCCGATCACGGCGAGTTGGATCCGTCCGATTTGGCGGTACACGACCTAGTGACGTATGCCGATTGCGATCAGGCCAACGGCAATGACAATGACAATGCCGCCGATGACTGTTGTTTGTTGGATGGTGACGAATTTTCGGACAATTGTTCCAACAATGCGTCTTTTGCATCCGACGGTGGATGCGTCGATGATACAGTTACATGGAACGTTTGTCAAGGCAGTATTGTCAAACGACGTGGCAAGTGGACAAAGATGACCAATGGCGGATCACGATGGCATTCTAATGGATCGGGAAAAATTCGGTTGGCAGCGACAAGTCGCAAGTTTGGAGTCGGTCGATCGGCGATTAATCATCGGTTGGGCAAGGGTTTGGCGAAAAACGTAGGACGTTTAGCTAGGGTACGTGCACCGGTTTGTAGATATTGGGGCTTGTCACAGTCATTTGATGATGGTCTATTAGGTTGACGGTTTGATTGTTATGTAAGCTACATGGTCATTTTTGGGGGTTTATTGGTCCAATTGTTTTCTTCCCACATCAATAATGATAGCTTTTGAAGTAGTAAGGCAATTTATTTGTGGTGAGATGTTGTTTGTTATAAACTCTATTCTATTATTATTACTATATTAAATGTGTTACGGGAAATATCTTTTAGCAGTGGATATTTTAGAGAAACCAAACGTGAGCGCGCATATAGTGTCGGTGGTGAAGATCGAACTAATGTCCTCCCAGGTTCTAGTCGAACGCTGTACCACTAGACTATCCCGACATGTTTTATTTATACGCGACAAAAAGTGATTTTAAAATGAATAATATAATATTTTTATGGTGACACACACACTATTCAAGGTATTTTATTTTTGTAATTTATCATTGGATTAAGTGAAAAATCCTTTTTACAATTTTGTGTTTTATTGGATTCTAGTTCGATTTTGTGGTACTTAAATCTGTTATATGCCCTAACCTAACTGTACACTATTATTTATGTTTATTATGATTGTAGCATTAAATATTAGATAAATGCAAAATGTAGCTAATTGAACATCACTTTTCAACAGTCACATTGTCATGATAAAACACTTTGCTTTGACTTTTAAAATTATACTTTATTCCATTTATTTTGCGACTAAAATGAAAAATATTTTAACCCTAAGTCATGGAAATAATAATGACGTGGTCATTTCTTGATTGTTTCTATATTTATACAACCGATTGCATTTAATGGTTTCACATAAGCGTTTACCAAACGTACGAGATTAACAAAGATTTTTTGGTTGATTGTCGGCATTCTTATGACTGCGCTGTTTGCGAAGATTGATGACGTCACCAGATTTTTTGTTACTGCTATCTCCTTTATCGTAACAGCCTACATATAGTATATGGTACATTTTAAGAAACCTTTAAAGTAGCCTGAGTATATATTTACACCCATTCGCCAAGGCGGAAGTCCAGTTATACTGTTGTGCACTCCAACTCTGATGCATGCTAGTTTGAGTCCTTGATGCGCTATATAGAAGTGCAGAAACAAGTTCCTTGCAGTCATTCAAAATTGAGACGTTAAAGGGATTCCTCAGTTTTATTAGCACCAAGTGCATTTTGGATGTTTATTATGAAGCAATTAGACATAAAGTTTTTATAGTACAAGCACGGTTTATAGATAAAAATACTTTTTTTTAATTGTTGGATTTTCAAACTTACATAATTATGAACTATTTACGTTTTACATTGTGTAATCAAGTTAATATAATATATAATGGTGGGCACTCAAATGGCTTCCATAACTTTTTCACCGTTAATATTTATATACTTTTTAAATGTCTCAATATTCTTCTTTCTACAAATCAATTTCGTTTCTACATTTTTATTAAATGGAATCAATCAGAATAAAACTCCAGAAATATCACTTTCAACCATACCCAAATGTAATGTTAAACATTTTTTCTATTACAGGGAAGCAAACAAGTGTTCAAAATAAAAGTAAATCTCATTACAGTGGTTTTTAAAAAGCTTTGAACTTAAAATTACCTAATGAGATGTCCCTACCGCTACTACTATCATTAAACTACCGGTCAATATATGATAAAAATTTTGATTTATGATCTCTCATGACGGATAAATTACATATGAATAGCAATGTTGTATTAATTCAAGATTCATGGTGGAATAAATATGTCGCTAATAATCTTATAGCACTTGTTGAATTTTTCATCTTTTTTTGTATCTCTAGTGAGATATTAAAGCTTAATGTAATAATAATAAAAAATAGTTTGCTTTTAGTTTTTTGTAAATTGAATTTTCTCTCTTTCTGGTGGGATTGATTAGGATAACGAATCTTTGATTCGTCATAACTTGGCATGTTTTCGCGGTGCACGTCGGGGAGGAGCTGGTGGTCGAGGTTCCGGATCTTCAGCGCGTCAAAACTTTTGTCTAAAGGATTCCAAGGAGTCTAAAGATGGAGATTCAAGTAAGGAATCTATATATATAATATGTATAATAAACTGAAAAGATTTTAACATTAACAATGTCAAGACTGTTAGGTACCAACTTCGAACATGATAACTTTTCTAATCGGAGTTTGTTTAATGTCCACATTTAATTTTAAACAAACTGAGTGAATTTAGATAAATATGACGTCAATGTTTTTCAATTGTAACACATTTCAGTGTGAAACTAATATTCCTTAAACATTGAAATAAAGTCACTTTAAATTATTTCGTGTAATTTACAATCTGATGACTTTTCATTTGTTATTTCAAGCCTATATATTGTTAAAAATCGATAAAGGTGAAATTTTACAAAGTTAGTTTTAAAGGTGTTTTGCCATTTTTGTCTAAACCCTTTGGAGTTCAATTCATATTACTAGGTTTATGACATCCATTCAATTGGTTGGTGACAGTCATCTTTTTATTATTTCTATATTTGTACAGTGTATTAAACTATTGACTCTCGTAACCTGATAAACGTAACAAATGTAGAAGAATAACAAATTTCCTTGGATGGTAGACGGTATCCTTGTGACGGCAAAGCTTGATTTTCTGTCAGGGTTATATTTTTTAGCCCAACGGCTACATATAGTATGCGTTTATCTTAAGATACCTTTTAAGTACTCTGGTATTCGACTTGCACCCACCCGCCTAAGTTGAAGCCCAGTTATACCACTGTCTGCAGCTGGGATACTGTATTAGTCTATGTGCACCTAGTCCAGAATGTGCCACGTGGAGGAACAGTTAGGGATATCACCATTATTACTCAAGTCCTCAGAATCATTAGCATCATAGGAATGCTAATGATCCTGAGGATTTGAGTAATGCTTATAAAGTCTCAATTTCCAATGATGGTGATATTCCTGACTGTTCGTCCTCCACGTGGTGCATCCTAGACTAGATGCCTATAGGCATTTAGACTAATAACAGCAGGGTCCGAGTGCACAGCGGTATAACTGGGCTTCCGCTACGGTGGGTGGGTGCGAACATACACCCAGGATACTTAAAAGGTATCTAAAGGTATACTTATACGATATGTAGCCCTTGGGCTAAGGGATATAACCCTGACAAAAATCAGGCGGCCTCGTTAATCTTTGCGAACAGTGGCGACGTCACAAGGATGCCGTCTTCCAGTCAAGAAACTTTGTTATTCTTCCATGTTGACGTTATGCTTATCAAACCATCGAAATCGATCGTTTATATGTCGTATAAATATGGGAAATAATGAAGAGGTGACCACGTCACCAACTAAAATGAAAAAATAAAATGAATTAGCATCATAAGATTGTTTTTATGCAAACAGAATCTCTTATCAGGAGTGATACACTTTTATGACATTTTTCTAATAGCGTCAGTATTTATAAAAATCAATTTTTGTTGGAATAGTTTTGTTTGGTCAGATAGTAATAAGATATATTTTGGGATTAATTGCACCTTTTTACAAAAGCGGAAGCTCGGGTATACGGTTGTGCATTCGGCTTTTGTTCTACTTTAAGTTAACAATGCACTCCAGAGAGAGTGAGTTAAAGGCATTATTATGACAATTATTTGAACAAGAGTTTACTCTTACTTAACTTACCAATTTCAAGATTTTCTTCACACTAATGATGTTTGTCCTTTGTAGTATATATTGATCAGACGCTCTTTTACCTACTCCATATTATCAAACTTTTTTTTATCGCATTTGTCCTGGTGTAGGTGTATGGAGTTCAATTAGCGAGCCGGGTTTTCAAATGAACGGTTTGCCAATAATGTCCAATCCTGCCCTTACTACAACCACATCGTCCGACAACAGATTTCAACACGATTTTTCCATCTTGCAACCTTCATTTCCAATGACAGCATCCACCATCGTTTCTAGTTCTGGTCACGACTATGGCACCAATTTTACCGACCATTTCCTTGATCCAATCTATGCTCATGCCAAACCTCAATTCACTTCTCCTTCGTGTCACAAAATGCCCAATCACTGTCCAAGTTTAACGTTGCTCGACGAAGTATTCCAAGGTCCCAATTTTGCATCTTCCCAAGCAACATCGTCAAATTTGTTGACTACTTATCCCACAAACAAATCGGAAATGGACTTAAATCTACACGGTGCGGCGTCTTCGACAGTTGCAAACCGCTTGTGCAATACGAATGGCTCTTATCACTATCCCACTACATATCCTCCTGTCGTTCCCATTTCATCGCATCGTTATCCCAATACTCCATTCGACTACATGACAGACAATTGCAAACGTTATCATTGCGACCAGCAGAATGCCACAATTGCAGGCCGTGTATTTGCAACCGACACCAACTCCAATTACCATCGTCACAACAATCATAGCCATAACCATCATCAGCATCATCACCATTGTTTGGGTTCGGTATCGGTCGAAAATATTTTATCCATGGAAAAGCACTTGTTACAATCAACCCATCGTTTGCATGGCGCCTATATGACAACTACAACTACTACTACCACTACGACGACGACGATGATGATTACTTCCAACGGAAGTGTGGCCAACGATGCGCAAATGTCGTATTATAATCATCACACGTCGGCGAAAACCAGTAGGTCGGTGCATGACGATTCGGTTAAAATGGGATTGGATGGCCACGACAAGAGAAATTTTAACGGTTCTAGTCCATTGGCTACGACTACTGTGACGTTTTTCGTGTGCGAAGTGTGTGGATCGCGCTATCGATCGACTGCCGGCTTGCGTTATCACTATCACAGTCAACATTCGGGATACACACCGCAAAATCCCATTTCGGCGTCTGCATCGCGACTTGTCGTACCCGTAGGCGAGGAACGCGGAATAGGGGGCGGATTGCGAGGTGGCCGACCAAGACGCAATAAGGGTGAGTTGATTGATTGAGCAATTTAGTGTTCAGTGTTGTGTCTCACCCCCAAGTGAATATACAAAAGCTGGTTCAGTTTGAGCAAAGCTGTTTAAGATTTATATGGTTTTGCTCGCTGTCTTCTATTGAAAGCAACCGTTTGATAACTAATAAAATATTTCAACCATTTCCACACATTTGTAGCACCCTTAACCTTAATTGGCCGTGTATTTCTAACATAATAAGAAAAAGATTAAAATGGATTGGTCCTGTTTCACGAAGATTGCCCATTACTCCAGTTAGAATAGCAACAGAATCCCAACCATTGTCCGGGTAGTCAGCGAATAATTTGGACGAACATTGTACCACGCGAACCCAGTCCTTTTATTTATGCTGATGCCCCTCGTCTAAATTAATTACTAAATTGGGCGTCCGATTGCCTACCATTTGCAGTTAATAGAGATTATTGGAGGGCTTTTAATTCCGGATGTAATTAACATTTAAAGTCAGCACACTTCAAATGTAAAAGTTGATGTTTTGCAGGTCATAACCGGTGGGAAATGTTTGTGCTACATTTTAAATTTTTTCTGTGGATAGTGACCGTGTAGATGGAATTGAATGATGGCGACACGCTGTTGACCAAGATTTACGAGGTCGCTTGATTTACTGTTAGATTTGTGTTTTTGTCAGTCAAAGTATTAATGACCGTTTTAAATTTCTTCAATGTGTGCTTGCATCATCCGTTTATGCACATGTTTACATGGACTGCTGTATAATCGGCTTTGATTTCAAAGTAGGTTCAGGTCCCAATTCAGATGTAAGTTTATTGTACAAGTTTATTGATATTTAGGAATAGAATTGATGGATTGAGTTTATATCTAGTGTTGTGCCTTGCCATCGATTCCCAGTTGTTACATTCTTAATGTTTTTCAATTTTCTAATTTTCTATGACTACATATATAACTTATTTTTATTTGTCATTATCCTAGAATTCAATATTATATATACTTTGGAAATTATATAAACAGTTTTATTTATATTTTCTTTTTCTTTGTTTAATAAATAAGTATCATTAAAATCTAATAATAGAATTGATTTTTTTTGAAAATATATCTAAAAAGCATACGAAAATTTAAAAGATTTCTATGTACTTTAAAATCAACTTTACCAGAAAATATATAATATATCGATATAAATATTCATGTATGCTATACATATTTAGAGTATTAACTAAATTATTATTATTATTATTATTACATTAAGCTTCAATATCTCACTAGAGATACATTCAGCTTAATGATACAATAAAAATAAATAAATAAATTACAAAAAACGTAGTAGTACAAATATTGGGAACAAAATGAAATATAGAATGTTATATAATAATGAACATGAATATAGTATGGTAAACATGTGGTTAAAAAATAATAATTCAAAATTACTATATTTTGAGTGAGTCATAATAAGACACAGTTACATTACGCCGTAGGATCTCCAAACTATTTCAGATAAAAACGTGATAAATCAAATGGAATTAGTCTTTCATAGAATCAAAGTAGAAAAAAATACTTTAAGCTAATATATTTAATAATAATAATAGTGGCGATAACAGTAAATATAATGAAAATAACATAAATTTGTAGCATTCATACTATTTGAAAATATTTTATCGACTCGACAGAATCATCTACAGTCCGTGCGGGTCGTCCTACGCCACCTAATTCCGTCGTATTTCCAAACAATTTTGATGCATTATACAATCCCACAAACATAATCAACACGACCACTAACAACAACAATAGTAATAATAGCAGTCCATTTCCAACACACAATGGCCAATTAGAACGACCCACCCGATACCCCATTTCCAGTCATCATATTCCACAACGAACTGCCAACAACAATGACTATGATCACGATAACAACAGCTTGGTCAACCACCAACATCACCATCATCGCCAAAATGACGGCCCCGATCGATTCCCGTTGATGTTCGGATTGAAGGAATCGGCTATGCATCGTCACGCTCCCTTTGCCAGTCACCCAACGGACAATCACAGTCATTCATTGCCCACCCATTGGAGTTGTCCACCCGAATTCGCGCCAACCAATCGGCGAAGTTTGACGTGTTCGAAACAGCCCGTCAAATGCGATCATTGTTTGGGCGACGAACGCTTGAATTCGCGCACGGGATGTGCCGAAGGCCTGATTCAATGCGTTCGGTGTGGCTATTCGACGCACTTTTCGTGTGCCAATTTGAATTGTGGTCAATCGATCGAGGCGATGACCAGTTACGCGTGGCATTGCTTCGATTGCAAAGCGTGCTGGTTGTGTGGACAAGATCATCACAAAGTGAGATTTGTCTCTGTTGGCTCAATGTCTTATTGCATTTTGTGTGTTCTTCTTTAATTTTCATTCTATCTTTACTACTTTCAATGTTTCAAGGGACATTTTAGCGAAGCCGCATTTGGTGCCGGTGGTAGGGATAGAATCCAGACTCGAGTAGAACGCTATGCCACTGGACCACCCTGGTATGGAAAGTCGATATTTTGTCAAAAATATATTGAGTCGAATGTGCTAGTTTTATATCTGGTTTTGTACATGAAAAAGTTCACATTGTAAACTCAAATGCTACTTAACAGAAAGATCATTTTAAAAATGTTTTACGCATAACATCTTTCAGCAGTGGACACTTTAGCAAAGTCAAACGTGGGCCCGCATTTGGTGCTGGCGTTGGATTTCTAGCCCATGCCCATCACCGGCACCGATTAACTGGTGTCACAATTCGTTTTACATATCTTTAGTTGTGATTAAGAATAGTTATTTTTGAACTTTGAAGATATCAATATGAATGTTGTATTACGAATATGTCGGTTTTTAGTAGGTATCTTGTATTTTAAATATTGGGTATTGACAAACAGTGCTTAATTATGTGGCAAATTCCAGTTTTCTTTTTATCTCTCAGACAACCTGGTGGTGTTTAACATAAATATTTCAGTTACATATTTGAAATATTATTATTATTTAGTATCGTAGCCGGTCCTAAGTCTGGTTGAAAAAGGAGGATGGTTTGAGCGCAAGATTGGCAACCTCACGACTGTAAAAATATATTGCTAAAGAAACAACACAAGATGACACCATTTTATTAAACTGTGGCGAAGAAATGAAAGCAGCATCGTTCCGATAACGGCGTTCGGTGAAATCCTCCTGTTGTTTCTTTAGCCAGGTTGCTACCTTTTGCTCAAACCCTCCTTCTTTTTCAACTGGACTTGGAATAGACCACGTCGGAGTTAGGGATATTATTGTCATCAATAATTACCACTTCATAAGTATTGGCCAAATCTTCAAGATTATAAGTATTTCTTGAACAATTATGTTTTGGCAAATTGTGAAACTGTTGTCAATTTTTTTAAATGCACACAAGATATCCGAGTTAAATGTATTGGATTGACTCAATTGTTAGGGCGTTCTATTCTCTAGGATCAAAACCCCGTGTTCAATCTTTTCAGTAGTACCTTTTTGTCTGGGTTGAAACAACCTAACATTATTACATTAAGCAATAGAACCCAATCCCCAAATTATATTATTTGCTATACCAAACTATTATTAACATAATACATTTTAGGATCGATTTTTGCTGTGTCATACGTGCGATCGTGCATTTCACCCCATGTGTTTATCCAATCCACCCCGTTCACCCACCTATTCCAACATGCTTTGGTCTTGTGATATTTGTTTGTACCAAATGATTCCTGCTAGCGATGCCCGAACCAACGACATGGTACATGCGACAAACCTCGGCCAGGAGAGTGTGGTCGTCACAGATGGACCGCCGTTGCCGGTGTCCAACGAATGAATGGATTGATGGCGAATTTCACCATGTGTACTTACACACCCCGACGTTTTATCTTTGGTTTGACTTGATGTTTTATCCAAACACACGAAGCTTTTTCTTTATCCAATTAATGCAATAATAATAGTAATTAGTATTTTGATCTTTTTGTACACCATTCCTGTATGTCGTGCGACTCATGTCACACACATACACGTATCTATTTTAAGGGATTATTTTAACCTTGACAAAAAACTACTTTTATTTAATTTGTATGTAAACATACGGAAAATTGTGATGTGTATTTTTTCCAAGTCAATCATTTACATGATCATTTTGTTCAATTTATTTTGTGGCCATTATAATGTTTTTGTGATATTATTTTTTAAATAGATGCATAATCATCATATTAGGATAAGTTTATCACAATCACCAAGCACATGTATCTGTAGATGCGTCGCTGCAATATATATTTTCATTTAATTTTTCTCATTTTACAGTTGCTTTTTTCATCACCCCTTTGCAATCAATATTTATGAATTTTAGCAATCAGCATGAAAGTAACATTATATATATATATATATATATATATAGTCTCATTTTTGTGAACAGTAATTTATGTGCATTGTTTTGATTTTTTGTGTATTTTAAACAGTCAGATACGTTTTTTGATGGTTGTTTTATATTTTATAATGTAGAATTGCTCGTATTCTTCAAATCTGGGTTTGTTTCAAATTATGATGATCAGCAATATATTGGATCAATTTTGTATTTTATTTATTTTCAATTAAGTGAATTTGTTCAAGAACAGATTGTGATCTGTTGTTCTTAATTGTTTTAGCATTATAATGACATTTCAGTTTACATTTGACAATGGAAAAATGTACTTTAGAACGGTTTCATAGCTAACCTCTGCTCTTTTCAAAGTTTGGAAAACGTCATTAATCTCTATTAGAGAATGTTGTGGAATGAATTAATGTTAGAAACCCGTCCCGTGTTGGTTTTAAAATACAAACCATCTCCTGTCCAGACCTGGACAGAAATAATGTACACAAAGAGAGAGCTTCAATACTTTAAGAGAGATTAGCACATTGCCATATATTTACCGTTCTTCATCAAAATACGACACAAATGAACTGAAGATAAATGTGTAATAGTATATATGGATGTAATAAATACTCACATGTATGAATATAATTGAACAATTATGAAATATTTTAGAATCACATTGTTCGAGTTAATATAAAATTATGGGATAAAATGTATAATAGCATAAACTACGTTTTGCTACTCTCCTCGGCTCTATGAAAGCTCAATGCTATTTGATTGCCATTTGTGCCGGGGTGGTCTAGCGGTACAGCATTCAACTTGGATCTCGGTGGGCATGGGTTCAAAACCCACTACCGGCACTAAAATGCGGGCCCACGTTCAGCTTTGCTAGAATGTCCAATGCTGAAAGATGTTTCCCGTAAAACATTCAAAATAGCAAACATAAAATAAAAAATTAGTTAATACTGTAGATAAGTATAGCATACATGAATATTTATATCGATTCGTATTGAGTTTCGTGTTTATGTATGCGTATGTTATCCGAGTTCCGAAAGCTACGGCTTGTGTCAGTGACGCTGTGGTAATTGCATGACAGAACATTTGCGATTAGGTATAATTTATTATTATTATTATGGTAGACAAAATAAAACAAGTCTTTTTACAGAAATTACATGAAATTGTTTCTCAAATCACGAAAAATAATACCCTGTTGCAAATCACATAAATTCCCTCAACGGATCCCAACACTCATCAGCATCGTCTTCCTCATCATCATCACTAACCTCGTCCTCCTCTATCGAGGTCGACTCTTCATTATCATCCTCGTCATCATCATCATCTTGATCTTCACCCGTTCCGAACAAGCACCGAGCTAGATAGCCATGGCCTCGTTTTTGATAGACGTGAACGCCCTCCTGTTGGTGCAAAACTGATTCGTATCGGTCGCGTCTCGAGTTGAAAAACAACTTTCGCATGTGTTCGGCATCCTCATAGTCGTAGCCTTCGGGACACGTATCCCACTCCTTGGCCTCGTCTTCGCAGTGAACTGCATCTTCATGACCGTCGTTTATGTCTTCATTGTTACCGTCGTTACGTACGCTCGAATTCCACCTATTGATTCCGGGATCAGAATGAATAGCTGGTGACATGGAACGTCTGCTACTGGCGGTGCACGAATACTTGGACAGGGACGAATCAACTTGACAACGCTGTTCGTTTGGTTTCCAACCCTTTGCGCAATTTAAAAGACGTAGAAAGGAAATAGATTGTATTATAACAAATACCGGCAGAATAAAATAAACGTACAAAAGTTGTTGCATTTTCACTGATATGGGGGAACTGCAGCTTAATAGTGACCGTTCAGAATACAACCTCTAAAGAAATTCCTCGATCATGATTAAATTAGTATTGTTTGCATAAATTTATTTTTGCATTGATTTTCTAAAAATCAATGTGAAGAATTTTAATACAATTTTTTACTTATAAATAAGTTTTAAAAATACAAACTGAATAAGTGAGTTATTGGAGTCAATACCTATATAAGCGTAATTGTTAAATGTTATCAACATAACTTTTTATAGTCTATTACTAATTTTATTTTGTGTAATATTGTTTTATAGCTAAAATTTATATTTATTAAACACAACTATATATAATGACCATTAAGTGGTTTTGACGTGTTTTTACTGCCGGATACCTTTCCTGCTGCAAACCTTTTTCCTTTATCCAGACTTGGCGTTTGAATTTGCAACTCTAGCACTTTGTTGTTCTGTAGCAATGCTTTAACAAAAAGAAAAAATCACACCGACACTTAGTCCCAAAACCTTCTTCAGTTATTGAAAAGATCATGTGACTGACCTACCTTAGGATAATCCGAATCGTATGTATCGCTTTCACTGTCTGAATCCCTGACCAAATCCGTGTGTTTAAATGTTTCGCACACAAAATCGCTAGATGACCGACGTTTGTGATATTGATGACACATGACATCCAAGCGACGTAGTCTCCTGTTAATATGAATCACATCCTCTGGCGAAGCTCGGTGACGTCTACGCAATAGCAATTCGCGACGAACCTAAGTTAAAATATAGATACAAACAAACCAATAATCAATTTCATTCAAATTTACACAACCAGTCGACTCTGAATTGCTCGATAATGTTTTCACAAATCGTCTTTGATTTATGATTTACATGTAAAGTAGATATGATACAAACACACTAATTGAAGTTTTTATTGGCACCACTCTAAATTATATATCGAAAACCGGTCTTTATAATCAAATTTCAAAATGTATAAAATAGAATAACATATTGTGTTTTAAACATTTAACTGAAAAATTTAAACAGAATTTCATAATTACGCATTTTGTAAAAATGACGTTTTTAGAAACAACTAGTTGATCAAATATACGTGTTTTATAGAAATGCGATGTTATTCATTTGTCCAAATCGACATAACAGAGGGTCGTTAGACTTGTCAGTTGAGTGACTAAAGCTCTTACCAATGAGTCATATCTGTCCAAAACAAGTCAAATTCAATATCAAATAAATGTGTCAATAGTGGTTGATAAGTCATTCATTACACTAATATTTGTAAAACATCTCTTAAACAATCACCTACTAGTGTTTCGTATGCGAAGAAATATTGGTACATCGAACAAATGTAAGAAAAATGATATATTTTCGGCTGGATAAATAGCACTATTGTAACAGTGCCAATACGGAGTTAGGGATTATCACACAGACTACAGAAACACGTACAAACATTCGTCGACTACCAAGGAATCAATTGCATTATTTGAAAATAGCCGGAAACATCGAGTGGTACTGCGTTTGACTCGAACCTGGGTGTACATGAGTTCGATACCCACTACCGGCACTATATGCGAGCCCACGTTCGGCTTCGCTAAATGTCGACTGGTGAAAGATGCGTTTCCCGTACAACATGTAAAGTAGTAAAATTGTACAAAATATCAACCAAAATTACTTGTAGCTGCATCATCTTTTTGTCGCCCAATTCAAACCCCAATTTAGACGATTTGGTTTGGTTGGTGTGCGACCAAGACTTGTGACCGCTAGCACTTGATGACGACGAAGCCGACGATGATGAAGACGAATCGTCAAGATTGGTAACCGGATCGAACGCTTCCGTCTCGGCCGGCAGTGCACAGGCCAGTTCGGTCTGTTCTTCCAAAACGGCATCTTCGATTTCGGCTAGCATTTGGGTTGTAGCCTTTGACAATAGAAAAATTCAAATCATTCATTCATTTGGGTTGATGACATAATCAACTCTTCATTGTTTTCCATATTAATACAGCAAATAAACAATCGATCTCGATTCCTTGACAAGTGTACAAGAATAATAAAGTTCCTTCGTTGGTAGACGGCATCCTTGTGATGTCGCCACTGTTCACAAAGATTGACGAAGCCACTTACTTTTTTGTCAGAGTTGTCTACCTTAACCCAATGGCTACATATGGTATACGTATACCTTAAGATACGGGTGTATGCTCGCACCTAAACACCGTAGCGGAAGCCCAGTTATACAACTGTGCACTCGATCCCTGCTGTTATTAGTCTATATACCTATGGGCATCTAACCCAGGATGCAGTAAGGAATATCACCATCATTAGAAACTGAGATTTTATAAGCATTACTCAAATCCTCAGGTTTAATAGCATCCTATATATATATATATATATATATATATATATATATATATATATATATATATATATATATATATATATAATCAACTATACATAGACAAAAAATAAAAAACAGCATCGTTTTTCCCATTTTTAAACATAAAAACACTTGCTATCTATTTACATCGGGAGGTAAATGTATCAACGGATTGTCAGCCAAAACCAAATTCTTAGGAGGCGGCAAATAAGCGCTGAGTTGCGACTTCAAGTCATCATCGTCACCGTCATCAACAGTGTCAGCATCATCCAACCGTTGATTACTGCGATCGGCACCAAAGTATCGAAATTCGGACTGTTGCAAGTCGATTAACGCAGGATCTTTGGATAAATTGGTGCATGGCTGAAAATACAATTCCCCTTCGTCTGTAACTACTTGATCTTTGTCTGTCTCGGCAAAATGTGAATCACTTGTCAATTCGTCCAACACCATCGGACAGTGCGATGACGACTTGGCATCTAGTTCGCTTTTGACATTTGGATCAACTACAGTAGGGTAGTAGCCACAAAAATACAAGTTTCACATTGTAATTATTTTATTTCTTTTTAATGCTTGAATGTTTGATGAGAAATATTTTTTACAAATTAGACACTTGCTAAGCTAAGCGAGTGGCCCACAATTAGTGCCGGGAAAAAAGGATCAAACCCATACCCACTCAGATTTGAATCTAACGCTCTACCAACTCGGTCACTGCGGTACATGCATTTTTTCAAAATACTATGGTATAAAGAGTTTTTAATATGTATACAACAATGTTACAGAATTTATACACAAAGTCAATTTTAATTCGTATTATTATTGACTACAGTGTATAAACGAACGCTTAAAACTATAGTAGGTGACCGAAGATGGGGTAGCACAGCAAAAATGAATGAACTTTTCCAAAAAGTGCATTAGCTACATATAGGATAAACTATTGTATATGCTAAACAATATGTTTAAAGTATTAATAAAAGAAATAGCTTTCTAAAAAGATCATTATTAATTTCCATTGTCACATCGGCATTTTGAAAACTCAAAGAAGCAACTACATTACTTATTTAAAAATAAATTATATACAATTGGGATATGGGTGACTGTCAATAAATTTCAAACGCTTTATTTTTGTTTTAATTGAGCGTAATAAAGTAATTATTTTGCCATAATTTACACTTTTATTAATCATAATTATTTTTTATAGAACGATAGAAAGTATTTATGTTTTTGGGTTTGTCAAAGAAATTGTATTCAAATAAAAATTTAACGTCAGTTACAACTGAAATTTATATAATTAAATGAACTAAGCAAAATGATTATGCAACTATAACTTCAAATAAAATAATTGTTTCCTTATTAAAATACGAGTGTGTACATAAACAAAGAAATATGTGGCAGATAACACTAACTTATAATTTAATTTTAAAACTTTTATTATATATAAAATTTGAATTAATTTATTGTGTAAAATATCAAACGGTACGTTAAAATAAAACCGTTTTATTAATCTAATATATTTTTATCTTAATGTAAAAAACATATTTAAACGTTGTTTAGCGGTTATCGAGTTAAATTGTACAACTGCATTACAGCAATTCTAATTATTAAAAATGACAAAACCAATAAAAATGTAATAAATCTAGCCAAAGTTTTTTTAATGCATGTTTTTAAAATAAACACTTGAAATAAGTACGAATTTTTAAGAGTAAAATAAGTTTAAAACACTTACAACTCTATGTAGACTACCAACTAGTATATAGCCTTATTATTATAAAAGTAAAATGTTAATAATTGTTTAACGTATTATTATTATTTGAAAAAATACCTTAAAACATTTAATTTCTATAATTAGAAAAAAGGGAAATAAGTTAATCTGAAGTAGGTAACAGCCTTTATAAAGATTTTACTAACATTATAAAACAGAATAATAATATGTAAAAGTGTTTATCATGTATAAAAGTTGTTGAACACGTTGTGGAAGATAACGTTTATTTGCAACAGTGTGATATGCAGTGCATAAATAGTGAAGTGTGTATTTTAAAATTATTAAAAAATAGTAACTTATTTTTTCTTAGAAAATATGTAATTTAATGCAGAAATTTATAAAAATATAGTATAATTAGTAATTGTTTAGGTAGCACCAAAGCTGCCAAAATGCTTAATATATTATTCAATCTCAAATTACAAAGTCATACTTTAAACCATGTAACATTCAACAAAAAAGCTAGGGTTTGTATGTTTAAAAAGATAGCACTATAAATAATAATTTTGATATAAATATATTTTTTATTTGCACAAAGCACAAAATTCTTAACCAGCAAAAATGTCATATTTATTCAATTGGCTCTAGACAATACAAACCTATATAATGCAAAACCCTTTTGCTTTAAAACAAGCATGGGTAACAAGACAGCAATTACAGGAAAACAACAACAAGAACAAAGTCTCGTTGGCATTGAACATTCTGCTAATCAAAGATTGAGCTCCCTTTCGGCTTTCACTCAACCCTGTCATCTGTGTAACTCCATCATCCAGATACGTGCGATCACTTCTTTGCCGTTGTTTACCGGAATGGCATCCTTTTGCATTGTTTCCGTAGCAGTATAAATTTTTTACAGAGGCCAGGTTGCTAACCTTGCGCTCAAAACCTCCTCCTTTATCCAGGCTTGGGACTGGCTAGATTGAATCATTTCCGGTCCAAAATATAATAGAAAAAGCCTAAAAAATTATGTAATGCAAATTCTACAACATTAGTTTAGAAAATTGAGGAACCCTTAACTTAGACGCTTCAAGGAAATTATGCAAAACAATGAATATTTTTTTAAATATTAAAAATGTATAGTTTTTAGTATCTATTTTCATATATGTATAGATATTTATTTTTAAGCAAGTAATATACTCTTTTTACTTTTATAAAAAGTATCTAAATTATTGTTTTTTTTATCTGAATTAGAATTTTATAATAATATTGGTAGAAAATGCTAGTTTTTATTTTTTTTATTAATACTGCTAAAGTAATGTTTAAAGAATATTTTAGTAAAACATCTATGTGCTCAATATAATGTTGAAAAAGCTAATCAATAATACTGCATTGATTTTTGATACGAAACTAAGTACCCAACGTATATATAGAGAGAGCCATTATGCAATTTATTAATCTGACCTTATGAAAATTTATTTTTACCAAGTAACTTTTAGTTTTGAAATACATTTATATTTTTATTTAAGATAACTGAAAATATTTTCAATTATATAAACTTGACGTTTTAATGTTTGAAAAAATTGCAGATAATTTGATTAAAAAATAAAGTAATTTTAACAAAAACTGTCATCTTTTTTAAACATAAACTAGAGCACTCTTTTAATAAACTGCCAGATGCCCTAAAACAATGTGCAGTTCAGACTTAAACAATTCTGAAATATATAGTTGACTGTGCGGCTATGATAAAACTGAACTCAATTGGAAATATTTGCTAGAGTTGTATACGATTTACAAAATCATACACACCATTTTCTCGCTCTTCTCTACTTAGAAATAGTTACTTTTTTCCACTTGTCCAACATAAATATTTTCTAAATATTGTTTTTATGTTAACGAGTTAATTGAAATTTAATTTTGTAATAAAAATAAAACTGTTTCATTTCATATTTAATAATGTACATAAAGTTTCATTGTTTTTGTAATCTGTGGAATCCTCCAATCCTATATACTCAGTCCAAATCCTGATATTAAGTATACACTCAATTTCTTCAATGGTTAAACCAAATTTATAATAATTTCACTTGTGTACAGTTTAACAGTTTAAATTTTGTTATATTTTTTCATTGTTACTGTTTACGAGAAACATGCTTCAGTAAGTGGACATTTTAGCAAAACCAAACGGGGCCCATATTTAGTGTCAATGGTGGGAAAAGAGCCTATACCCAATTAAATTCGAGTCAAGAGCTGTATCGCACCTGTATTGCACCTAAGCAACTAAATTCATTTTCGCAAACGAGTTCAAGATTAGGCTTTTAAACAAAAATGTAATAATTTTGAAAGAAAAACTTTTCATTTCAAATCACATACCTTTTTTTGTTTTACGTATAAAAACATTGAATAATTCTATATTATGTTTAAAAAACAATACGTTTGGTTATTGAAACAATCATATTTAATGTTTTGTTTTTAATTATAATTGCGTAGTCATTTTAACTAATTCTTTTAATTTTTATTGTAACTATCATTAAACAGTCACTTAAAAACTATTTATTCAAAAACCCTCAAAAAATCAATATTTTGTTGATAAAAAAATTAAAAACAGTTGATTATTAGACAATTGTTATTGTAAAATATGTATTTGGTTAAACAAAACAAATTATCCTTAGTTTTAATAAAATTTGGAAAAGTTGACCATTTGCTCGGTAACACACACATATTGTATATAATAGGAATTTAAAAAAGAAATATTTCATTGCACTACTCATGAGTAACGCCAATATGTCAAAAACAAAACCAGTTTGATCAATTGATAACCATATTTCCAATAATTTTAAAAAACCAAAACCAACCTTGATCGTCCAACTTGGACTTGAGACAAAATCGTTTCGGTCCCTCATTTTTGTCATCATACATATTAGAATGTTGACGCTTGCGACAATTGTTGGGTTTTACCAACTCCGGAGTAGGAGGTATGTCTTTGTCAACGCCATCCGAATTTGACGTTACAATCGATCTAGGAATATTGACAAAATGATTGATGAAAAATGAAAAACTAGCATAATCCGAAAATTTCTTTTAAATAGTTGAATATCAAAATATAATCAAAATATCAGTTAGGTTATTAGGATAGATAGAGTTTCCAAGTGCTATATCTATTTCTAAAGTGTTTAAAACGCCACCGAAATTCTATTAGGACAAAAGATACAAACTAAAATCTGTATACCCACGAATAAATAATTTGCGTACATCAGTAAAAGAATATCATAAACATTATCAAAAAACGTTTTTAGATGTAAAAATTTACTTGCAATCGTCAAGACTCGAACGTTCGTCCGCGGGTTGAAGAACCAGAACTGGAATACCAATTACATTACCCTTCCAAAGTCCCAACTCTCTATTCGTAGCTTTAAACTGACAAAAAACTACAATAAATTTACACAATCCGCTGCTAAATGTTTTACAAGAATCAAGTTCCACCCATCAGTCTCATATCTCAAGCAGTAACATAAACACAGCGATATAACTGGGCTTCCGCTTTGTCGGGTGGGTGTAAGCATATACCCAGAGTACTTAAAAGGCATATTGAGGTATATCTGTACTATATGTAGCCCTTGGACTAAGGAAGAAAACCCTAACAAAAAATTAGGCGATCTCATCAGTATTTACGAACATTGCCGTCGTCACAAGGATGCCATCTGCCAGCCAAGAAACTTCAACGTTTATCAAGCTATCGAAATCGATGCAGTACAAAAACAGAAATAATAAAGAAGTGACCGTGTCGTGAACCACAATAAATGAAATAAAAATAAATAATGTTGTTATGCGATTAAAATATCTTCATATAAATTTGAAAAATCAAATTTGTATAATGCTGATATACAAACACTTACTTATGAGCAGACCGAGAATGTACATTTTTCAATGTGTCCCCAACCGAAAACCCTTCTGTTTGTTTGGCTTGCGTTTCACAACGGTAATCCAAATGATGACGATGCGAACGGTGTTGATGATAATCTTGAAATTCGCGTTTTTTACGAAGACGACGCTCGTAGCGCACTGTACCCGGAACTGGATGCACGTGAGGATCGAAATCACTTGGATGATAGTCATTTGTCAAGGGATATTTTGATTCTGGCAAACGGTCCCAATAGAAATGACAAGCCCACAGCCACAAAGGAGAAACTAGATAAAATTTTTCGTTACATTGAGTTCTCTTCAAATATGAAAGACTTGCGTGCACTTTGGACGTTCCGGTACGGCAAGCAATCAAATGGGTTGTATATGCATTCGAATTTGATCTTGAATAGATAAAACAGAAAAAGAAAAATTGGGCCAATATAAACCTCAGTCAATCAAGTGTCTTAAAAAGAGTCTCGTGGGTCTCAAAAATCACATTAATTATTCTATAATTGAGAATACTGGTCAGGTTTAAGTTGCGCAAAACCAACTACGCTATCAGTTGATCGTACGTAACATTTTACACATCCTAAATAGAAACATTAGAAAAAGTAAATCGTAAAATCAATTCATTTCGTACATTCGCGTCAGGCGTTAGTGACTGACGAGATTTGCAGCCTGAATTCCCTAGTGGTACAGTGCTGGACTCGAACTTGGGTAGGCATAGATATGAGTACCACCATTGGCACTAAATGTGGGTCCGCGTTTGGTTTTGCTTAAAAAGATCAACTTACTAAAAAATTCTTTTTGTGAAGCATTCAAGCAATAATAATAATAATAATAATTTAAAGCATTGGGTTCTCTTTATAGTGAAAATGGTATTATGAACCTTCTCAAAATCTGGCTAAAAGCAACCATAAAAAGGACCTTTCCATCAATCCAACTAAGAATGTTCTTCACTACCAAAGGTTTTCCTTTGTCCAACATTAAAACAGCTAAAGAAACATTTTCCGCCTCACATTGCATTGATCAGTTCAACTGTAGTTGCGATGACAAACACAATGATTGGACAATGTGTCGCTTAGCTAATCAAGCTAAAGAACACATTCCAAACTGGTTCATTAATAGGTCAAACGGAAGTGAACACTCATGAACTTCTTCCATATTACGTTATTTACTACAAACCAAACATCAGATCAATTTCAAAAATTGCATTAAAGTGCTAATTACTTCTCAAGCTTCAAATATGTTACAAATTCTCGAATCTGTTTATATTCACACATTGAAACCTGCTTTGTGTGCACAAAAACGGATCGTCACTACACTGAACTTAGCTTGGTCGCATTGTTTGTGTTCATGCACGTTTGTTTTTGTGTATGTTTGTAAGTCGAACTAACTTAAACGTCATCTGTACCCCCTTTTTTGTATATATATATATATATATATATATATATATATATATATATACTAAAATGTTATATGTTTGTGACTGACGCGAATATACGAAATCAATTCATCTCACAGTTTACTTCTCATATTTTTATTTGGAATAAAAATAATGACAATGATGATAATAATAATGATGATGATTTTCATTCATTTTTCATTGTTTAAGCAATTTTGACTACTCGTAGCTGATATTAAACCATTTATTTGTTTATTGTCTTCTGGAATAATACGATGAATGCAGAATGCATTTTGCATACCTTTACTAGAAATATTATTATTATTATTATTATTATTATTATTGTTGTTGTTGTTGTTGTTATAATTATCATTAAAATCATCATCACCATCACCAACATCATTATCATTATCAGGGATGTTAATGATCCTGAGGATTTGAGTAATGCATACATTATTTCAATTTCCAATGATGATGATATTCCTGACTGTTCCTCCTCTATATGGTGCATCTTGGACTAGGTGCCCATAGGCATCTAGACTAATAACAGCAGGGACCAAATGCACAGTGGTATAACTGGATTCCCGCTACGACACATGGATGTAAGCCTGCATCCAGGATACTTAAAAGGTATATTAAGGTATATGTATACCATATGAGCTCTTGGGTTAACGAAGATAACCTTAACAAAAAATCATGCAACCTTGCCAATCTTTGCGAACAATGATACTGTCACAAGGATGCCGTCTACCAGTCAAGAAACTTCGTTATTCTTCTATTTTTGTTACGTTTATCAAGCCATTTCAGTCGATCATTTAATATGCCGCACAAACCATTATGCATTTCCGTGTAACAAACCAACCTTGTTCCACATTTGCCTTCTTTCGAATCGTCCATCAAATCTTCCACAGGCGGCAATCGCAAATCAGCGTGCAATGTAGCGCCCAAACTGCAGACTAGGCGGCCAGACAAGCAACGGTCGGCCGACACATGCACAGGAGCCAATCCAGACAAAGTTATGTGACACTGGGGACCCAATATATTCGAACGCAAACTGGCTATAATTTGGGCTACATTGGGCAAATTGTTATCTAGAGGAATAATGTTTTTGGTAGAAATATTCATCGACGGTTTGGTTTTCACATTGGAAGATGAAGAAGATGAAGACGTTATAGACGGCGAACTACTCGAACTGTCACTGTCACATACAATGCAAATAATAAGGTAAATAACAATAATAGAAAATAAAACGTTACTCTGATCTGTAGTATTAAAAAATAACATTTATAATTTTAATCGCATAACTACATAATCCTTGACTAGCCATATTTAAACAGCTGTTACCAGACAGATTAAACCTAGAAATAGTTATAGTTTAGTTTTTTTTCCACAAATGTTTGAATAGATTTTTGTCTAAATCAGAATCTGGTAATCATATCAATAGATATTACTTTTTTATTAATGCTACTAAAGTAATCTATACAAAACGTTTCAGTAAAAGTTAGATGTGCCAATATAATTAGGCAATGATTTATACTATGCAACCCTTGTACCTACTGTATTTCCAAGTCAAAAATATTTTAAAAATAACCTACTATTATTAACCAACACTAATGTGTCGCAATAGTACAGTGGTTAAGCTGCTAGTTCAAATCCCGCCACTGACATTAAATGTGAGCTACTGTCTACAAGTGCATCGAATGTTCGCTTGCAAAAACGTTCGTAGTAAAGCATTCAAGCAACATAACCGGAAAAAGTTGCTATTCAACAATGAAATAATAAAAAACACTATCGTCACCAGCAAATTATGTTTTCACAAAGTAGCATCAATGTCATACCAGACTAGCCAAGCTAAAAAAACTGTAACAAAATCGAGCCAAATTCATTCGGTCGACACATACCTCAAATTCAAATCGTCGAATACAACACGTTCATCATCTTTCGAATGACGAGACGAAGTAAGTGCTTGTTTGCCGAACCACACATCGTATGTTTTGAAATAGTGTTTGTGAATTTGTATGAGTATGTCTTGCAACCGAAGCAAATAATCGTCATCTGCCAAATCCAATTGTTGTTCAATTGCAGTCGTTTTTGGTAGTGCCGCCACTTCTTCGTGATCTTCGACGTCAATGTTGTCGCCATCATCGACCTTTTTCCCAAAATGACTATCATCCAAATTGGATGTTTTGGGTGTTTCATTTTGACCATCGTTTGCAGATTGCTGACAACTGAAAAATATTATTTTTTCATAACTGGGTTTAATTTTTTCTCTTAATCAATGTTGCTATAAACAAATTAATTAACAACAACAATAACAAGAGCTGGTGGCAAATAAACTCACCTCAAATTGTCTTCCACATCACCACTCGTACATTTTTGTGTTTTGTCGTCATTATTTTGTCTAATTTCACTTTGATCAGAATCTGTCGTTGCAATAGCAGCAGAAGTAGCAGTAGCGCCAGTAATAGTGCTACTATTATCAGTAGTCACTTCATCGACGCAACGACCATCTTCACCACTACCAGAATTTCTATTCGTATTATTAGCCAATTTTTCCAATGTATTGCTATCGTTCAATGTTTTCGGTTGATTAATATAAACTGACTTCGCGAAACTTGGGAGTGCATTAATGTCGTTTGTGTCAGGAAAAAAACTGAATATAAAAAATAATAAAACTATAGATAGATAATCAACAGTGCTATGATTACTTATTAACACGTTTTTTCTTAATATTCAACGTATTCTTTAACGATTTCTTTAAATGAAACTTTCCAGTCTGGTGTGATAATTATGATTAAATTGTTTAAAATTCATTAATAGCAGAGCGTCATTGATGTTGGATCCTACATGCATTTAAACTAACACGAAAAACGGTAATCAGGTTGAAACTTCAGGTACTTTACTTAAAAAAAAACTTGCAAAAATAAAAATAATACTTTTCCAAACAAGGAAAATGGTATCAAACCCAAACCCAGCAAAAATTAAGTTGACTATCATATTATCAATTGTCACAATTATCGGTAACAATTTACCAAGGGCTTCATAATCATGTCGTTGTTTGGGCGTTGCCAGCCCTTACAATCTTTGAAGTTCTACCGATTACAGTACATCTCTTGACATGGTTACTCATACCGAATAAATTAAAAAGAAGACAGACTAATAGCAACCTACTAAAACAAATTCCAACATATGACCGAATTCGTGTAACTGCAAAGCCGCTTTCAACAACTACCCTAAATAAATTTATTAAATTAATTTGCTGATTTTAAATCGATTAGATCTCTCTTTAATGCACTCTCACTTTTAAATATATTCTACAAGAACTAGTTATTCAAGCGCTTTTGTGTATGCACTCATGAAACTCTATCTTTAAATCCTTTTTACTATTACAAGCTCTGTATAAGAACGAAACAAAACATTATGTCCAACACTCCTTTGTCTGCAACAACACAGCTCTCTCTACGAATTCTTAATAAATTTATATATTAAAGCTTGCTCATTAACAAAGTAGGTTCCAACACACGTAAAATCAATCAACAGCAGGGTATCTTGGTAGTCCAACCAAGCGTTTATTATAGAGCTGTAACAAAATGTCTGCTCATACTAAAATGAGAATTTACAAAATTTTAATCAGTTGGGTACGTTTATATTGTGCAAAAAGATAAACTTTTGTTAAGAAAGGTCATGAAAACGTTAACCTCTTTAGACACACACACACATATATATATACAGCCATTACGATAAATACCACAAAAATCTATAAGAGTATTAATCTAAATTAATCTGTTATATCCGACTGTTCTTTTATAAAAATAAATATTAAAAATTAAAAATAATATAAAATACTTAATAACTGCTTTATTTCGAAATAAATACACTTAGAAATATTTACTTAAAAATGTTGAGTGAGTATAAAAAGAATATTTTAAAAACTACTTCTATTAAAGGGGAATTACTAAATGCAATTTACGCTTTTTTAATAGATAATTAATTATTATTGTGCCGGGGTGGTTGAGCGGTACAGCGCTCGAATTCGGACCTCAGTGGACATGGGTTCAAATCCCATCGCCGGCACTAAAATGCGGACCCACGATTGGCTTCGCTAAAATGTCCACTGCTGAAAGATGTTTCTCGTAAAACATTCAAAGTAGCAAACATAAAATTAATTAATTAATTAATATATATGCTTAAAATCATTAATTAAAAATACATTTTAATACTGTAAGTTTATGCTTTTATAACACAATTTAACGTTGTTACATCATAAAAATTTTAATTAAAAAATTAATTATTTAATTGTTTTTTAATATTTATTTTTTAAATATATAATTTTAAAAATATGTTTGTTATTTTAAAAGGTTACCTTAGGGATATATATTTTCTAATTCAAAATTTGATTTTATTTTACAATCTAGTCTCAAAATGTTGCTTTGATTTTTACTTAAAAAATATTGATTTGCTGTTACATTCAAGTTAAAAATTAAAATTTTAAATACCGTATATCTTGTTAAAACGATTTGAAAATTACATCAATTTTTTTAATAATATTTTGCGTATTTTCTTAAAAATATTAAGAACTTATTTTTTGCTTATTAAATAAATTATTGTGCAACTTAGAAACAATAAAATACACTATTTTTAAATTATAAAATATCATGAACACGAATTTAGTTGTTTGCTAGCTAAAAGCAGAAAAATAATATGTTTAAACTTTTTAATCACAAAAAATTTAGTTAATTTTTTATTACAAAAACAAAGCACCAGAATAGAATTAAAAAATTTAAGTGACATTTTTAATTGTAGCTGATAAAACACTGACTTAAAATGATTAATGTACTGCAAATTAAAATAAGTTACTGTATAAAATATTTTATACAAACTTTAAATTTTACAGTTAAAAATATTATTTATGCAACAAATATTATATTGGTTTTATAGAAAGCATTAAATAACACAAAATTATATTAAGCAATTTAAGCAATTGTATTTTTACAATAAAATAGGAAATGTTTTAACATAAAATGTAATTAACTAATGCCAGGGCCACAATTGTTTATAAAAACAATAATCTGTGTTATAATCTTACAAAATTAATTTTAATTGTGTTTACTTAAAAATCTTTATTTAAATATAATACGGGCTAAAATAAAAATTATTATATTTATAAAAATTGCCATTTAACAGTTCTATTATTAATGATATTCATTTCGTTTTTTTACAATAAACCAAAATAAATATAAGCGTATTTAATTCAAAAAATTAATAATCCAAACCAATTTTTTGTTAAAATTTAGATTATATAAAACTAGACCAAACTAACCAAAGCATACCAAAACACCTAAGCCAAGTGGTTACAAACACAAGCCATCGCATTTATTATTTAATATTTTAGAGTAAATTATACACAAAACAATTTAGTAACCCCAAAAATTAAATACGTTTTTTTTAATATTTGACATTATATTTTATGTTAATAAATTTACCCAATCTCAGATTATGAGCTAGTTAATATTTCATGTAAATTTTTAATTAGTTACAAAATATATATACTTGTATTTTAATTATCATACAATATTGTATATTTTATAACTAAAGTGATGTTTTTTGTATGTTGTGTGATAACTAAATAATCACTTTTTGCGGTATTTGTTGTCATGGCTGCATATCACCTTGAAATTTAGCGCTCTTTACAAATCAACTTAGAACGTGCATCAAAAGCTATCAAAAAAACAACCTGAAATAATATTTTTTATAAAGTAATATTCCTTCTTTTGTATTTCCAAAAATAATTCTTGCAATAAAATGGACATTTCAAAAAACAGTCTTTAGTAACAAAAAAACTGGCAAAAGCACTTGTTTGCGACGCATACTTGTTACTAACACCTTATTATTGTAAATTAAATTCTTACAATTGATTAGAAACATATTCATATTAGCTTATGGTTAAGTGGTCAATTAAGCAACATCGGAAATATAATGGGAAGTTACTGATTAACAATCAAAAACATTGAATATTTAAAAATAATAAGACTGTAAATCGAGTAATTTATGTCATTGTTTAAATATGAAATAAAACGAACCGATAAGGTTTCACGTGAATCAAATTGGGAGACCAATTCCACACTTCTCCTCGATCGTCAATGATGCAAACCAGATTCACTCCACGTGGAAACAAAGCTCTGATTGTAATCAATAAAAGTTGTCAAACAAATAGTCTTTCACTTTATTCAACAATAACAAACTTTAAATAAACTACTTACATTAAATTAATACATGTGACCTACATTAGTAAACATACAATTGAATTTTAATAAATTCTAATGTTAAAACTATACTAATTCAGTACGTGACACCTAACAATGAACTTCCAATTAAGTATCTAGGCCAATGTAAAATTGCATAAAAATAACTTCACAATTATTTGTGTAAATCTTTACGTCGAAATGATAATAGTAGTTAGATAGCCCAACCCTGAACAACAAATGCTCAAATTCAAACTATAGGGTTCTAAATTTAAAAAACTAGAACTCGTATCGTTAACTTACATCGACCTATAACCAATGTCGATCAAGCATATAATATCAACTATAGACTTGAAATAATACATCTGACTCAATACCTTCATACAGTAAGTCCAGGACTAGAATTGGGATGGAGAAGAAGCTAAATGCTAAATGATCCTGAGGATTTGAGTAATACCTATAAAATCTCAAACGCCAATGATGGTGATACTCCTGACTGTTATTCCTCCATGTGGTGCATCCTGGACTGTGCCTATAGGAGTATAGGCATTCTAGACCAATAACAGCAGGGACCGAGTGTGCAGCGGTATCACTGGCTTTCATTGGGTGCTAGCATACACCGTAGATGCTTAAAAGGTGTCTCAAAGTAACTATTTACCATATCTAGCCGACTAGGCTAAGGGAGTTCATCTTGACAGAAAATCAGGCCTCAGGTCCTTATCCTGTGCAAATAAGTATGAAACTTCGCTCAAACAGAAAATGTTATGGAATCAGTAGCCGAGACCCCCCAAGGAATCTGACCTCCTAAACTCATCTGGGGAAGAACCGAAGTTGACGGGTTTGCATGGGAAAGATAACAAGACTTTACCCCTGTTATCTAATAATGACAAGCCTGACTTAAAATCATCAAGATGTAAACGGTATTCTTTTGATGGCTCTCATGGATCCGTCAACCGGCGTCATCCCTCTTGTCTCCCAAAGAAGATTACCTTGTCAACTCTTGTAAACACTGGTGCCGTCACAAGAAAGTAATCTTCTAGCGAAGAAACTTCATTTATCACCCCCAAGTCCAATTCGCATCAGACAATCCCTTCGCATATGAACATAGAATGTACGGTCATTATCATCTGTTTTGACCCAAGCGTATACTGCTACAGAGCTAAGTCAATACAAGATTGATATTGCTGGTCTCCAGGATACGAGACTGGATTGTTCAGAACCGTTTCGTCTTCTGCTCAATTAACATCTGCATTATTGATCCCATCAACTTGTACACTAAATCCAGCACATCATGAGGTAGCATTTTGTTTATCCCCATTAGCTTCCAGTGCGTTAATTGATTGGAAAGGTAAATCCCCACGATTAACATATTTGCATTTTAAAGTATCCAAGTATACAATGGCTGTGATCAATGCTTATGCTCCCATCAATAATCACTATGAAAAGGAAATTGAAAAGTTTTATGAGCAACTTGAAGATCTAGATTCTCGTCTCAAAATCTCATCACAATTCGTTGTTATTAAAGATTTTAATGGCAGAATTAACACGGATGATGTCAATCAAACCTGTATAGGCCCTTGAACAATTTCGCGCTAACAATGTGAAAACGGAAGAAGGTTAAGCGAATTTGAGGCCAGGTGCTTTATAGTTCTCACGAACACTTTTTTCCAACACCCCGTGAAACATTTGACAACAGTTCATTGAAGTTGTAATAAATATTCCTCCCAAATCGATTACGTTTTGGTTAGTAAACGTTGGTTCAGTGCAATCAAAAACTCCCGCGTTTACAGAGGCTGTCAAACAGGAAGTGAGAATGACTCTGATCACTCACTTGTTTTGTGTTCGTTTCGGCCACATCTAAGTACTGCCAAGACTAGCCCCGACATTCCTGCTCCGGACTACTCCATTCTCACAGACAACAACTATGCACCCAAGTTTGCCTAAGCCTACTTAGTAGCTCCAGTTGCTGTCCCGAATTGTGATATGAGAATAAATCAGTCTTGGAACGCTCTTAAACAAAAGATAGATACAGCTAGTTTGGTGCTTCCTTGTTCTATTAACTTGAAAGGTCCAAACTGGTTGTCCAACAATTATCGTGACCTTTATATACAAGCCACGAAAGCTCTGAAAAAAAGTGAAGCAAGGACATTACGTGCGGAATTTCGAAAGAGTTATGAGGAGGATGAGCAAAAATATTGGGATTCTGTAACAGATGAGCTGGAGGTTTCTGCCCGCCATAACGATTGTGGAAATGTTTACAAAAAATTAGATCAGCTGTGCTGTGGAAAAAAGTTAAAGCTGGATCGTCTGGCATTTCAAATGAAGACTGGTTACTCTACTTTCATCAGACTTTAAACTATTCTGAAAACACAACAGGGTGGCTGCAAGACGAATCCGTGCTTGACACAGAACCTTCGGCAACTTATCCAATCTTCGTAAAAACCCCCTCCTTCGAAGATATTATGCGCATTTGCAGAAAACTCAAAGCCTGGAAGACCGCCGGTTTCGACGGAATTTCTCTATACATCTTCAAATACGGTCCCTCGCGGCTTGCTGAAGACCTCTGTGGCATCATAACGGATTTCTGGACAACTGAACAGTGTGCTGAAGACTGGCACCATGCTACCATCGTTCCTGTTCACAAGAAAGGCGATCAGCAAATACCTACTAACTACAGGGGCATCAGTTTACTTTGCATAGCTGCAAAAATCGCCACTTCAGCTATAGTTGAACAGATTCGCCCGGAAAGGGAGAAAACCATACGTCCTAACCAAACTGGTTTTCGTCCTGGTATGGGATGCGTTAATCAAAATTACACGCTTCGATGCATTCTGGAATTTCGGGCAAAAGTCTTAGCATCCTACGTATACAGCTTTTATTGACTATTCTTCAGCATTTGATTCGCTGAAAAGAACCACTCCAAAACTTGCGAATGACCTACGTGCTTTGTACAAGAATTCAACTGCTGTAATCCGCAATTGCAAGAAATCTACTACAAAGTCGTTCGAAATTTTCAATAGTGTCCGTCAAGGCTGCGTGGCTGCCCCACTTTTATTCAACTATGCAATTGATGCTTTATTTTCTAAGATCTCTGTACAAATGGAAGGTGTGTATGTTAGCACTACACCCATTACGGACTTAGAATACGCTAATGATGCTGTACTTCTAGCTGAGAACGAAGTTCAGCTGCAACATGCATTGGATTTCCTTGTAAACGTTTCCGGTAAATATGGTCTAAAGATCAACCCAAAAAATCAGTCATCATGTCGTCTCAAGCGAGGATAGTATTAAATGATGTTGTGCTCCCCAATGTAAAGGAATCTACGTATCTGGGCTCTTCAATTACCTCTGACGGTGGTTCATCTAACAAAGTAAATCGTCAAATTTGTTTAGCTGCTACTGCGTTTGGAAGACTTGCCAATCCACTTTGGAGACGATAAAACATCAATCCAAACACGAAGATAGACATTTTCTCCTCATTGGTTCGCACAATGCTTCCGTATGCAGCTGAAACCTAAACTCTTACAGGATCAGAAATCACAAAGCTTGATAAGTTTAAAGCAAGGTGTCTCAAATACATTTGGTATAACACCCATTTCGCATCCTCCGTATCAAGGGATTGGAAGAAAAAAATCAGTAACTGCCAAATTCGAGATAATCTCCAATTTCACCATCTTCTATCACTGGTATCGCAACAACGAAGATTGAGCTGATTTAAACATGTTCTCCGTAAAAATCCTGATGCAATCCCACGTAACATAATCTTGGCTTGTCCAAATGCCAACTCGAAAAAGAGGAAAGGTGATCAGAAACGTACTTGGACGAATGCTATTTGGGACGGTCTTCACACTATCTTGGTTGGGACCTTTTCTTGGAAACAATGGCTAAGTCAATGGACTGGCCTCCGAAAACCGTGAACAATGGAAAGGGATTATTAGTGGTGCTATGTGAACCTGGAACTAATGAAGATGTGGTTTAGCCACTAACTTAATTAATCCCTTACATTTGTTGAAAATATACAATTTATTTCCGCGGAAAGAAAACCAATAAAAGTGGACCGTTAAAAAATGTTAAAATAATAAATGAATTATACTGTTACCAAACAAGCAACCATCAATAAAAATGTGTGTAAAAAACGTACTGTAAATTTGAAGATTTGGTTACTGGGTTAAAACATTCATCACGTGATAAAATGCGCTGAGAAAAATATCGACGTTTTGGATCAATCATAGATGCCAATTGATGAGCATAAACACGATTTCCAAATGTGCATATGTGCATCTGATACAAATAACTCAAACGTTCAAGCACCTCTTGCAAATGAGGCCTAAATCTTGTATGATAGACTAAAGGTGAACCAGGTAAACGATAACGATAAACATCCTAAAAAGTAAATATAATATTCTTTAAAAATTCGTCTTATTAAAAAAATGTTTTAATAATAAATTTTATAACAAACAAAAATATATAGCCGGCTTAAAATTAATATAAATCACATACAACGGTTCATTTAATAAAAATATTTTCCTTAAAAATACTTTATCTTAAACCGTAAATACCTTCAGTTGAAATTATTTTAAATGCATATTATTAATTAAAATTGAGTGCAAACCGTTTATAAATTTATATAATTTAATGTCGCTTAAAATTTATAAATTCATTTGATCCTTCTTAAAATGTTGCACAGAAAACATTTTGAATAAAACCCCACACATTTATGAAACTATCTAGAGTAATCAACAAACATATTTTCAGGTTTAAAAAAATTTTAATTACCTAAAATTGCAACATGCAACATTGCAACTGCTTACTATGTCTAAAACACCAAGTATTAATACATTTGTCCCTCCTTAATTAAACCGGAATAATTATAAAAATGTAATCACAATAAAAATTTAAACATTTTAATTCTTATATTTGTTAAATAACAATAATATTAAATTTCAAATAATGCAGTTATACCAAAAACAGTTTTGATGTTAAACATTAAAATAAACTGATTGTTAATTAACAGACAGCTTACATCAAATAGTGCAAAATTTAATTTTAATAATTAAAATCAAATAATTAGCAATTTAAAAACAGAAATAAACTATTTATTTTAAAGGCTTTGAATAAAATATCATAAAAACGAAAATGAACACCTAATACTCCTTCAAGATTTCAGTAATGCGTGTGGAATTTTCTATTTCCAATAATGGTAACGGCATTCTAGACTTAGACGAATATGGATAAGAGACCAAGTGCACAGATAGGTGCAAGTTAGTATCCAAGTGATATATACAGGTATTTTGTTAATATATAAATAAAAAAGACAACTTTATAAATTTTTGTTAACAATTGCAATGTTACAAGAATGTCTTTAATTAGCCAAGAAACTTCATTACTTTCCTATGTTTGTTTTGCAAATATGAGGTTTTCTTTGCATACAAAATATATGTAGCAATCGTTCCAGGTGTTACGTAAATATATCGACCCACTATTTAACTGATGAAATACCCCTTAGTAATATCTGTTTATACAGTTAATTAAATAAAAAATAATAATAATAACATACTAAAATAACAAAGTAGTAAATAAATGTTAACTAATTACATTTTCATACGTGTTAATACTTTGTGCCCAAGTGGCACTGCAACTGTTTCTAAGCTCGTATTCTAGTTAACACGGGACTCGAATTTTACTATGAACACTAAACGCAGTTCATCATTTAGATACATCTAATATCTACCTACTAAAAATATTTTTGAAACAATAAGAAATACTACTAAATAGCAAAGTAAAATGCATCGAAATTAATATTTTATCAAATTACAATTTTTAAACAATAAAAATGTCAATATATTAATTAATTTTTCATAGTTCCGTTTTAAAATAATTTCATTTCGTTAACCCATAAAAAATTTTATTTAAAATAAAAATGATAAAAACAGCCAACCTAATCCGATATTAAAGACTCACTTTATACTTGAATGCGTGTATATCGTTAGTTGTATGGATAACTGTTTGATCCAAATCGACTAGTAACACAAGCTTCCGAGCGCTCAATAAACTTTGTTGGTCTTGTAAAGCAATTTCATTAGCTACCTATAAATATAATCAAAAACAATTAAAATAATTTAATAAAATGTGTACCGTTAAACAAAGTGTTGCAATTATATACACAGATTTTATCAAAAATATTAATTATAGCTTACTTTTTCACTAACACGAAGCTCTGGTATAGCGTGAACCATAGGTATACTTGCACTAACCCTATTTGTTTGTTCTCTAATATTTCCATCTTCCCTAATAAATAAAAATAATGACAAAACACCCTTACCTCCGAAGATTAGCACCACATTCTGCACATAAATCTTTCATAACCACATTATGAAGACAAGCAATAAAAGAACAAAGGATTGAACTAACATTTTAATTAAAAATTAATTTAAATACCCAGATTTTACAGTAGCACCTTCTTTTTCTTTTATAATAACCCATCCCCATCCAGGAGCTTTTATGTCGAGTGTGATACCTAAATCATCAGCTAATTGACACAGCAAAAACGTCGAATTAACAATTTGTCGGTTTTTTATTTTCCAGTTTAAAATTTTAGTTCCAGTAACATTTTCAGGGACTGTTAGGTCTACAGGTTCATCAACTGTTTTAAAGGCCATGTAACAAATGTCTCAATTTGTGCGCGTAATTGTATAATTTTTCCAGTTATTAAAATTAATATTTTATTTTTAAAATATTATGTAATTTTTAAATAAATTTTAATACATTATTTTGTAAATTAAAAAAAATAGATTAATATTTTTAAGTAAAACACTCCGGCACTAAATGCGATCACACGTTTGGACCCTTAAGAAACACCTGAGGTGATGTTACTGTCAGTAGAAGATACGCCACTTAATCTAAGACTATATTAAGTGGCGTCTCTTATTATTATTATTATTATTATTATTAATTGTATTATTATTATTATTATGCGTTTTTCTCATTTTATAATTGCTTTAATTTTAATACATTAAAAAAATTAATTTTAACGTTAATAATAGAGTGGTGGTTTAGTGATACAGTGCTCAAACCTGAATAAGTATGTATTTGTCTCCTATCACTACTGAATGCAGAACCACGTTCAGTTTTTCCAATAATGCCCACAGCTAACAAATGTTTTTTGTAAAGCATATATATATATATATATATATATATATATATATATATATATATATATATATATAACGTATACATTTTTATATTTTTGCATTTTGTATTTAAATGCCCTAAATTATGTAATTTATTTAACTACTTTTTATCAACATAAATATTTAAACTGCAAAATATTAAATATTTTACATAAACTTACTAAAATCCTGTTTTTCAAAAAAAAAATTATTGTCTAATAAGGACGATAAATTTTGTACTATTTTTACTATATTGTTTTAACAGCTGTTTGTTTTATTACTAATAAATTTTTTTATTAAACTTAAGAATAAACATTTTCCGATTTTTGACTAATCACGTATCTTATCACGTAACTTCTTAAAACCTAGTACCTTATAATGATAAAATTATTCTTCTAAACTATTACATTAATTAATAGGATTATTCTAAAAGCAAATTTAGTGGGTGTTTTTACGCTAAAACAATATCAATTCTTCTAACGATGTGAACACTTTTTAAAGATAAGGAAGCCTAGAGTTAAATCCTATTTGCGTTTAAACCATTTCTTATATAAGGTTACTTTTTCATAAAATAATCTACCAATATTCTATTTCACGAGACAAAGCGCGTGTGACGCTACATATTAGGTGGGGCTTTATCTTACATTTTTCTCTTTTTTTGTTTTTTAAAGATTATTGTAACATTTTTGCATTGTAATACAAAACTTGTTTTATTATTAATTTTGTATGTTTATTATTTTTTCTCACTTTCCGTAAATATTAACTGTTCCACTATCTATCCTCATTTTTGTCTTAATTTCAAAATTGTTTCTTTGACAAAACCCATTTACCTCACTCTCCATTTCAAAATTTTTTTCAATATTTTGAGATAATCTGAGAATTAAATATTAAAAGGCGTTTTGATCTACTCAACGTATATACACTCCTGAAGCACATGTTGTTGCGGCGTCGTCCCTTAGGTTATAGAAAGTTGCTTATGATAATTATTATCTCCATAATTTTATTTAAATTATTTAATTTTTTTTTTAATTTTTAATAATTGATGACATTGAATTAAAGACTAACAGGAGTTTTCTCCTATTTAACTTGAGGACACATCTGAAACCTGTTTAAGATTTATCTAATTGTTAATATTCTTATTAATCTTTCTCTCATATCTTTTTTTCTGTTTGTTTTCTTTTTCTTTTTTTAAAAAATTATTATTTGTATTTATACTAATAATTATATTAATAAACTATTTTTATAAATACAGTTTTTATTATAATTAGTCAATAATATTTCAAACTATTACTGTTTTATTTTTATTTTTTAGTTTAAAACCAATTGTTTATTTTATTTTATTTATTAATTTTATAATAATAATAATTATTATTGTTCTTGTTTTTGTTCATTAAAATGAGATAAGCAATAGCTCCAAATGTAATACTAAGGTTAAATGGGTTTGTTGACTATTTTAAAGAAATTAAAACAGAAAGAAAAAGAAATTAGAATACTTATACTGTAATTTATATTAAATATTTTAAAAATATGAGTTGGTTGTTTTTATAAATTTAGACCAGTATTTTTTATCTTTGAATTTATTTATTAGTATAGATGCTTTTATTACTTGATATGTAATATTGCGACAATCTAATTATTGTTATTATTATTTAATGTCACGTTTATGGTATGTATGTGCAACATTAATAAGTTAGTTTTGGTGTTTCGTATAATTATTAGTCTTTGAAGTGTGGAAGTATAATAATGTGATGTTTTGTTTTGTTTTAGCGGGCTTGACAATGCCGGGAAAACTACGATAGTGAAAAAATTTAATGGTGAAGATATTAATACGATATCACCCACTTTGGGATTTAGTATTCAAACTCTTGAGCATATGGGGTAAATTTTAAGATTTTATATAAATCATAACTTTTTAAGTGTTACTGTTTTTTAATAATAATACTGCTGTTTAACTGGATATTACATATGTTTTGATAATATAAATGTTAAATAAATTGAAGTGACAATATATATATATATATACATATGGTTATTAAAGGGTCACGTTTATCGTTTTCTTAGATTTTATTTACGATGAATTTTTATGATGTCAAGTTTTTTACGTTATTTTTACTATCACATTACTTACGACACTTATTTTAATTATTTGTGAGGTAAATTTTATTCGCATCTTTCATTGACTAAAACTTTTTTGTAAATTATATTTTCTGTTTCAACTTTTAGATTAGAAGGCTTTAATTTATTTCTAATGTTTTAAACATTTATCGGATGTTAATGGTGTTGAAGATTTGAGTAATGTTTAGTAATAGTAATAATCTTACTTATATACCTACTTGTGGTGCATTCGGGACTAACATGAATCGGGAATCCAGTGCACAATGGTATATCTGAATCTCATCCTTGGCGCTTGTAATCCTACCCAAGATACATACTATATACAACTGTTGGTCTGAAGGACAGCCCTGACAACAATTTTTTGTGTGCAATGGCGCTGTTTCAATGATGTCCATTAGCGAACCAACTTTATTACTTTTTTACTTTTGTTGCGTATGCAAAGTTTTCTACTTGGAAAATAATCTTTCTGTTTTTTAACATGGAAATAAAGAGATTGCCATTTTACCGATTCATTTTCCTTTATTTTATTTTATAGAGTTTTGCCATTGATTTTTGGTTGTTTTTGTACACCTCATACTTTTTTCTCAGTATTACAAATCACTTAAAATTTTTGCACTTAAGCGTAAATTCTTGTCAATTAGTCATCTATTAAAGTTCCTTTTATGTACAATATTTCCTTTTACATATATAATATAAGTATATTTATTCTATGTTCACATCCATTTATCAAAGCGGAAATCCAAATATATTATTGTATATTCGGTCTCTAGTTTCCTTTAGTTCGGTTGTAGAATACATCGTATGGAACTAGAGATTACATAGAAATACTTAAGTTTTATTATTAAAATTATGTTTGTTTCAGGTGGTTTATTAGTGTTTTAAGATAAGAATTAATCTGTTTTTATAGTTTGGAACTATTGCAAAATTTAATAAGGATTTTTGATTGTTGATGTAATTACTAGTTTAATAATATTGCTTATCAAACTTTTTGTTGATAATTTTAACAGTTTTAAATTAAACATATGGGATGTTGGTGGTCAAAAGTCTCTACGTTCATATTGGAGAAATTATTTTGAAACAACGGATGCATTGATTTGGGTGGTCGATAGCACTGATCGGGCACGGATGTTAGATTGTCAAACCGAATTGTCTAAATTACTGGTTGAGGAGAGATTGGCTGGTGCTACTTTGCTTGTTTTTGCTAACAAACAAGTACGGATTTGCGATTGTGTTTTTGGGTTTTGGTTTATAGTTAATAAGTTATTGTAACTTAACAATTAGTAACGGATAAGTTAATTCACTTATGTTTGTATTTATTTATTATACTTGTAATTAATTAGCTGTTTTGAATATATATATGCCCCCACTGACGCTAAATACGAGTCCATGTCGGGCTTCGTTAAAATATCCACTTGATAAAGGATGCTACCTGTAGAACATTCAAAACAGTACCAATTAAAATGTGCCGGGGTGGTCTAACGTTACAGCGCTCGACTTGGACCTGTGTGGGCATGTGTTTGAACTTCACTACCGGCACTAAATGTGGGCCCACGTTTGGCTTCGCTAAAATGTCCATTGCTGAAAGTTGTTTCCCGTAAAACATTGTAGTAAAAATAAATAAAATTAAATATATAATTGCTTTTATTGTGTACAAAAATGGTTATACTTTGATTGTTAGTGATTACAAGCATTTTTGTTATTTTCAGGATCTTTCTGCATCTTTAAAACCGAGTGATATCAGAGAAGTTTTGAAGTTGGATAATATTACTAGTCATCATTGGCTAATATTGGGATGCAGTGCAGTGACTGGGGAAAATCTTTTATCTGGTATCGATTGGTTACTTAAAGATGTTTCATTGAGGGTTTTTTCATCAGATTAACATAGTTTCTGTACTGTTTTTTATTTAATGATATATATTACATATATTTGATTTAATATAAAACTTGTTCAAAATGACCAATTATTAATTTTAAAGATTTGTTATTAGGAAAAGATAGGTGATTTTACATAATTATTAATATGCTTAAGTCATTGTTGGACGTTTGTGGCACATTGGGTTTAATGTAGTTAAAATGTTTTATTTAGGAAGTACATTTTTTTTGCTGTAGTAATAATAATAGTAGGTGGTAGTTCCATTTTTGTATTATTTCCAAGTATGCATAGTATCTGATTACTCAAGTTCATTGTTTACGGTTTTTAGAAGCTAACAGAGATATGTCAGTTCAACGATTTAGCCATTGTTTTCATAATAAAATTTCTGTTATAGTGGTTGTCTTGGACTCCTGAGTTTACGTAGATTGTATCAGTTAAAGAATCGCCGTTCTGTATTACTGCGTTGGAGGATATATATCAGGATTTAATAATATCGACAATCTTGGCAAGAAGCAGCAGCGGAAAATTAGTCTATGAACGTCGTATACGTAGGGCGCTAAAAGTTTGGCTAAAATTCCAAAATCTGTCAAAGCTTACTATTTTTATCAACACATCCCGTATCTGTTCAAAAACCATTTTGATTAGGATGTGTAGTCATCCCTCTTTCCAGGTGGAGCCGTTTAACTATAGCTGAAGATGACATTTTGGTAACTGCAAAGTAAACTGATACCCGTGTAGTAGAATTTATGATTCTTTTTTTTGTAAACAGGAGCAATCGTATCTTCAAAATACTGCTCACTTATCTAGAAATCTGTTATAATGCCGTATAGATTTTCAATAAATCACAAACGGTTAAACACGAATACATGTGGGTTTTTTTTGTCAAAACCGGCAACTTTCCTGAGTGTATTGCAGATGCTCATAATGTTGATGGAGGGTTTTTACATAGAATGGATAGATTACCAATGAATGGTGTTAAGCACGTATTGGTCTTGCAGCCAATTTGCTGTGACTTCAGGATGGTTTAAAGTTTGGCTAAAATACCATTCTTTATCTGAAATGCCAAGCAATCCGGTTTTTACTTGGTTGCCACGACACAATTAATCCATCTGTTTTATAAATTTTACCATTGTCATTATGGTGGGAAGCAATTTAACTAATCTGTTATAGAATTCCATTATTTTTAGTTGTTCTGCTTATAAATCGTTCACTCGCATCACTTTTATTCAACGCTTCCATTGCTTGTGTATAGATGTAGCGGCAATTAGTATGGAAACCAATTTGGGACTTTCCATATCAATGTTTTGTTTTGGAAAGTTTTAAAACTGGTGTACTCTGGTACTATAATTTGGAGCAATTGTAGGAAGACTGAATAGTTTTGAAAAATCTAGTCTTCTTTTCTAAATTCAAGGAATGTACTGACTTAACTAGTTAGCTGTATATACTCGGTTTCTTTTTAAACACTTATTTATTGTCATTATCTTTGTTTTGTGTTAAATTGTCACTATATGTAAATACGTTACAAACACGTGATTTTGACAATTTTTTGTTGTAATATATGTGCGATCCGAGTTTCTGATTGTTTAGTCGGTTGAAAAAATTAATTGGAAAACAATTAATGGATGTGACTTGTAATTTTAGTCCAACGTCTTTCCAATTTCCTGGAGTTATCTTTACTCGGTTAAAGGTCAAACGTTTTTTTTCTAGTTCTGCCATATGATCCAGGTGGGATCTAAAATATTTCCTACTTTCTTGTTGCTCTGATTCTGATAATTTTTTATGTGAAGTTTAGCACAACGCTTGAAATACTGAAGTATCTTTAATTGTCTAACAATCAGTTTTATTTATTGATTTACTTCCATGGCATAATTTGCACTATTATAGGTTGTGTGCAGATGATTTAATATTTTTTTAATGCAAGCAATTTATGTTAAGTAAAATACATGTTTTTCATGCTGAGTAATGCATATATAACATTTTGGACAGAATACATTATTTGAGGATATATATTACAGTTATCCTTAACTAAATGTATTAGTTTGTAATGATTAGAAGTCGTCCATCTATAAGCTAGGACAATTTTTTTTATTTTCAATTATTCTATTATCTGCTCCTTAACCTATAAGCAACTACTTTATGGGGCTTGCGTTTATTTAGCTCCTGATAAATAGATTAAACTGACATTGTGTAATTTCACTAAATAAAAATGTGTAAGATTGATTTTCAAATTGAATCAGTGTAATTTCTGACAACAAAACTTTTATAATATTAGTTATTAATAAACAGATATGCTGCATAACATTGATTGTTTTCCTTTATTGTAAATTTTTAGTTAATTGTGACTAATTGTAGTACATAAATGGTAAGAGCTTTGGTCTTTAGACTTGAAAATTGAGCAATCAAAATCTGTTGTCTGCCTACTTTTTAGACTTATACAATCTATAAAATATTTAAGTAGGACAGGACCAACGCTATTAGTTATACACTGCTTTAACATGGAAGACGTGTTTTAAGAACTATTGGTTTGATTTACTTTATTCGGAATTTAGTTAACATTAATTGTTTAGAGCACCATTCATTATACGCTTTGTTCAAAAATATACAAATTTATTTTCATTTAATAAATAAACATTTTTAGTAATGAAACGAAAGACACGTTTCTTATCTTGTGAAAAAATTATTAAAAAACAAAGTTTATTCATTTAATAAATGCAAAAAATAACTTTAAATAAATAAAAACTAAAATTTTTACATTTCAATTAACAGATGGTACTAAGTCAAATAATACTTTTCGTACACAAATAAGATCTGATTGGTTGCGTTAGATTGATTTAGTCATAAAATGAAACAAATTAAATTCCGAATTAAATAAGTATAATGAGTGGTACTTGTCATAATTAGCCTTTGGTTCGATTCACCGTACGAGTGGATTTAGATTGTCGTTTCAAAAACTGATCATTATCTGTAATTGGAAAGATCTTTTTCAAACCTGTTAAAACATTTTTATTAGTGCCTGACTCAAATCCAATTTCCAAATCATTTTTCCATTGTCCTACTAATTTGCAGTGGTCGGGTTTTTTCATTTGTAAATTTTTATCGGGAACCATATCTTTAGTCCATGTATCCCAAGGAACAATGATTTGTTTAGGTGGTACAAGTAGTTTTGGCTTTTCTTTTGGATTTGAAGGATACCATATTAATGATTGGCCTGCATTGCAGTGTGGTGGAGTTAGTGCTGACAGTGGAAGTAAATGGTTCGTTTCTAATACAGTTGGCTGATCTTCTTGAACATCATTAATTTGTGTAAGACGTTGTCCTATGGGTTGGTAAGGATCAAACGTCATATGTAAGCTATATCGCCAGCGCAATGTTTTTAGAATATGCAGTTTGTCGTGTTTAGGATCAAAAATGTCATTACAAAGTGAGTGGTCATTCGTCCTTTTGATAGCTACAAGCCAAACCCAAAAATCTTGTTTTCTTATTATATCTGTTAGTTTTGCGTTTGTTGGACTATTCGAATAAGGTAGTTCCCAAGCTACGGTTGGATAAAAATGATCTTCATAACAAAGATTTATTATTCCTTCTTTAACTGTTTCTTTGCGAATCTCAAATTTACTGTTAGTTAGACTGTAAAATGGATATTGACGACCATCACTGTCGTTTACCATTTTATGTCGTCCACTTTTTAGTGGGTGAAATTCCCAAAATGAACTCCCATTTGTACCGTAGCGATTTTCTAAATACATTCGATCACATGCTTGAATAAAACCTATGCTCCAGCAATAATCTGCCACACACTGATTTATTTCTAATTTGGCTTTACACTTGAAATGTTGACTTTCATATTTTAACAAATTTGGCATTTCTGTAATATTCGTACACGTTTTATTATCATAGTAAGCACGTATTGATTGAATATTAATGTCATCCGGTGATAATTTAGCCATTACGACAGTTAAAATAAAGTACAAAAAATAAATCTAAATCCAACCTTTCAATGCTGATACATTATGCATTTACCGATTGACAGCTTGGAAACATTTGAATACTCAACTATCAGATTTAAAAATCAATAAATTTCTATTTAGTATTTTAATACTAATATTAATTAATAAATAAATACTGCTATCAAAGATAGAAAACAAGTACTTTATTTTTTATTTTAGTAACCTATCTGTTAATAGGATTACAAGTACAAAAACTCTTTTGCTTTAAAAAAGCATGGAGCAAAAAGACAACGGTGAAAGTAAAAACAACAACAGAGTCCCAAAATTCAAAGAGAACATGAGGAAATAAAGTGATTCCATGTGTTAGGACATTTTGCCAAAATGTTTGTTTGATCCAATAAAACATTCATTTCAATTAGATCTTCTTGAATGGCCCTTAACCAAATTTTCCGTGGTCTATCAACCTTTCTTTTGCCATCACTAAATGTCCATTCTAAAACCGTTCATGTTAAGCTTTCAGGTGGTAAACGTAAAATTTGACCAAGTAGTTTTATTTGTCTAATTGTAATCGGAATCAGTTTTTCTTATGTGGTCATTATTTGAACTGTGATCACGCCAGATAATCTTTAAAATACATCTAAGACACCAGCGATGAAACACATCCACCATTTTATTAATTTTGTTCATTCGATTCCACGTTTCACTTCTATATATTGCCGTGGGAATGATCATTCATGGGTACAAACAAAGTTTTGCCTTTAGGCCGATGGAAAAATATGATCATATTGATTTCAGTTTATGAAGGACTGGCATTGTCTTTTCAAATCTGACTTTAACATCAATTTCGGTTTTTCCGTCTTTTCAATGATGCTTTCCAGTTATTATTTATTTATAAGCTGTAGTACATCAATAAAGGTACATTCAGCATATAAATACATAACATTCAATTGGTGCCATAAAATAAAACAATACAAAATAAAGGTACAAAGTAAGAAATTGGTCAAGTTGATCAATTCATATAATTATCGAGTAATATCAAGTTATTATCATCAATGTATTTGTTTAGCCAGAATTCTTGAATTAATATAAAACAACTGTTAACATAAATTTTCGCATTAATTAGTAAACGCAAATCATTAATTGTATCAATATCAGTGGCATGTTTTCTGGTAAAGTTGATTTTTAAGTACGTTAAAATAAAAAACGATGACATTCTTTTACATTTAAAATGTTGTTTTTTAGATACATTTTCAAAAAAATATTAGATACAAAAAATTAATTCTAATATTAGATTTTAATGATAATAACATAAATCTGTTAAAACGATATCTTATTATTTATTGTACAATATATTATATTTATTATTATTAATAATAATAGTATTATTATTATTATTATTATTATTTATTACAAAACCCTTTTGCTTTAAAAAAATAAGCATGAGACAATAAGATAACAATTACAGTAAAAAACAACAACAAAGTCACATAATTTAAAAAGAACATGAGACAACAAAAATTTTCCATGTATTTGAACGTTTTGCCAAACGTTTTATCTAATCCCATAAACATTTATTTCAATTAGATCTTACCAAATAGTTCTTAGTCAGGTTCTCTGTATTCTACCAACCTGTCATTTACCATTTTCAATCGTCTATTCCAAAACTGTTCATACTGGTCTTTTGTGCGGCAAACGTATAATTTGACCAAGTAATTTTCTTCGTCTAATTGTAATGATGTCATGTAGTAAACGAAAATCAGTTCTTATCTTGATCTCATTATTTGAAATGTGATTACGTCAGGTAATCTTTACAATAATTCTAAAACATCAGCGATAAAAACCATCCACCATCTCATCAATCTTGTCTGTTTGCGTCCAAATTTTACCCCCCATATATTGCCGTAGGAATGATCATTAATACGTACGAACAAAGTTTTACCTTCAGGTGGATGGTAAAATATAACCATACTGATTTGAGTCTATGGAAGACTGACACTACCTTTCCAAGTCTGGCTTTAATATGAATTTCGGTTTTTCCGTCTTTACCAATGATCCTTCCCAGATATGTAAAAAAATTAACAGTATTAATATGTTGTCCACTAATTTTGATCGATAAATAATTGTTTGACTTAGTGCACAACCCTTTTGTTTTTGAACAATTAATCCATAAGCCAACTGATATCACTGAGACGTGTTATCCTATTTTGCACCATTTCTGGAGTTTCACATAGTAGACCAATATTATCTACAAAATCCAAATCTGTTAATCTGCCACGATTCCATTTGATGCCATAAGATAAATTATTCATGGACCGAGTCATGATAAAATCAATTACCAGAAGAAACAAAAACGGTGGCAAAATACATCCTTGGCGTACTACCGTAACACTGTCAAAAGCTTTCATAAAATCAATAAAATTGATTGAGTAATTGATAAAATTCTTGACTTTGTTTTAAAATGTTAAGGAGAACGAGTATTTGTTTAATACAACTTCTATCTTTCCGAAAACCTGTTTGTTGTTCTCGTAGATGTCTGTCTACCGCATAAGTTAAACGGTTTAAAATTACTATTATTATACACCTTACCAGGGACAGATAATAAAGTTATTCCCCGCCAATTATTGCAATCGTTCAGACTTCCTTGTCGCCCATCAATTGGAACTTGTTAATTATGCCATATAAAATTAAATAAATGAGCAAGCTTACAAAATACTACGTCACGTCATGTTTGAGCATCTCTGCAGTTACCTCGTCGAGTACTCCTGCTTTATCGTTTTTCAAATCATGAATTGTATGGATCACTTCAGTTACAATAATATCATCAACACATATTTTCAGATTTTGAATTACATTTATATCTCCATCGTTATTAAAATCTATGAAACTATTTGGAATGAGCTGATTAAGTACTTTTTTTAAAATGCTCTACCCATCTAGATGATTGTTCATCATTTGTTAAGAGTAAACGATCATTTTTTCTATTGATAGGAATATTGGTGTTCTTTCTAATTCCCGACAGTTGTTTCGCAATTTTATACAGTCATGGAATCAGTTTTTGCTGCTGTCGTATCTGCTTTTTTGCATTTATTTTCTAACCAATCAATCTTATCTTTGCGGCATCTTTTTTAACCTGTTTATCTAAAGTTCTATACTTATTGTGAAATATATTCCAAATAACAGGATTGCTAGATTGATCTCGTTTAATTTTGTTTTCTCTTTGAGATCAATTAGAATCCAAGAGACTGTTGAAATCTATTGTGTCTGTTAGATCCACATCTTCTATCCAGCACATTTGTTACACAATGTGTAATTGTTTTTTGAAACAATTTCCATTGATGATCAGACCTTTTTATTTTTTTCAGATTTTGAAATGTATTTTTTTACAAATCGTAGAATTGGTTTGAGATATTTAACCGCTTAAGTTTTCAACACAAAAATAGAAATAATTTTTTGTAGTTTCTATTCTTTTTAATTTTAAACGAAATTTTTCAACAACAAGATTGTGATCAGAACCAACATTTTGTACAGCGATATGCGCGTATATCTTGCAAAAAAGAACCCCATTTTGTGCTAATGCAAATATAGTCAATCTTGTTTGCTGTTTTTCCGTTGGGAGAAACTCACGTTGTTTTGTGTATATTTTTGTGAGATAAAAACGTGTTGCCAATTCGTTTCTAAAAAATAAAAATTGAAGTACAAATCATTTTACAGATCTGGTAGCAAAATCTATTGTACTAATTAGAAATAATAAGAAATATTAGCAATTATTTGTTTATAATTTTGCATTGTATAATTGACAAAATTATACAACTTTATTTTTTATTTAAAGCATTGGGTTTCTTTTATAATTTCAATTAAAAATATGAGAAGACGTAAACTGTGAGATGAATTCATTTTGTATATTTTAGTTAGTCACAAATATATAACATTTTAGTATATATATGGAAAAAGAGAAGTAAACACTCACGCAACTCTTCCATATTACGTCATCTACTACAAACCAAACACCAGATCAATTTTAAAAATTGTTTTAAAGTGCTAATTACGTCTCAAGCTTCGAATATGTGTGCACGAAAGCATTTCGTCACTACATTGAACTTAGCTTTGTCGTAATGTTTATGTTTGTGTATGTTTGTGAGTTGTACTAACTTGAATGTTATCTGTACCCCCTTTTTTGTATATATATACACTAAAATGCTACATGTTTGTAACTGACGAAAATATACGAAATGAATTCATATCACAGTTTACGTCTTCTCTAATTTTTTATATTTATAATAAAAGTCTTAATAGATATAGTGTTTATTTTTTAATATTATTTTCTATAAAAAGAAATTAAAATAATACATGCTATAATATTTTGTAAAATTTAGTAATTTGTTTTTTTTAATATTTTTTAATAATTAACCATTAAAAACCGTAAAAATAATTTGTTTCAAAATATTTCATTTTAAAAACCAATATTTAAAAATAATTCAGCGTGTAGGTAATGCTCGATTTTTTTGTTTTAACTCAAAACATACAATTGTCAAAATAATCGTTAAACGAAGTTTTTATTCTAGTTTCAAACTTTTATAATACAAGAAAACGTTTTATGTTATAAACATAGCATTTAAATTTAAATAAATAAAATATTCAAAATAAAAAAGCTATTTATATTACGATAACTTTTAAATGTTGTATAGAATCACAAAAGAATTTCTAGGAATTATAAATAACATCAATGTTATAGTTTAAAAATGGCTGTTTACTTTTAACAAATGATAATCAATTATTTAAGTTAATATAAAATTTCCCAGAAAGTATTCAATTGACTTACACTACATTTTTATAAAAATGTAAAAATAGTACCATTTTTTTATTACTAATACTATTTCTGCAGTTAAAGTGTTATTAAAAAAGAACTGGAATACTCAACAAAATAACCTTAGAGATAATAAAACAAAAATAATGTAACGGTATTTAAGGTCTTTAACTTATTTATTTTTATATGTTATAGTGTTATTATAATTTATGTGAGTGAACAAGAGTTGAAAGTAATAACACACACCAACTACATACAGCTCTAAACAAATCTAAAGCTTCTGGAAAAATGAGGAGAACTTACCTGCACATGAAAACGAAAACTAATCAATACAAAAACTCATGTCTGCCATACATATCCAGAAGATTAACCAATCTAGAATAAAACAAAATTGAACTTATAGTAAACCTATCAAAGTAGGAATCATTCCACCCACGCACTTATTTGAACTAATTTGGACATCCTACAGTATAATAAATTGTGCCTTATAATTACTCATTGAAAGTATAGTAATTTTGAATTATTTTTTAATCACATGTTCACCATTTTTACTATATTTATATTTATTACGACATATTCATACGACATTTTATCTCATTTTGTTCCCATTATTTGTACTACTACTTTCTTAAAATTTTGTTGTTATTTATTTAGTCAATTTTATTGATACTGAATGTATTTCTAGTGAGATATTAAAGCTTAATGTAATAATAATAAATATAGCTAATTAATGAGTATTGGATTCGATTATCATACAATATCTGCGTACTCGTTAAAATAATAAGCAAAATTTTAATTTTTGAAAGTAAGGTGTAATTATTATCATATTAAATTTTTTTAAGTATTGTTACAATTTGTGCAGAATAACTTTATTATGTTTTTGGAAAAAATGTTTTAAAAATAATTTTAAGCAAAATAATAAATGAACATTGTCAATAACAACAAACGAGTTATTGTTGAATTAAACGAATAATTATTTTCTTTACATTATTAAACAACAATAAAAACTTTAGAAGTTTTTTGCAGTTAATTTTGTTAATTTTACAAAACGTTTTGTAAGAAATTTTTGAAAATCTTTGTATAAAGGTACCACGTTTTAGGAATATCGTTAAAGTGTGACGGTACAATGCATTTATTAAACTAAAATTTAAATTGTTGTATTTAAACAAAAAACTATGTTAAATTAGTAATGTCTTAATAACACACATTTTTGAATGGGACTACATATTTATTGTCAAAACGTATATGGTGTGCACAAAATCAAATGATTATATGTTTATTAAAATAGACAAAATAATAATTTGTCTCCTTAGGGTATAAAATAAAAATATCAAAAAACCAGGCTTGGAAAACTGCTAATATTATTTAAAATAAGAGTGCGTTGTAAATCGCATGTTACACTGCACGTCAAGTAAAACGTTATTTTAAATGTACTATTTCTTGTTTTGCTTGCATTGTTTCAGATTCCAGGTTTATACACTAGTTAGATAGAAGAAAACTTCATTTGATCGTCGGTTCAATAATGTCGTTTGATTTAATTTGATACGGATAGTTATCAGTACCCCGGCTAATTTTAATCAAAAAAGCTCTTGTGTGAGCTAAATTATCGTTCTGCAATTCATTATTATAAAATAATTTAAATATATATTACCAACAGGATAAATAGGACGTGATAATACTCACAAAATTACAGTCACAATAACACGTAATAAATTTAAATACGAAAAGAGATGTGCGTTTAAACAAAGTTTAAATAATGTTAAAATTGTTTAAATGTACAACAATATAAAAAATTATAATTAAAATAAAACTTAATGAAATAATAATTTTTAACGTTTCTAGTCCATATCAACACTCCCGACTAAAAAACGCAGTTTTTTAAAGCGGACAGTACTAAGGCAAACTAAGCTCATAACAAAAAAAATGTACAAAAATTTCAATATTTACTTAAATGGAATGGTGAACACCTGACTCTTGTAAGATTACCCGTAAATAACAATCACAAGCATACCAAACAAACATGCATAAGCTTAATTCATGCTTTAAATAAGAAACGCTGCTTACTGTCTCTGTAAAGTACAAACTTAGATGTACAACCTTCTACTTTAAGTACGATGTCCATATAGAACACTACTTAAATGGACTCGTTAGACTATGGGTAGAAACTAAAGCAAAGTTTCTAACTTTCTCTTTTTCGTTTTCATTTTAACCTTAAACACTTTGGTTTGAAGGTTGTTTTGGCACTTTGATCACAAAATTTTTTTCTTCAAGCTCTTAAAATGTGTGTAATGCCATTTAGTTAGCAATATAACTGGATAACATCCGCTAACTAAATTAGTTGTGTCTTCAACAATAACAAGCGCTTTTAATTCATCTATAGAATATGTACAAGTCTTATTAAAATCACTAAATTTTCTGTCATACACTTTTGTACTTTACCTAAAATATTTACTGTATAAGACTGAGAGTAAAATGCATTCAAACTTGCTTCTAGCCTTGGATCACTGTCACTAACGTCTGCAAATTCGTTAGTAACTGCCTCCAAGTTTAATTTAAGTTTTAATAAAGCTATTACTTGTTTTTATCCTTTTTAATTTACCAATACTATTAAAAAATCTATTTATCATACAGTCAAACACATGATCATCAAAAGGGTAACCCACTACTGTCACTAGATCCCCACCGGTATCTTAAAGACCAACATCCGAAAGTTTGGTAACCAAATGCTGCTTGTCATCTGCATTCGAAAATATATGCCTTGGTATTTTGCTAAAAGTTAATGCCACAGTGGTTTTAGATTCGAACACCAAGAGATCACCTATTATTGATAATTGGCAAAACTGTACACCAATTTAAGCAAAACTGAATTTCAAACCCCAATGGTTTAGGATACATGTTGACTTCAAGCAATATAACTAATCGAGTTTTCAAAAAACTCGAAATTTAGCAGCATTGGACTTCAAACTTCAACGATTGTCAGGTAATAAATTCTCACAATATGCAAAAATAAAAAGTATTATTTTTTAAATTCCAAACTTTGAATAGTATTCAACTTCAATTCCAACAATTGGTAAATAGTGACCACAGACAATATAATAAGTCGAGTTTTCGAAAAACCCCAAATTCAGCGGTATTGGACTTCAAACCCCAACGGTTGGCAGTATTGAACTTTTACAATACACAAAGTTTAAAAAGTATTACACTTTCAAACTTAGAATGCTTATAACTATTAAACTGTAAAATCTCACCAAGATCTCGGCCCTGATTTTTTAACTTTAATTTAATACGGATAATTATCAGAACCCCAGCTAATTTTGATTAAAAAATCTCTTGTATGATTTAAATTATTGTTCTGTAATTAATTATTACGTAATAATTCAAATTTACATGCCAATAATGTTTACCAACAGAAAAAATAGGACGTGACAATACTCACAAAATTACAGTCACAATAACACGTAATAAATTTAAATACGAAAAGAGATTCGCATTTAAGTTCAAATAATGTTTAAATTGTTTAAATGTACAACAATGTAAAAAATTATAATTAAAATAGAAATTAATAAAATAATAATTTTAATGTTTTTTTCTTTCAACAACAATGGCCAATTTGAAGTCCTTGAGGGACGAGGCTGAGACAACATGTGTGAGTAGACTTTTTCACGCAGAAAAGACTCTATAGGAGAAATGATAGAAACGCAGACAAGACTGAATTCTAGGTTTTGAAATCTTAAGATGATGTTTTCTATGCGAATTGTTAAAGACGGTGAATAAATGTTTAAACTGATTAGTGTTAAAGAATTTATTTATTGGAATAAGGTCTCCTATTATGTAAATGGAAAAATCTGAGTGCTTCCACACAATTAGGGTATAAAATATTCTTAAGTGCTCTTGAACTTTAGTAAAGCTCTTTTGCACTTTGTAAAATTTGATAATGTCCGCCCTTTAAATAAAAAACGTTAGTTGAATGCAATATTTAAGGTGCGGCCTAATATAAAATTGATTAAGGAAAGGGACAACTAGCGGGGTTACGTTTAATAAACTAAGTTAATTGATAGCAAATTAGGGCTGCTTTGTTATAACAAAACAAAAAGTTAAATAAAGGGCTGAATATCACATTTACATCCTTAACCAAGATTACAAATGTAATAGCCTGGTAAAAGTTGCCCAAATGTTTTCCAAAATTGAAATAGTTATATTTAAATACATTCAGTAAAAGCGTATTGTTTAGGGATTGTAACTTAATTTATTTTGCTGTAATTGTTTGTTTTTTTGACATGAATTTCTAAACTTTAAAATTTTTATAAATTCTTCCAAATACCAAAAAACCACTCAACTTTATTAAATTAGGTTGATTAGATTGATACACGAGTTGAGTAGGAGTAAAGCTCCTATTGATCTTTGGTTTTATTTATCGATGATAACAAAAAGATACAGGAAAATATAAAATAGATGATGAGATAAAATGGGATTAGTCACAGAAAACAATTTTTAAATTAAAATAAAATCGAGGTAGATGGTGGAAATTAACAGGTTACAGGTTGATACACGAGTTAAGTAGGAGTAAAACTCCTTTTGATCCTCGGTTCCATTTATCGAATTATATCAGGAAGATACAATAATAATAAACAAAATAAATAAATAGATAGCTAAAAATAACAAAGAGAAAGAATCGGATTATTTAAACTTGGAAAGCTTATAATTATCATATACCTTTTTAAGAGCTAGGAGTGATAACGTAGGGACTACTTTGGCAAGTAGGCTGTTCCATGGAGTAATTGTTCTATAAAAAACCCTGGGTTTTGTCAGCTTAAAATTATGCCTTCTAAAAACGTTTTGAGCTAAAATAAAAAAGGCGAAAAAGACCCGGAATTAAATAATTAATGAGGATAATATCAGCCCGGAGGAGCCTATCTCTTAAGGGAAACAATTTAAGGGACTTGAGTCTTTGAAAATAGGATAAATATTTAAAACCTCGGGGCAGTTTAGTGACAGCACTTTGAACCTGATCTAGTCTATATTTATTGGATTTCAAAATTGGGGCTGTGACTTGGGCACAGTATTTCAAATGTAGTCTTAAGTACAACATATAAAGTAAATGTAGACAATTAGGAGTAATAGTCCCAAGATTCCTTTTAAAAAACTTAATAAGTCTGTAATATTTTTGAGTAGCTCTATAATGATGTTCAGTAAATAAGAGAAAAGAATTAAGAATGACTCCTAAGTCCTTGATTGATTTTACTAAATCAATAGACTGAGAATTTAGAGAGAAAGCGTTACCAGAGGGTTTTCCAAAGGATATATGCCTGCATTTAGCCTTATTGAGTGGTAGCTGATTGGATAACAACCAGTTGAATATGCTGGTGTTGTCAACCTGTAATAATTCAGGGTTAGTACCCCCAAATGTTTACATCATCGGCATAAAGCAATATATTGGAGTGTATACATGAAGGCAAATCGTTTATAAAAAGAATGAATAAAGGGGGATCTATAACAAATCCTTTCGGTACCCCAGAGGAAATGAGACAGAAGGAAGAGAAATCCGATCCAACCATAATCTTAAAGATACGATTGGAAGAAAAATCACTTATCCAATCTAAAATTGGGCCTACAATCCCTACACCAATGAGCTTAGAGATGAGAAATTTATGTGGAACTTTATCGAAAGCCTTCGCAAAATCGAAGTATATAACATCAACGGACCTATAATTATTAAGTAATTTAGTAATGCTGTTTATGTAAGTAATTAAGTTAGTAAGACATGGCTTCTTGGGCATGAAGCCATGTTATGCAGGATTAACTATATTAAGGCTGATAAAGTGTTCAAGTATATGGAATTTTATTAACCTTTCCACAATTTTGCTTAGAGAGGAAAGGATACTAATAGGTCTGTAGCTATTTAATTTAAACCTACACCCTGACTTGTAAATGGGTCTTATAAAGGCAACCTTTCATGTTGAGGAAATTTGACCAGTTAATACCTACAGATTAAAAATATAGGCTAGGTGAGGGATAAGAATGTCTGCACATTTTTTTAAAATTTTGGGATAAAAACCATCAGCACCACACGACGTGGACTTTAGAATTTTGAGACCAGTAATGATTAAAAAAGCCTTTATGATTAGAGGATCTATAGGTGGATTAACTATACCAAGGTGGGGCCAGATAGACTGTGGGGACTAAAAAAACGGAGTTAAAATAGTCCCTGAAAAGATCACAAGTTGAAGGTCCAGGCATCAAACTTCCTTGATGAGGTTGGGAATTAATGGAATTCCGCTTATTACTGATAAACTTAAATAATAGATTTTTGTTAAACTTAGCTCTATTTAGAAGCTTATGAAGTAGTTTCCCTTTATGTTTTTTGATGAGTCTATTACATACATTACGGGTGTCAATATAATGGCAATTGTTGTACGTCATATAATTTGAGTAAATTTTATTGGTTGTGGGTTCTGTTCTCTGATTGGTTATTGTCTCAAGTGAAGAAATTGCAATTGATCCTGACAGGAGAAGGCTATCCAAGGAGGAGGAATTTGAAAAGAAGTCACAACGAGGGATTTGTATAATCTTCGGTAGAAATTGGGTCACAGTACGATGAGATTTAACCTGATTTTTAGAAATTTTAAACCCTGAAAAAATGCTGACCCGAATATAAAGTATCCCAGTTAGTATTAGATAAAAAAAACCCTGAGCCCACTGAAGTCAGCTTTCCTAAAATCAGGAATAGGTTTAGGCAGGTATGATAGCGTATCGATATCGGTGGATTCATTGGAAAAGATTAGATCAAGGCAAGAGGAATTACAGCCTGTCCTAAATTTTTTTAGAGAGCGCACATATTTTTTAGTGCATGTGAAGTGCAAAAATCCAAGAGTTTAGAATCGAAAAAATATATGAGTTGGAAGGGGAAACCCAATTATTAGAGGGGCAATTAAAATCATTTATAATAACGTAGTGTTTAAAAGGTAAAGCGAGGATATGTTTGAGTTCATTAATAAGCTCGATGTTAGAATAATGAGAGAGAGTTGGGGAGTGGTATAGTAGAAAGAACAATGTCTTAGCAGTGGAGGACCCAACAGCTAAATGAAGAAAGTCATAATCGGTTTTGTGGGCTGTCGGATAAACAAGGATTAAAGAGTAAGCTAAATCTTTATTAACATATAGTGGATGTCCACTATATTCACCCTACCAAGAATCTTTTTGCACTACACTATACCCATCCATAGAAAGTTCGGGATTGAGTACATTGTCGGAGAGTCAGGTTTCCGTAATACCAAATAGATGTGGAGGGGAAAGAGAAGAGAGTAACTGATGGATTTTATCTATTTTATTATGAAAGCTTTGGCTGTTAGTGAAGTAAACTTTTAAAGACGTGGGAGTAACAGCAGTGGAGAGATTTGCCTTAACCGGTATAGGATTGGGGGGCGGGAATGGCTCCGGGGTGCTAGTCAAAAATCCTGACAATCAATATCAATATCCAGCCTAAGAAGGATGAGTTTGACTATAGGTTGGGTATGATGAGCAAGAATAAGAGGTTTGGACTGTCTTGCTTTACGTTCTGATAGGGGAAGATCTTTGGTGAATTTAATTCCTTAAAATTGGGACTTGGCATTGGCCCAATTTTTAAGGACTATTTCCTTTTCTAAAAAGGAAGAACAAGAAACAAGGATTGGAGAAGATATGTGTTTCCGCTTACAAGATAAGCTACCGATTAAGAAGTTCTCGGCTTTAGAGCGACATTTCTTACCAATATCAGAAACTAAATCCTTATAGTTAGTTATATCAAGGCTGACTTCTCTAACTATAAAATTGCGTTCGCGTTTGACGCAGTTAGCATAGTTCTTGGCACTATCGAGAATCTTTTCTTGAGATAGTTTAAGGACCGATTTAGATACCATGGAAGAGGGGCTAATGTCAGAAACTAATGTTTTAAGAGAAGAGATATCTTCAGATAGAGAGTCAGATAAATTGGAAAGTGAAAAGATGATTAGATCAGTTTTACTGGAAGAATCGGAGACCCTATCAACCAAGCTAGTTAGAAGATTAGTAACCGAATTGATCTTAGAATCGAGCTTATCGATTCTTGAGGACAAAAAGTGGTTGTCTCTGACTAAATGCAAAATTTTGTCCAACTTATCGATCCTGTGCACGCTGCAATTCGATTTCACATCTGCAATCCATGCAATTATAATCCAAAGGACTATTTGCGAGTTGCGAGTAATGAGCGGTAAACAGTCCGGAATATGCTTCATGAAACCAATTTTTGCAAATGGAACAGAAATTGCCAACATTCATAGACCTCCTGCATCGTTGGAGGCCACAGATGGATGAACTAGTGGACACCATATCTGGATGAAAACTGGTATAGAAAACAAATAAATACTGAAATAATTAAATAACAAAATCTATTGCTGGGGAAGACCAGTGATAGTCTATTGAAGGAGATTAAAAAAATAAATAGTGTTTAAGCACGATGCCAAGCAAAAACGTACAAAAACACAGAAAACACAAAAGGTACACCAAAAATGATACGCACAGTTTTACACCAAAAGATTAACCAAAAACAACAAAAAACGGGTGGGTAACAGTTAGCGACAATAAAAGTAAGCAACTTTTGGTCAGCACGTCACGCAAAGGTATCGCACAGATTTAAAAAGTGAGGCGCGTTACAATTGGAACGTCATTCATTTTTTTCTCATTTCTTCTTTTTTTAAAATTATTGCAATTTTTTTGTATTGCAATTCTTAACTTGTTTTATTATTATTATTACATATTTATAATTTTTGCTTGTTTTTTATTATTGTTAACTTCCACTCTCTGCTTTCACTTTGTCTTAATTTAAAAAAAAAATTTGTGCTAAACCCCCCTTTAGCTCACCATTCATTACATATTTCCCCCTAAAAATTTGCAACAACATTTGAACCGAGAATCAAAAGTTTGACTCGCGAGGTCAGGCGCGCGTCACGCTACACGTCCATTAGAGCGTTATTCATCTTTCTCTTTTTTCTTTTTTTAAAGATTATTGCAATGTTTTTGCATTGTAATACGTAACTTGTTTTATTATTATTTTTGTATATTTATAATTTTTGCTCGTTTTCTATAATTGTTAAATTCCACTATCTACCTTGATTTTATCTTCCCCTTTACCTCACCATCCATTTCACTTTTCCCTCTGAAAATTTAAAATAATTTAAGAACCGAGTACTAAAAGCCGTTTTGACCTACTTGACTAGTGAAAAATCCTGAAAATCTTGTAACCTACTCAACTCACGAAACAACCTGGTATCTGTAACGAGTCAAGTTTATTGCCGCTGCAATATAATTTTTGTTAAAATATTTAAATTGTTTTATATATTTATTTACATTATAAAAATAATTAAAAATTATAAATACTATATATATATATACATTGTATTTAAATATTTTGTTTAAATTACTTAAGGTCAGCAACTGTAAATATTTAATATCCTATTTTATTACCACTTGAATGTTATTAAATGTGACAAAAATTTGTATTTTGTTTTTATGCTTGTTTTAGTAAATATTTTACTGTTTTTAAAATTTAAAATAATATATTTTTTGATTATTGGTATTTTGGAAACAACAGATTCGCAAAATTTTTCATCTACTGAATTTTGTGAATTGTTTAATCAGTTGGGTGGCTTTAACAATAATGTGTCGGTAATTTTCAAAAAAATAAGTAATTTTGATGTCATTAATAAAATGTTATTTGAATATAGAAGTAAGTTCGAAATTATTTGTTCACTGTTATAGATCTACCCGATAAAATAATTACATTCAACAAATATTTATTGAGTAATGAGTTACAAAGTATTGGTTTAGCAAATACAGATATATCCGCTCATGCATTTTTGTTTTATCATCATGTATATGAGTTGTACAAAATGTTACCACACAAGATATCACTTCAAACATTTGATTCGCACATGGAAGCTTTAATGATTTCTATATTAATACATGGTTCTAAAAACTACAGTATTGGATACACAACTACTGAATTAAAAAATTGTTTTAAAATTAATAAATTAGCAGTGTATTCTGTTGATATTTTTGGAGATTTAAAAATGTTTTGGTATAAAGGATTTAGTGCAAGTCTTCAACGCTATTTGAAACTGTATCAAATTTTAAAAGTATGAGATTTAAATGTTTATGTTTATTAATTTAATTTTGCAAGTTAGAAATATAGCATGTTAATGTTTTTATTTGTTGTTAAAAGTGCAGTTATGAAAAAGATAATTTAGATATATAATATAATTCTCGATATAAATATTATTAATTACCTATACTTCATGAAATTTTTATTGTAAATAATTTTAATAGTTATTTTAAATATTTTTAATTTATTAATACATGTATATATAACATTTGATTTTTGTTAACATATTTTTTAATTTCTTTGTGTTGATTTATAGTTAGCTGGATCTTTTTTGGCATTAGGACCGTCAAACGCGTGTCGGGAAAATCTTAATAAACTTAGCACTGGATGTTTAGAAAATCAGCAGTGTTTATATGAAAATAAAGATCTTAAAATATTTTGTGCAAAACCTTGTAAAAACTATTGTTTTAACGTTATAAGAGGGTGTTTGGCTCCTCCATTATTATATCTTCCAAATCAGTCAAATCGGGATAACAATTTTACATCATGGAGTTTCTTGCTACGATTGTTTTATAAATCAAAACAACAAATTGCGTATAGCATAAACGCTATAAAATCGTCTTTAAATGCTTTGTCAATTATAAACTTGATATCAAAGGGATTGGAAAACGCAAAAAATAATGCCAAATTGTTTAAACAAAAAGTAAATTTCTTTTAATTAAAAATTATTTTGTTTTTAAAGTTTTTACAAAGTATAACATTTAAAAATTTAAAAATTATTTTATTTAGATGTAATTAAACAAAACGAAATTACAAATGTTGTAATAAATTAAATTGGGTTTTTCTATCTTTGCTATTTGTACTAGAATGGTACATATATACATGCATAATGACTAGGATTATAACTTTATTTATTAGTGGATAATGATTGAATTTTACTATTTATTAAAAGTGGTTTTTTTAGTTTCTCAAAGCATGCACTTGCTTAAAAATATTTTATTAAAACATTTAGTTTATATATTTATGGATTATATTTTTATATATTTATATTTAACCTTTTAAAGAAATATTTTTACATATTAATGTTATGGTTTAAACCTGTTTTCATTTAAAATTAATAATAAATAAAGTTTTAATAATTATCTATTACATAAAATAGACTAATTATTTTTTAATACTCTACTAAATTACAATTTTATTTTTAAATTATATTTACATTAGAAAAATAAAGTAATATTTATAAAGGCTGTTTTGAGTAACATCTACATTAATTAACAAATTTTTATTTCAGCTTAATTTATTTTGCGGCGAAAGTCAATATTATCGTTTATCAGAGCAAGATTTATTTAGCAAATCTAGTTCGTTTACCAATGACCACGATTATGTTGATGTACAATATTTAAATCAACAAAACAATAAACGCTTTTTAGAAAAAGAGTCGGTTTATTTAGATGGATATGTTTTAAATTTGACTAAAAAATTAGAATTATTTTTTCATGAATACATAAATATTCAATCATATATGCACTCCATTGAACACAAATATTGCAACCTTATGATGCCAACCAAAATGAAGAATGACTACAAGTGTTGGAATGGTTCATTTGTTGGCCGGTTAGTTGTATTTTAATTAACTAATTTTTGTTTTTATTACAATATGTTTTTACTGTAGATTTTATAATGTCAATTTATGAGAATTACTTAAATAAAGTAAATTTAAAAAACAATTTATTTAGGTTATTGTACTGCACATAAGAATAAATAATTACACGGAAAGTAAATAACTATGAATTATTATTTGATAAGATACTACAACATTTTTATTGTAATATACGCAAAAGATACTTTATTATTAACGTGCACAAAGTAAATAGAGAAGTAAATTCCAAAACGGGTTAAAATATTGTACAACAAAATTAACTCTTTAATTTTTTTATAGTAAGGATTAACAATTAAAAAATATTGACTAAAGTTAGTTTTACCAGTTATATTTAGAAAACAATTAAACAAGCATTAGTAATGCACTAATTAAGTAAGATGTCATAATTTAAAAAAAGTAAATTTTTTAAACATTCTAGTATTCTTATTACTATTTGTACTAAATTTAGAGCATATATATATATATATATTACTACTTTAAATGTTTTACTGGAAACATTTTTTAGTGGTGGACATATTAGTGAAGTCGAAAATGGGTCCGCATTTAGTGCTGGTGGTGGGGACTGATCCCATGCCCACCCAGGTTTGGTCAAGCATTGTCCGCTAAACCACATGATTTATTAAAGATATTTGTTTAATATATATGTATTTTCGTGTAATAAAATACAAGTCATTTAATACTGGAAGTTGTTTTAAGAAGATCTCAACACCATATTTTTATAATTTACGTTTTTTTAATACTTATTTTTAAAATAACTATGAATTAAAATAAATATTGCTTTACAATTATGTTGAAATTATTATTTGACTGTTACTAAAACAGCATATGTATATTTCAAGGAAAATGTATATTACATATTTAGTGTTACAATTTCAAAACACGTTGCGAAATAATATTCTATAATTTTACTGTCTTGCTTAAAAATGTATTTTGACGTTTATGCTATAGTTTAGTATTTGTTATAAATAATTTTGTTTTTTCGTCTGAAAATAAATTATTTTATTTTTATATTTTCCGTTATTAATATTTATTTTGTTATATATATATATATATATATATATATATATATATATATATATATATATATATATACATATATAAACAAAAATTATTAGGAATAATGTAAACTATTGGTTAAATTTTAAACAAGTAAAAACGTCAAAATAGTGTATTGATCGACTTAGCAATGTTCTGATTGTGGTGCGTAAGCGATAGGTTAATTTATGTTCAGGGCTAATTAAATATTTATCCTGACACATAAAATACAGTATTTTTGAAAGTTTTGTGATTAAAAAGAGATATCAACTATTTTAATTTTGTTTAATTCACTTACATATTTTATATAAAAAGAAGAATTTAAGTACTTAAAAATAGATTTTTAAAATTATTTCTGCATTATACATATTTTTTAATATTGTATTTAGTAAACAATATTTTGTTTTTTATTTTAATTAATTTAAACATGTTTAGACAATTAACATAAATGTTATATCGGAGTGTACATGTTATCAACGTAACATACCGTTTTAATTAAAATACATTTAATTAATGTGTTAATTTATTTTTCTATTTTTATCAAATAGATGTTTCAAAATTTCTAGTTTATTTAGGCAAGACTCGGTTTTATTTATATATTTTTAAACGTTTTTAACTATATTTTATCTGTATGTTTTTGTTAGATAAATTCTGTTTATTTTACACTACAAAACAAAAACTAATGTACTTAAAAATGAATGGGAAAAGTATTGAAATATCTTTTGTGATTTTAAGACAGTTGAAATCATAAACGTCGAATTCAGTATCAGAAATCTAATTATCACCATTATTCATCCAATGACACAATTGGTGCTGCGTTTGTTTTTATAAATTCTGGCAATTACTTCTGATATTTTGGTAATTACAAAAGCGCTCGCTAGCTTAAAACTACTTTTGGTTTTAATATTAGTAAAACTTTGGAAGGCGGGAGACTAGGGTTTGCATTAATATGATTTATTGCAGATTTACCAAATGTACTCTTTCCTTTTACATTCTTTGGTTATTCTTCTGACATCTACTTTTTATATTTATTCTGTTTGTGATTTTTAATAACATTTTACGAGCGTTAATAATTACACTAATAACTTGGTAGTTGTTATCACTTTTGATGCAAATTAAATCCTACATTAATCTTTAAGTCATTTTTATACTTATTTTTTTACACTAATCACAATCTTTTATTTTCTTTTGTTTTCCATAAAATGTTTTGAAAATTTGTCTTTTCAGTATGACCCGCTTTTTCTTGTTGAAGGAAAAGCTTGTTTAATATTTTCAAACAGTAATGATGGTTCACTGCATTCTCTAACTGGAAAATACTTTATTATCTGTTTCATTATTTTTGTACATTCTTTGTATTACTCTGCTCATTAATTTTTTAACATTTATTTTTTCTGTAAGTGTACTTTGTACATACATACACATATTTTTATACATGCTTTTTCATATGTAGTTACTTTAGTTTAAAAATTATGTTACATTTTAATTGACAATTGTGATTAAAATCATTACCGTTCTAGTTGAAAAATAATAATTTTACTTTTCTTATAATGTCTAATTTACATTTATTCAAAATTTGACAGTGTTACACTTTTATTAACACTCAATCTTAACAGAATGAGCATATGGAACATGCTAACAATACCAACCGCAGTCTATAGTATTGTTTAAAAACCTATTTAACTAACAACAAAAATTATTTATCCGTTTTTTTGGAAATAATTTATTAATTCATACAATGGTATTTCAATGAAAGATATATAATAGTACTTGTTGATTTTTTTTATACATAAGAGTTTTGCGAACTGTATTTTGTACTTTAAGTATCGAGTATTTAGGTTTGATTTAACTGAGTAGTCTGAAGCAGCTTAATTTGGTTTGCGCCTAATATATATATATATATATATACAGCTTTATAATAAAGTTACTATTAGGTTTAGTATACTATCAGGTATGATAGAAAAGGTACATTTTTTATTAAAAAAATTGCACGCCTATTTTGTTATCGTAAATCGCCCATCTTTTTGCTTCGTGCACTTATTAATGCACCGCAAAGAACATTGAAAAACATTGCAAACGATTTTTTGAATAGGACATTTGTAAAAACATTCGTTGTCCAGTGAGTCATCCACTAACAAGAGCAAGTTGTTGTTATTTATAACAGCAGAAAATGTAAGAAATACATTGTTGTTAACTTTGGGATATTATTTAGCACAGAAAATTCACAATTTAACATTGAATGGCATCGTTGATGGCAAAGAATGATCTAATAGTGGAAGAAGTGAATACGTCAAAAAATTGGTAAAAATCAAAACTATCTTGTATTTGTTTTCCGACTTAAAAGCAAGATTGCTTTCAACAAAGGGTACCACTATTTTCAAGGACATTATTGATTGAAACTAAGTTTAGTTGGCAAACTAAACTTTTTATTTATTATCAAAAAAGTTTTAATACGAAAGATGATTCAATGTTGAGTAAAGTTCTGTGTAAAAAGGAGTGGAATATTTTGTACATTTAAACTAATGCCGTATTAGTGCTACTAGTATGAATTGGAACACTGTCTACTGAGAAACACACATTTAGAAATTTAGTTACCGTGCCAATCTACCACATATGTCTGTTGAAACCAATTAATTTACAGAGTTTTGACATTTGTCATTTTAGCAATTCAGAAAACTTTGTACTTAAATGTAACAATTTACATTGATTTGTATTCACAATTGTTATAATGTTTTTTAATTATGTATTGTGACTGTTTATATTTACAATTTTACCTTCTCCTATCTCAAATGCACATATATAATATACATGTATGAACAAGTTTTGTTTTGGGTAGATTGAACTATTTTCTAGAAAATTAACAATATAATTTTAATATTCCTTTATAGCGTATTCATGTATTTATGTCATTGAAAGCATTTTAGTTTAAGCGTTTTAACACAATTATGATTATAAGTGAAAATTGGTTGCTATGACTACATGTGTTACAGTTTTATTTTTAATTAGATTTAGAAATAAAATGTTATAGAAAAATTTGGGTAATTAGGTAAGGTAATCAGAAGAGATTGTAGATAAATGCGTTGAGTGTTAAACATGACGTTTAAACAAGTTTTCCATTTATAATATTTTTTTATAAACAATAGTGTCTACATTTACATTTTGAAGTATTTTTTTGTTATGACGATTAGTTTTTTTATCTTTTTGTTGTAAAAGTAAATTATGTTTTTTAATTAATTACGGAATGTATATTTAGCTCTACTTTACTAATAATAAGTAAATAAGTAAAAATAAGTAAGTAATGCATTTTAATTAATATCAATTTTGATAATACTAACATTTTAGCTTTCGATTAAAAGCTTTAGTTGATAAATAATGAGTTGATTTCTTTTTCGGTATTTTTCTGACAATGTTTACGAACATACATTAATTGATTAATGTTAGTAGGGATTATTTACTTCAAAAATTATTATCAATAACATATATATATATACAAGTACCTTCAAGTATCTAAACAATAAAGGTTTGAGCGGAATACATATGCAGTGAAATATTTCTTATTTAAAGTAAAATGTTTTTGTATATTGAACAATTAGAAAGTTATCGTCATTTGAAAAATATTTAGATAAATATATTTAATTTCTAAGTACTTTTATTGGTAGATATTTATAACTAATATCAATATTAATCAGACAGTACACAATTATATTATCAAATGGTAATTGCGATGTGCCATCGAATAGAACAATGCTATCTTGTTTGCTCATTATTTTAGAAGTCCTAACAAAGATTTATGCGCGTCGATCTCTTACATTTATTCACATTTTATATATGTACACTAATAAAGTATTTCTGTTAATAGCTCTAATTTATGTCAAATGTATTGTCATTATAACATATCTGAGAACCATTTTAATTTAAATTGTACTGAATCTATCGTGATTTGACATGAACGTTCATAATAAAAATTAATACAATTGTTCAGATTTGTTAACTGTATTTTTCTCAAATTGAAAATACGTTTTTACGATTCTTTTTAATAATTTCTCATTTTACCTTCAAGGAATAATTGTATCTAAATTAATATTTATATCTCCGATTAGCATTTCAAAAAAATAATATTAAGAATTAGAAATGTTAATCACTGTTTGAAAGTATAACGTATCTAATTATATATTTATTTTAAAATGTGCAAGCGTAATTATTCAATGCAATTTACGTAAATATCATAGTAATGTATTTACATATTTAATTGCATTTTTTAAATATTGTTTAATGTTTAATATTTATTAAACTCTGTAATTACCTCAATATTAATTACAATCAAACCTTTAAAAAAATTAATAAAGGTGAAATAATTGATTAAGTTTATTATAATTTAATTATTGATTGTTAAATTACTGTCTTAAGATTATCACTGTTTTTTTATGACAATGATTATGATAATTTGAGTAATGCTTATGAAGTTTCAAGTTCCATTGATAGTGATAGTCCTGACTATTCTTCATCCACTTGGTGCATTTTGGCCTAGGTGCCTATAGGTATCTAAACTAATAACAGCAGGGACAGGGTGCACAGCGGTATAACTGGGCTTCCGCTTTGGTGGGTGGGTTCAAGCATACACCTAGGGTATCTAAAAGGTTTCTTAAGGTATATGTATACCACATGTAGCCGTTGAACTGACGGAGATAACCCTGATAATTTATATCAGGCGGCCTTATCAATATTTGCAAACATTGGCGCTGCTACAAGGATGCCGTCTATTATCCAAGAAAGTTTGTTATTATTCTACACGTTATCGAAGTTGGTCATTTAATACGCCGTACAAATATAGAAATAATGAAGAGGTGACTACGTCACCAACCAAATGAATGAATGATTAATTGTTTTTTAAACGATTATCTTAAGTAAAATGAATGACACAATTGAAGAATTAATATTTGTTTACTAAAAATAAACTTACTGTTTTCAAAGTAAATTACAAATCGATTTTTCTGTAAATAGAACAACAGTTGTCAATAAATAAACTTTGAATAATTTTTGTTTTCAGGTGCAAAAAAGGTTGATAACAATAACTTATGTTAAAATGTAGGAACGTTGTTTGTTTATTTGTGCAACTTAAACAATTTTAATTAACTGGTTTTTAAAGATTTTGTAAAAATAAAGTTGAGAAATTGGTAAATTGTATTTTGTTTTTATCGAAAATAAAACAGTTAATAAAAATTACTATTTTAAATACTATAATAAGATACCGTGTAGATATCACTTTGCACAAACGTTCATTTCATAATGTTAAAATAACACTTCTATTTAACAAGAATATTTTGTTTTAATGTAATGCATAAAATAGTTATTTTAAAGCGAATGATATAAAATATCTTGAGTAGTGATATTTTATCTCTTAATGCGTAAGAATGTTTTTTTAATCCAGAATGCAATACACTCATGCGAGAGTTACGAGTGTTTTAATAAAGGGTTTATTATGTTACAATTATAAAAGAATTAACTCTGTTTACCTGAACATTTTAATTAATTAAAAATAAAATTAACTATTTATTCAAAAGTTACAACTTTATGGTACTGACAATTGTATATTTAGTTTTGTAGTAAAACAAATCAAAAGTTCATAAACATATCCAAACTACAGAAGTATCTGTCTACAAACAGTGTTTTTGCTATTACAACTACACACTATAGTAACAACTTAACCGAGTGTTTATCAAGAAGGCGATCATATTTATGATTAATCATTTTTAGTGCATAATCATAAAAACTATTTGGTTTTTAAAAATTATCCAAACTTTTAATTTTTTTGTATTTGACGTCATATTTTGTGTTCATGACTTTGCTCAACCTTTAATGATAAACCACTCCATATATGATATTTGTGTGCTTTTTCTAAAAAATAATACATTTAAGGATTTTATATAAAACGTTCTGTTTATTTTTTGTTTAAAAATGTCAAATATTTTTTATACATGGGTTTTATACTTTGCTACATATTGACCATATTTACATGTATTTTTTAATCATGTATTTTCTAATAGACATTGTTGAATAACATTGCCTATTAGTGATCTATTAGTTTATGTCAATTTTTTAAATTTTTTTATAAAGAAATCTCTAACATTTGTTCAATTCTTTTCCAAATATTTTTGGAAAATAAAAGTTATTTTTTGCTATTTTCCTATTGTTTCTTTCAATCTTATTGGCAAAAACATTTAGCATTAAATAATTTAAATCTTTTTAGACTATAATCTTATGGGATTGTCAACAATTTCAATTTGTTCACTATAATTCAACTGTGAGTGGGTTAGTAGCTCTTGTATTCAAATATGTTATTTGACATTTGACAGCGTTGTAAGGATATATATATATATATATATATATATATATATATATATATATATATATATATATATATATATATATATATTTTTTGATGACAAATAATGAAACATGAATGCCATTGTATTGTATAATTGATGAAATTATTTTTTATTACAAACAAAACACATGTATATCTTAAACGTCAAATTATCTCGTCAAATCTTTTCACTTTTATTTGTTCGTTTTTAAAAACAAACTGTCTAACACAAACCACGGTTTCATATGTATTTTTTTATATTTGCATCCATTTTTGATTGGACATTAACAATATATTTTTCACCTAAACTATTGATAATGTTTGGATTAGTTTTAAATTTTAATTTGTTAGTGTTATTGTTAGCATTTAGTTTACTTGATCTTAGATATATAATACAGTATCAAAATGTTGAGCTTTAGTTTTTAGAACACTTTAATTTTACAATTCCATGTGTTAGTTCGACAAAAAAAAGCTATTTGTATGTGGTATTTTTTCAGGAGTGTTTCATGTACAAGTTGTTCGAATTAAATCAAAACACAGCCCAGTTTAAAAATACCATTCTGATCACAATGTTATTTTCTATAACTTCTGTCAATATTGGAGACTGGTATTACTTTAATTAAAGTCACAATCCTTAAATACACACACACATGTTTTGGGATTTGATTTTAAACAAGGTATTTTGAATCATTAAAAATTGTTTACATACTATTTAAAGCTTGCCAAACTTGTACTGAAAATGCTGAACTCATATAATTTTAGCGCCCATGGTAAAATTATTGATAAATTAGTTTTTATATATATGTGGTAAAATAATAATACGAGTGCTGAATTATTAACTAATATATATATATATATATATATATATATATATATTCATTTCATTCATTTTGGTTAGTGACGTGGCGTCACCTCTTCATTATTTCCCATATTTATACGACATAGCAACGATCGATTTCGATGGCTTGACAAGCGTAGGCAAACGTGGAAGAATAACAAAGTTTCTTGGCTGGTAGACGGCATCCTTGTGACGTTGCCACTGTTCGCAAAGATTGACGAGGCCGCCTAATTTTTTGTCAGGGTTATCTCCCTTAGCCCAAGGGCTACATATGATATACGTATACCTTTAGATACCTTTTAAGTATCCTGGGTGTATGTTCGCACCCACCCACCGTAGCGGAAGCCCAGTTATACCGCTGTGCACTCGGACCCTGCTGTTATTAGTCTAGATGCATGTTGGCACCTAGTCCAGGATGCACCACGTGGAGGACTAACAGTCAGGAATATCACCATCATTGGAAATTGAGACTTTATATATATATATATATATATATATAATACAATACCCATTTGCTCTAAAAATAAGCATGGAGTAATAAGACAACAATTACAGCAAAAGAACAACAACAAAGTCTCGTTGACATTGAAGATTCTGCGCAATCGAAGATTGAGTTTCCTTTCGGCTTTCACTCAACCCTGTCATCTGTGTAACTCTGTCATCTAGATACGTGCGATCAGTTCTTTTCCGTTATTTGCTGGAATGGCGTCCTCTTAATTGTTTCCGTAGCAGTATAAATTTTTTACAGAGGCCAGGTTGCTAACTTTGCGCTCAAACCCTCCTCCTTTATCCAGGCTGGGGACTGGCTAGATTGAATCATTTCTGATCCAAATTAGGCGGAGTTAGTTAAAAGGGATAATAGAAATAATTTATATTTTTACTTTTATGAATTTGCAATCTATTTTTTATGAAACTCAAAATCTATTACCTGATCGCTGCTTAATTAGGTTCTTCTAATCATATGTCGTGGTTGGACTTATCTAAGTCTAAACAAGGTAGTACTTAACATATTTGAACCCGCTCAATTTGAAAACGTATATTCCAACGACAAAATTGCAAGTTCTTTTTTCAATTTTGTACCCTTTTCTATAGTTAATAGTTTATTTCAGAGTTCAATTGATTAAATAAAAGAATGTATTATTCTGTTCAACATTTACTTCATAACTTTATTTGTTTAATATGTACAAAGGCCATTTCAATTATTAAATTGTGTTACTGCATTTTGTGTACATTAATCATTATTGGCATTTCGGTATATGTTTTGACTTGGAGCGGATTAAATAAAACTTGAACTTTATGAGTGAAAATTCTTGCCCTTGACAGATTTTAACCAATAGTGCACATGTCAAGTGATATTTTCAACCATTTACAAATTCAAACTGGAATGACTGCTACACACATATAATTATCGAACCAAACTAAACTAGCGCCTCAACAATAAGGTGCACTTAAATACACCCGTCAAAAATTTTTTTCAAATTATTGTCTTGTTTGTAGAACTAATTTTGTGATACATTGTCAACAATCACTCACCAGTAACATATAAAAGGCACATCATTTATTTTATAACAATTAAGCCTACTGGACCAAGTTATTATTTTAAAACTACTTTTAACTGGGTGGTTGTCAAAAGCATGCAATTTAAAAAAATTGTTAGCAATAAGTTATATATTTAGTATTTTTCATTTATTAACAGTTACAATCGTGAGCTGGTGGCGTTTACTTTAAAAGACCAAATGATAAATCCTGAAGTGAAGATTACAGACAATGATTTGCAACTTAAACAAAAAAATCGACCGAGTGGAATAAAACTTTCTGAGGATAATGAAAACACCCATAAAAAGAATGACGTAAGATTACTTTTTGTCTTGTTTATCTACTGATAGATAAATAAAAATTTAGTTGACTAGGTTACTTAAAAAAATTAGGTTTGTATATTGATTATTTTTACAGATGTTTACTATTTTTATTATTCAATTAAATTTGCTTCTAGCTACTGTTGATTCTCTTTCAACCAATAAGCGCACTTAGTTACAAACACATAATTATGCTCAGCTACGTTGATTATTGTATAGATAAAGAGAGAATATTATTTTAAATTTGATAAGAGAGCATTACTTTGTTTTTAAATTGAAATCCAATGTGGGAATTGAATAATTTGTGTATTATTTTACATATTTGCACAAAAAATTACATTTTATACAAATATAAAATGGACAGGAGTTTCAATTCGAACACTGCCAGTTAAATACAATATAGTTTGTCGATATTTCTGCATAAATATCTAATCCAAAATCAATAACAGGTGATGTAGTCAGTAAAGGATTGGGTCACGTCATTCAAACAAAATAATTTAAACTGTTTACAGGTGACTTTACATTGGAAAACAAACAGACCTATTTCTTTCAATTCATTTGCTCCAATTGTAGTTAACTGGATCACAAACAAACAAAGTCCCATCGGAACACGCACCATTACCACCTGCGCAAACCTTTGACGATCAATGGAATTTGTTCGAATCAAGCGGCTTCCATTCAATGACATTTGGTATTGACCTACCTCCACTTGTTGGAGACGGTCTTGAAGCCAAACTTCCCAATCCGGCAATTGATCCAACCGAGATCGACAACGCCAATTGGAACAATTTTCACCGGCTTATTCGGGTTCAAGGGTGTTCGTCCGACGACGAGGAGTGTGCCATGCAGTTTGGCGATTCGAACGATCTACAGTCCAATTTGGCAATAGCAGCTGATGATGGCGTGAAAGTTGGCAAACCGGTCAATTTGAGTCAGAGCAAAAAAGGTACAAAAATTGTATTATTCAGTTAATGTTTTGTTTATGTTTATCCTATTGTATGAATGTTTGATGGGAAACATTGTTTAGCAAGTGCACATTAAGTAAAGCTTTAGATAAGGGCCTGTATTTAGCACTATTTATGGGACATGAATTTGTACTAAATGTATTTTGCGAAATAGGGGATGTGAGGTACAAATTCGAATATGGATGGCTACCGGTTTCCATTCGAACAGTTTAATTGTATTACAGCTTTCCGTATAAATAGATAATTTGGATGCTTCTTAAACGGCTACGCTAAAATGTGGACCATGTTATTACTTATATGATGAAGGAATTCTAAAATAGTACTAATTTTTCAATTGACAATTTAGAGATGGACGTGTGTTGACCTACGTTTTGTTTGTAAATCCGAAAAGAATGGTGCAAAATTTAATAAAAACAAATAGTCGGATTGTGTAGAACAAAGTAGATTTAGAAATGTGTTTTTCTTGAATTTATCAATTGTCTTTCTGCACAATACGGTTTACAAAATTGAGGTTTTAATTTCAGCATTATATTCATTGTGTTTTAACTGTTGGCACTTTCAATGATAGATACATTTATTTAATTTTTGTTTTAAATATTTTGTTTATACTTTAATTACAGTGCCTTTGTTTTTAAAATTATGGTTTTTATATTATAAGTTTTAAAGTTTATATCCCTCGTCTATATTTGAACAAATTAACACCAATGAATTCCTGGTTTTAATAACTTTAATTTGGTCAAGATATTTGATTAAGATTTCTTGTTTAATAAGTGATTAATTGATCTAAATTTATTAAAAAATTCTCAAGTGCTTCAATAAACAAAATGTTTCTAAATATTGCTCATACAATGACATTACAAAAATTACTGCCAGCATGATGATAATTTATTTTCAGACTTCATTATTGTTTAATAATCTGGATGTAAATACATTGAACACAAGAACCTTACCTTTCATTTTTAAGCAAACATTTGTAACTTTTCACTAATAATGTGGGAGTTATTTTTAAATGTGATATTGTTTAACTGCGTTAATTGCTGTAAATGAAGTATAAAAAGAATCACCACTTTTTGATAGTATTGAAACGACTAATGTAAAGACTTTACATGAAGTATCATGTGTTCATTTTAAAAATTGGGAAAGCAGATTTTTAAAATCACCATGATAAAGAAATATTTTTCAACGCATAAATTTGTATCAACAAATTAATTCTATTTACATTGTTGTATCAACAATCAAATAATTAAGCACAAGTAACTATCAAATAACATGATTTGCGCAAGCAGATGTTCAACTTCTAAAAGAATATATAGTAGTTAACATCATTGGACAGTAGTATTAAACAAATAAGACATTATTTAAACTTCAAGATTTGACAGTATCCATTTGGATCACTCTTTTTAAATTTTTATGTATATTGTAGATAAAAACAATAAATGTAATCATTTTTGAACAAGATGCTGTTACTATTTTAATTAAGTCAGATACTAAGGGTTTATTGTTTTAATACATTGTTACTTAATGGTCTATAATTTTATTATTTTGAAATGGAAACTATTTTGATTGTGTATACAATAAAAATTTTAATATAATACTAAGTACTTTTGAGTAAAATCTGTTTAAATAATTTAATGTTAAATCATTTATAAAAAAACTACAAATTTATCGTAATTGGTTTGTAAACCCCAAATTTCTGTGCTGATAAAATTTTTATCAAAAGCTGGAATTTAACATACACTCATTCATATTGTTACAGATTAGTTGTTTTAAGACACTGATCTACTACAGAAAATAGAATCAATTAATAATAGAGTCAATGTAGGATTTTAATTAATTTGTGAAAAACGAGGACTCCCAAAATCAGATTTATCAAACAAAAATTAATTACATTAATAGATTGTTGGATATTATATTCTAACCTAGTATTCTGACTGGATTGAACATGCATATAACCAACTGCATCACTACTTTGTCATATATTGTACTTCAGTGATGCTAGAATGTCTAATTCCAAGAAGCGAGCGATTATTAGGATTTCAATCCTCCATCTTACAGTCTCAAGTACTTGCATTTTAGTCAATCAAGAATATGATATTGACATTTATTTGTAATATTACATCGATGTACAATTAATACAAGTAATTTGCATTATATTGTTGACATTAATTACTAAAATTAAAATTACTAGTTTTATGCTTAGCAACCATCAAATTAATTAGTTGAACAAAGTTCCAAAAATGACGCAATAATTAAATTTTTTTTAAAAGTGGTAACACATTTGTTGCTAATGTGTTTATCTCGTTTTTGCTAATTGATATTTGTATTGTCATTTATATACAATTACTGTTAATATCACTTTGAACAACTGTGTTCGTTCACGGTCACTTATAATTAATTTTGTTTACAATTAATATGCTATTTTTCAGTTTTTTAAAAGAAAAAAATTTAACAGTTGACATTTTATAACGCTAACGATTTCACACAATGAACAGCATGTTATGATTAAATCTAGTATTTTATGGTCACAATAATGTAGTTTGTTACACATAATTAAAGTTATTAGACTCGATACTAATTTGTACATTTGCACTTACAAACTAAAATTGCATTGAGCCGTTTTAATTAGAATGCATTTAGATAATATTTATTATTTGTTATTGATACACAAAGTGGTTTGTGTCATTTATTAATAAATAAAATTATGCACCCCGTGCTTTGTTTTGTAAACTCAAAATACTTTGTTTTGTATTTAAATGTAGGGTGTATATATTATATTATGTATGTCTAGTATAAAGTTTGTAACGGATTGTTTGTTCAATTGCGTAAAATTTTGTTTATTTGATTCGAACCAATTTAGTTTAATCGGTTTAATTATTTTCAAAATATTTTACACTATTATAATGTGTAAATAGATAAGACTTAAATGCAATTAACTCATAATTTATCCAATAACATTAGTCAATTTTATTTTTGTTTTCTAATATACTAAAAGTACAAACCGAGTTACAATTATTAGTTTGCAAAACATTTGAATGAACAACATTTAGCATTTAATATATGCTTAATAGTATATATGCGTTACTAATGCGTTAATGGATTAATAATAGATTAATAGATTAGTAATGCTGAAATAAAAATAATGAAATAAGCACTGCATTTATTGAATTAATTTTTTCAAAAATTATAACTATGATAAAAAAAATAATTAGCGGTTTTTTAAGGATACCTACACATATTACTGAATTAAAGCAACAATGACACTCGTTCGACAGGTTACAGAATTTATTCTATTTAAAAAGTATAATAATTCTAAGTTGGTTAAGTTTAAACACAAGGGAGTATTAATAGTTGAATTGTGAGCCATTTCATTTAGCAACCACAGCTATATATATATATACAGCCATTTCAACAATTCCCGCAAAATGTTATAAGAGTATAAAGTGTAAATTAACTTGTTTGTCCGATTGTTTTGGCGTAAATACGGTTTATAAAAAATACAGAAAATTTAGTCATATTGTAGAAGATATACTAATTTGATAGTTTTGTATAATTTATTTTTAAAAATTACAAATATTTATATAAATTTTAAGAACCATATATTTTATCTGAGTCAATTGCACAAATTTAAAAGTTTTGTTACATTTTCTTAACATTATATGTTTACAAGTATATATAGCACAAATTAACTAATAAATTATAACTCACTTGCTGCGATAATTGTAATTAGTTTTAAAATAGTAAATAATAAAATAATAAACTTATTTAACAATCATATACAACCACTACTACCGCAAAAATCTATAATATTATCAATTTGTTTAATATTAATTAATTGTAATTGTAGATGGTAAAGCATTGACTTAACCTTCCTGGACCTGAAATAGGGTCAGAAATGATCCCAAAGTATGAAATTTTGCAATAATCCTATACTACTATTCTTTGAATATATATATTTTTACCAAATTTTTATTTGAAAATTAATGTTTAAAGTCTCTGAGCATAACTTTGATCAATTTCCTTTGATTTATGAACCTTGATAATGTGCTTTAAACAAACAACGATTGGGGTCAAAAATGACCCCATTTTAGTACTCCGTGTATTATGAGAGGTTTTAGGTAGAGGAAGGTTAAAAGGATTAATATATTGGAAATTAAAATAAGCTATTGTGTATAAAATATTTTGCACAAATTTAAAATTTTACGGTTAGAAAAAATATTTATGCAACAAATATTATATTGGTTTTATAAAAAGTATTAAATAACCTTTATTTAGAAAATTATGTTAATCAATTTAAGTAGTGGTATTTTTATAGAGAAATATAACAATATTTTTTGAGCTAAAATGTAATTTACTTACGCCAGGGTTACAATTGTTTATAAAAAGAATAATCTATGTTAGAATCTTATGTAATTAATTTTAATTGTATTTAAATTTATTTTATTTGCACAAAAATCTTAATTTGAACACAATACGGGCTAAAATAAAAATAATTATTTTTTTGAAAATCGCTATTTAGTAATTCTAATATTAATGATATTTATATTGTTTTCTGTATAATAAAACTTAACATATATAAGCATATTTAAATCAAATATATATTTGTTTAAATTAATTTATTTGTTAAAATTTAGATTACATAAAGCTATATTAATATTTTAACCAAACATAAGCCATCAAATGTATTAGCTAATATTTTATGGTCAATTATACAAAAAACAATTTAGTAACTCTAAAAATTAGATACATTTTGGCTTTTTTTAATATTTGACGTTATATTTAATCAATCTTACATTATGAGTCAGTAAATATTTATATACATTTGTTATTAGTTACCATATATATATATATATATATATATATATATATATATATATATATATATATATATATATATATATATATAGATAAGCCCACAAAAACAACTGTCCAATCTACTCCAAATTCATTAAAACTTCAAGATTCCGTTAAAAAAAGTATGTCATTAAAATTAGACGGAATTATTTTCAAGTCATTTATTCCATTTTTATTCCACTTATTATTTTGGTTGATTTGTAACAGTTGAACAGTTGATCTTTGTATAATTTTTGAACAAAGTTAATGGAATTTGTTAATATTACCTTTGAATTCGACTTTTGATTTCCAAATTTATGAAAAGCATTTTGAAGCACGATTCATTATTGTTGTTGCATAATTGGTCAGTTTTTCTTATTTTCTATCTAATAATGTTATTTTCTGAAATTATTTTGTATATGATTTATTTCTAATTAATGAGAATTAACATAATGGTTGATTATCTAATAATTTTTTTCTTATTCCTTTTAGTCACTATTGTACAAATTACTATGACTATTTTTTTGTAATTAAATACAATATTTTGGACAAATTGTAACACATTCCTATTTCATTTCATTGGGTCTATACAGTTTTCAAAAAGTGAATATGTTGCTTATCAAAAAAGCAAAATTAAAATTGGATTTTGAAATGTCTAAGCATCGTATGTCACAGGCAACTTATTGCCAGTTGCATCATATATGCAAATTAGGAAACTGGAACGATAAAATGTAAAATAAATTATTTAATTACACACAAATCAATTTATAATCGGGAACTTTTATTATGACTCAATAATATTTCAGTGCAACAATTGACTTTAATAATTTTAACTGATGGTTATTATAATTAATAACAATAATAATAATAATGTATTATTGTGATAAAAGTACATTCTAAATGCAGTATGCATGCAAGATTTAAATATTTTTAAAGGTTCACTTGTTGAAACAAATAATAAACCATAAATTTTAATTCAAAAAATATTTTTTTGCTCAATAATAAGGAAAATTGATCCTAGTTGAACGCAGTTTTAAAGTACAAAACGTTTTAATTGTTTTTGTATCTTAGTGGCTTTCTCGTATCTTGACATTACAAGCGGTTTAAAATAATTGTCATTATAATTAAATTCGCAGTTAATAAATATTTAGTTACACAAGCTTTTATGACAAAATATGGCTTTATTAAAATTTTACTAATTAATTAAATATATATATATATATATATATACGGGTGACATTTAATAATATGTATTTTAAATGTTTAACACACTTTTTGTTCGAAACAAAAACAATATAAGACGTAAATTGTAAGATGAATTCAATTCTTTTATTCCCTTAAGTCACAAACATATAAGAATCAGTATATATATACATACAAATATATTATGTATGATGCACTACAGCTAGGTTCATGTCCGCCTTCGTTAAATGTCTATTTGTTGAAAAATATTTTCCCTAAAACATCCAAGCTATAACAACTAAATAAATTAAACAATAACTCACTGTGGTTGATACAATATCTTGTGTTTGTTATATTTTCTATTTAAGATATTTCAATGCAATCTATATCTAGGTTTATAAAAGTATAGAATTAATTTAAAAATCCAGTGTTTTAACTTATTTTAAACATAATTTTTGTTAGGCATTTTTTAAATCGGTGTTAAACACAATTATTTACCACACTTTTATAAAGATGTATAAAAAACAGTCATCTTTCGTCTTTTGTACATAAATTTTTACTTTCAACATTATTTTTGTACTTAAGAATAAATAATTATCGGTTAGGGTTTTTAATTGTTATAAATAGTTTTATTATATAAAACATCTGAATTTAACAACAGTGAGCATTCATTTGCTGTTTTATCAAAGTCTTCCAATTTTTAAATTGCGAAATTATTTTATATAAAAACCACAACTGTGATTCATGCATAATTTTGTTCTAATTTAGACGAAAACATGTTTTCTGTTATGTTTCATTTTTTAAAACCTATATTGTCTTGTAAATATAAAAATTCTACATAAATAACAAATTTTTTCATTAAAGTAACAAATTAAAAAGTACACGTAAATCAAAACAAAAGTTGTGTGGTTCAATTTTTTATTAGTACAATTTAATGAGGATAAACTAAAATTTTATTGCCAGTCAAAATGTGTCCAATAATTCAGTCAATATTGACTCATTAAATATCCATTTTCCTTCATTTAAAATTGCACAATATTTTTGTAATGTTGCAAAATACATGTTGTTTATTGTTACTCAATAGTTAAATAACGGTTTAGATAATATGATAAATGGCATTAAATTTATAAAACGAAAAGTATTTTATAATTTAAAAGTTCATAAAAAACTACTTAAATAAATATTACAATTTTAACCGTTTACTTAAAATAACGATTTTACTCTCATTTTACCATTTTAAATTGCATTTATATAAGGAAAATTAGAGTAACCAATATTACTAATTTTTTTAATGTATCAAATACATAAAAATGCTGACAAATTTTAAGTAACTAAAAGCAACAAAATGTATAATTAATGTATTTTAAAAAAACGATTTTTTTAAAGTTGTAATACGAAATATTAAAATAGAATTAATATAATACAAAAATTAACACAGTTGTTCTTTAGTTTTACATAAATATAAAATAATAATAATTTTGCTGATTTTACATTTTTGATTTATCTTTAAATCTAGTTACTATTACTAAGCAATTTGTAAAAATATCAACAAAACAGATAAATGTTTAAGCATTTAAAACTAACCTAATACACAAAAAATAAGTAAATAAAATAATAAATCACAATTTAATTAGTTTAAAATTTTTAAAATAATATTTTAAATGTTAGTTATGTTTAAATAACAATTTTTAATTTGTTGTTCTGTTGCCTAAACGTTTTACAAGACTGTTTTTAAGCAAAAAAACAATTAACTCAAATCCACACTTAATTCTCGAGTTGTATTGAAAGGCTTTTGAAATACATTTCAAAAACGTATTTACTGTATTTTTATGACGCAGTTAATAATAAGCATATCTTTGATTTCTAAACTCTTAAATTAATTAGTTAATTTACAAGTATTATAATAAATTAATAAAATACCTTCAACTCCGAACAAAATCTTTCGTTTTTATGCAATAAAAAATAAAACTGTATTTTTCTGTATTATTTATTCATTAAATTAAAATTTACGCAATTACAAAACTTGTAAAACGTTTTCTTAACACAAAAATAATATTTTAAGTGAATCATTTAAGCTTCTTTTACTTTTTACCATTGTGATTTTAATGTTTTGCAAATCGTACATTGTTTAATTTTTTTCAGTTTTTAACAAACATTTTAATGTTAAATATTAATAAAGTACTATTTTGTAAATTGCATTCAATACAACATTATTGTTATTTTTAAAAATTTATACTTCTACTTATATTCCTCTATCCATATATATATATATATATATATATATATATATATATATATATATATATATATATATATAACAACCACTATGTGAATATTAACAACACCATTTGTTTTAAACCCTTAATAAACAAAATAATTAAAAATGCACGTCTGCTCCTAATTTGTTTTCATGCTGTGAATAATAAAAATGCTTAATGCCAAAAACTTTGTTAATTGTTATTTAAAAATAGTAAATATGCACAATGCAAAGCTTTATAATGTGCATAATTGCTGGTTTGCTTAATATTTGTATTTAAATAACAATAATATAAAGCCTTTTATTTTTAATGCCAAAAATAGAATACAATACAACTAGGAAAAAGTTTAATTTTTTAAAAAGCTTTTTAATTAATAAATTAATATTTTTGCATTAGTGTTAATAAAATTATGTGGTTTTTATAGTTTCTAAAAAGTTTAAGATGTTAGAATAAACTGAATATTTGTGTCAAATGTCAGATGGGTGTTTTAGATTCTAAATTTTAACAAATAAGTAAACAGTTTTTTAAAATATAAAATTTAATATGGATAATTCAATAAAAGTAGTATTTCTCACACTGTGTATAATTATTAAAAAGCTTCTAGTATTAATTTTTTTATTATATTTGTTAAATCTAAATACAATCAGTGTTCTTTAAAGTTTTAACTTGTTAGTTATATCTAAATTGAACTGTGCCAATTAACACAGTGACCGATCTGCTATACTCATATAATGATAGATATGGATTTATATTTCATTACTGGACTACTCTTTGGCTGCCCTAAGTATTTCCATAATTAAAAATTATTATTATTATTATTATTATTACAAAACCTTTTTGAATTAAAAATAAGAATGGGACCAATAAAATAACATTTATAGCAAAAAAAGCAACAAAGCTCCATAATTCAAAAAGAACTTCAGACAACAAAATGTTTCCACGTATTTAAACATTTTGCCAAATGTTTTACTTGATCCCATAAAATATTTGTTTCAATTAAATCTTCCCAAATAGTTTTTAGCCAAGTTTCATGTGGTCTACCAACCTTTCTTTTACCATTCTCGATTTTCCATTCTAAAACCGTTTTTGCTGGTCTTTCGGGCGCTAAATGTCGAATTTAAACAAGTAATTTTCATCAAACATAGCAGTATGACCACTTTTTGTTCGAGCAAAACAAGTTGAATTTTGGCATAACAAACGCATAATATTTATATAATTTAATGGAATTCCGTAAAACTTAACAATTTTCTACAAATATTCTTGATTAACATTGTCAAAAGCTTTTATAAAATCAATAAAAATGATTGTATGTGATTACTAAAATTCCTAACTTTGTTCAATAATGTTAAAGAGGGTGAGTATTTGTTCAATACAGCTTCTTCCTTTCCGAAAATCTACTTGCTGTTCTCAAGGGTGTTTATCTACCGCATTACTTAAACGGTTTAAAATTACTTTGAAAAACACATTACCAGGAACAGACAATACGGTTATTCCACGCTAATTATTGCAATCGTTCAGACTTCCTTATTTGGGAAGAGTAACAATTACTCCTACTCGCCAATTATTTGGAACTTGTTCATTATGCCATATAACATTAAATAAATGAGCAAGCTTACGTCCTACAACGTCACCTCCATGTTTGAGCATCTCTGCAGTTATCTCGTCAATTCCTCCTGATTTATTATTTTTCAACCCTTGAATTACATGAATCACTTCGGTTACAAAAATGTCATCAATACATATTTCCGGATTTTGAGTCACATTTGTATCATTATCATTATCAAAATCTATAAGGGTATTTGGCATGGGTTGATTAAGTACTTCTTTCAAATGCTCTGTTTATTATCTGTTACAAGTAAACGACTATCATTTCCTTTTATTGGAATGTCAGTGTTCTTTCTAACTCCCGACAGTTGTTTCACAATTTTTCAATGCTAAAAAAATAATTTTAGGAAATCATTTAAGTAATGAAACTAAAAGTAACATATTTTAATTTAAAAATATATAATTAAACAAATTAGTTTATTAGCATATTTCTTTAAAAATACATTTATACTTTGTTTGGCCTTTAGGACAATAATAAAAGTTATAATTTATAATTTATTTTGGGTTACTTTTTAAAATTTTTTGTATAAAGGTTATTATATAATATTCTAATTTTTCCAACTAAATTAACCTGAATTTGCTACTTTCCAAAATATGTTTATTACAATTTAAAAGTTTTAGTTAACTGTGTCATATAATGTCTACACATTTTAGAGTACAATTATTTTTGCTTTTTAGTTGCGTTTCCGAGCTATCTAGCATGTTAGTATTTTTCTCGCTACTTTAACTACCATTAATACGTTTTGAATTAAAATCCGTTTTGTTTGGTTCAGATAACTTTGTGACTATTTTATTTAATAACTTTTGTTTTCACCTGTTAAAGATTTTAGCTCCAAGCTAAACAATCAACCTGAAAAGCTACTTGAGAATAATTATACTACTACTACTACTACTACTACTACTACTACTACTACTACTACTACTACATATAATAATATTAATAATGATAATAATAATAGTAATAATAATAATAATAATAATAATAATAACCTCCTTTTTTTTACAGCTTTTCCCTCTTTTATGAGTAGCCGCTGTTTTTGGTCAGCATTCTCCATTTGGTTCTGTTCGTAGTGTCAATTTTTGTTAGTCCTTTTTCCTTCATATCGGCTAGCACACAATCCAACCATATTATCTTCAGTGGACCACGGTTTCTTTTACCTTCCAGTTCCAATGCCATTATTCGCCTTATGGCCGTACCACCTAAACCTTTTTTCTTACATTTTCTTATGAGATTCAATGACTTCCAGATTTCTTTTAACAACTTCATTTTCTATTTTGTTTAATTTGGATACTCCTAACGACTATCGAAGCATTTTTATGTCTACTGAGTTCAGTTTTCTTTCTTGGGCTTTTTTAATACTCGACGTTTCCAATCCGTAAATCAAGACCGGTCTAACTGCAATTTTTTGTTTTTGTTGTTATCTTTTTGTCGCGCATAACTCCTGTAAGTTTCATTCAGTTATACCATCCTGCTTTTATGTTGTGCGCCATCTCTGCATTCAAATCTCCATTCTTTTCTAGCAATGAGCCAAGGTATTTAAACCTTCTTACCCTTAATAATTTTTGGTGCTTTACTTTGATTTCTCTACCCTTTTCTTTTATTGTACTTATATACATTGTCTTTTTCTTGTTAATTCTTAAACCTCGATCCTCATGCGTTTTTCTCCATTGCTCTAACCGTCTCTCTAAAACCTCTTGTTTTTTACTGCATAAGACAATGTAATCTGACAAGACAATGTAATCTGCTGAACCCTGATGTAGACCAACTTTTAGTGAAAACTCATCAGTCAGCCCCACACTGGTTTTCACCAACGTTTTTGCGTCATCGTACATATCTTGAACAATCTTCACATACTTTTTAGGGGCACCTTTTTCTTTCATGCTCTTCACACTTCCTGTCTTGAAATCTGATCGTATGCTTTTTCTAAATCGATAAACACTATATGGAGTCCTTTCTGTTTCTCTCTATATCTTTCCATTGTTGTTCTGAGAGAAAACGTAGCATCACTTGTATAAATCTAAATCGTACTTCTCTAATGTCTGTTCAGTTGCTAATACTTATATTAATTTTTTTTTCCAAAGTTTTAAAGTATGTGGCAAAAGCTTTATAACCCTATATAATAATAATAATAATAATAATAATGTTATCTAAGTAATCAACATGTTTTAAATTTTTATGATTTTTTTCTTATATATCATAAATTTTAGTAAAAATTAATAATATATTTTAATTGTACAAAAACAAAATAAAAAATTATTGTTATTATGGGAAATCTTTAAAAGAATTGCTTTTGTTCAATATATTAACAGCAATACACTAGTAAATTTTCTCGTTTTAATTTTTCTTGTTTCAGTTAAACCCCTTATACATAATATTTTATTGTTTGTAATACACACTAGGGCTTGTTGTTGGGTACACAAAAAGTCGGATTACTGATAAAACGTATTTAATTTTAAAATCGACCAATAATGAAGTTAACTGATATTTAAATATAACGCAATTAAATCATTTGTAATCAAACAGCTAAACTACAGTGTTACAAGTTAACCACAAATTCTACTTTTAACTAATTCTTGATTTAGTTATTATACGCCAGTGATTCGTTGTTGTTTATTTTAGCAACCATTCTGTTGACAAATCTTCCATTTTTTAACGAACACAAATAGTTCTACACTTTTAAACATTTGTGTAATATGTACATTTATGTCAACAGTTTAAATTGAATAGAAAAATGTGTACTATACCCAAACTTTTGCAGTATTTTTTTAATGTATAAATAACAATTTGAAAATAATTAAAAATAATGTTACTGCTTTATATTTTTACAAACATGCTTTATTTTAATAATCGTTATATATATATATATATATATATACACTTGGTAACACACTAATAAAACACTCACAAACGTTTACTTTTAATTGGGTAATTTTAAAGTAATAATTAAATTTAGCAATTACCGAAAAATATTTCTGTTTTACGGATTAGACTATGACACAGACATTACAAATTTACGATATGTGCACATAGATTTATGAGTCATTTGGTTGTGTCCAATTAAAGACATCTAACCTATAACGTTATGCTAAGTGCATTCGCTTGAAATAACACGTTATTTTCCTAATTTGTTGTTTAAAGCAAACAAAAAATCTAAATTTATTTCTTCATTTTTTTAACACATTTAACGCCAAAGTAACTATTTACATTTCAAAAAAAGCACAAAGTGTTGGTTAAATTATGATTAAAACAAATCAAGCTTTACAAAAATGTTTTTAATTAAAAAAATAAAAGAAATAAGAATTTATGCCCGAATAACTTTAATTAGAGTTAATAAAAAATATAAATTAAAAAGCATTATAAAATACACGAATAAAAAGTTAACACTTTTAAAACAATATTTATTGTATATCTAAAAAAATAAAAAAATAGATTCACTACAGTCAATTATAATCTTTTTATTAAATATTATCTAGATTCAAAGTTGATTATATTAATTAGATTTAATAATAACCGCAATTTTTAATTTAAAAATATTAATCACATTTTAACATGTGTTCACTAAAAAAATCTTACAGTCATTCAGATGTGCAACAATCGTAATACGAAAAGATGAATTAATTTTTTAGGTAAAAACAATAAATATAATGCGCCGTTGCATTATAAAATTACAAAACAAAGTATATTATTAAATTGTATAAAAACTTAATAAATAAAAACAATAAATGTATGTTTCAAAATGTAATGTATTGATTAATAAATACGTCATATTTTTCATTGAATTAAAACCCCAAATGTTTGCTAAATTTATAAATGCAAGTTTGTAAAACCGTGTAATTAAATGGACATTACTACAAGATACGCTAAAATTCTGTTATAAAATTATTAAAGTAGGTTATTTTTTATAAAGTTTTATACTTTTCACCGCCTATAAAAACTGATTTTCTTGTGTTAATGTTCCAAAAGCATATTGCGTATTTATTATGGATAAATGCATGGCTATTAAAGTGTTTATGTAGGTCATTATTATTATTATTATTAATAATAATAATAATAATAAACATCTTAGATGGTTTTGTCAAGTTTTAAATTTATTAAGAGACATGTTAACACATTATTAATAGTTTAATGTTGTTGTGTAATTTAACATAAATGTTTCCTCAATTACACTTTATTAATTATAAAAATAAAAATATAACTGATTTGTTTATTGTATGTATAAGTATAATTGAATAATAAAAATATTTTTAATAAATAAATAATTTTAAATATAAGTTTTAAAATAAGTTTTTTAATCTGCTACACAAAACTTTTTCATTAAAACACAGTTTGCTAATAAATAGCACAATAAAAATTGGTTTAATCGTTTTTGGTTCTTTTAATTTGTTACTCCCTATTTAAAAACAAATTTTATTAAATTTAATTAATGGAGCAAAACGTTTACAGATAATACATTAATAACACTTCATCATTGTTTTATATTATGTACTTTTAATACAAACTCTAGTTTAAATTGCTTTTATTGCTCAAATACTTTGTACACTATAAATATATACTATCAATATTTGCGCAAACTGGCATTAAATTTTAAAGGAAAAATGTGTTTCATTTTTTAAAACATTTATTTAGATTTTTGCGTTTCCATTAAATAAATAATTTTAGATTTCGTATTTTTATAAAATTAATCACTTCGATTGCAGTTTGACATTTTGTGTACATGTATGAAACATGTGTTTATGTTTGTTATTTAACAGGTAGTAGATGTTGGAATAAAAACGTTTTTTCACATGTAAGTGTACATATTTGGTCAAATTATAGTAATGGGCCAAATAAATTATATTTGCACTTTAGACCTTTGGTATAGACATGACATAAATGCAATTTAAAAAATAATAAAAACAAATAATATGTGCAATATTTTAAGGGTACAGATATAAACGAAAATATTGAATAAATTATTTTTTTTTATTTGCCTTAATTACATTAAATTTGGCTAATACGCTTAATGTGAAAATGAACTATTTGTTTTAATTAAGTTTTTTATATAATCTTAATATACTTTAATTACACAACAGTTCAAGTGGTTTTTATACATAATATACTTACTAAGTATTGTACATTTAATTCAAAAGTATTAACTTTTTATTATGAGAATAAGTATTTATTTCTTAAACCATTTCTTGTATTTTTTATTAACAATTATTTAAAATAAACGTTTTAATTTACAAATAAAACAAGTATATTTGTAAACTACATTACAGCATTTTATGAATGTTTATTGAAAACAAATTTACTTTAATATAAAACTGCTTAAAATAACTGCACTATTCTCTAAGTTAAATTGAAATCGTTATGTTATTATTTATTTGCTTGTTACCGGTTGAATGAATGTTTTACAAAAATGTTCATCAACAAGTAATCAGGAGCTTTCATTTAGTGCCAGCGCTGTACCATTAGACCATTATTACAAAAGGATTACATTTTATTATAAACTGGAGACAATTAAACTAAAGCATTTGAGGACAGTAGGCAGTTAGAATTGATCAAATTCATCATAAATAGTAAATTTACAGGGCCAAGGTCATCCACCCGTAGCTCAGTGGTTTAAGGCGCTGGCCTGACACCAGGTAGGGCGTAGGTTTAGTTTCATGTGTGTGTAAAAAACTTGGAACATATGTGCTGCTAATGATTCCAGATAAGAAGGAAACAACTGTACGGTGCTCCTTATTAACTTAAAAACCAAGTGTATTTATTATTCAAGTGAATCTGATAATTCTAAAAATAAAAACAATCTTTTAAAAACCCATTAACAATTAAATAGTATTTTAGCAGAAGTAATAACTAATAAATTTATAAACAGTTAAAATATGTTTGCACACCATTCTTTTAATTTATAAAAATTAATTTGTAAATATTAACTATTTTAAATTCCTAATGTACTATTATAGAATCTGTTAATTTAAAATAGTTACAAAAAAGTAACATAAACAGATTAAACGATATAATTTTTAAATTTAATTTAATACACATACAAACATTTGTTCAAATATTGGAAATTTTAAAAAGTGATTGAATATATTGTGTAATAAGTAATTATTAACAAACAATTATGTGTGCATTAAAAAGATTTTTTTAATAAAATACATTTGTTTCGATAAAATCACCATATAAAATAAACGAATGTAATTCATTTTATGTAAACAACCTTGTGTAACTTAAGTTAACAGATGTATATATATATATATATATATATATTTGTGCCGGGGTGGTCGACCGGTATAACATCTAACTTGAACCTGATGAACATTGGTTTCAATTCCACCATTGGCACTAAATTCAAGTCAACGTTCGGCTTCGCTAAAAGTTGTTTCTCGTAAAACATTCAATGTAGTATATATATATATATATATATATAAACTAACCTAATAATTTATTCCGTCATGATATTTTTGGTAAATTCAAATAAATATTGAAGTCTAAAAGGGCAACATATAAACTGTAATGTGTAATGTATAACTTTCCTTGGATTTTAGTTTCATATTTAATTTTAATACAAGTATTTTCCATTTTTCTAACTCATTAGGATCATCCAAAATTATCATAGACAAGTAAATATTGATCTGTAGGTTAGTAAGTAGAGCTGACAAGAATGATTATGGCAATAAACTTAAAACTGAGTAAGAATATGTTCAACCCCTACTACTGGCACTAAATACCGACATTTGTTTAGAGTTGCTAAATGTTCACTTGCTGAATACTGTTTTACGTAAAGCAGTAAAAACCAAGTGATACAAATTTTTAAAAATACTAATCTTATTGCCGTAACTATCGGCTAGAAATTCAAATCATGTTTTATTTAAACAATCAATTTCTTAAATTATAGGAAAACTATCACAACTCAAAATTACTACATATAATACGTTATTATAGTAGTTAAAAGTAGTTAACCATTAAATAATTATTATTTATTAATTAATAATTGTTAAAAAATGAATAGTATAGTTTAACAATATTTTTATATATTAATAAAAAGAAAACAGATTAGATATTCTGAATTTATAGAAGTATTTAAAAATAGAAAAAAAAATTGTACTAATACTTTAAATAATAATTTTAAACTATAAATTTTTAGTAAATTTTGGCAAATAATTCATAATATAATAATTTAGATATTGTCATAAAAGGTAGAAATAATATTTAATGTTTAATTTTTTTCATTAGTTTAATTTATTATATTATGAAACAAAGTAAAACGCATTTAAAGTACTTCTATTTTTACAACATTTTTGTTTTTATTTTTACATTTTATAATTTATGCGTGTTTATATCAAACAGTTGTACGTGTTGTTATAATTTATAAATGATCAAAAACCAATTGTTTAAATATATTTAAGTAGAATTTTTAACAAACACTTTTCTATACTAGTTATTAATTCATATTGTTTAAATTAACGTTTATTAGGTTAGCTGTAGACCTTATTGAACTGCTTTTTTTGTTTTAAACAAATTTTGTAAAACTTTGTATGCAAACTTTTGGCATCTTGGTTAATTAAACAATTTTTTAATACATTTCATTGAACCTACACAACAAGCACTTTTCGTTTTATAAAATATCGTGCTTTACAACTTATTCACATTTCTTCTTTTTGTTTTGCATACATAATTTAACATTTTAAAAACTTGTTAAGTGATACTAAATAAATATATTTACCTATTAAATGAAATTTGTAACAAATTGAGTTTTATTTTGCAAGTTTTGTAAACCAAAGCAGCTAAATTCATTGTGTTATTTGATTATCTTGTTACAAATGAATTTATTATATGATTTTTTTTGCAAATAAACATTGATTTGTTTAATTGTTATATGCAAAAACATTATTTACTTTAGGCGTTATTATATTTTTGTAAACATTGTCAGTTTTATCGGTTACGTAATTTAAATAGTTTTATTTTAATACAGTCTAGATTTGGACATTATAGCACTTGTGCATTTCTTACGTTTAAAGGTAATAATATTGATAATTGTGTCATGTCTATTTTAATTTCACTAAAATATTGAACAAATCATATTGACTGAAATATATATAAACGTTTAAGTGTTGTTTTATTTACACTGAATGTATTAATAATTGATTTGGGACGTTTGACTTTTTATATGCATGTCTGTTTAACTTTCAACCGCACTTTGTCATATTTATCAAAGCAATTTCTCTCAAAATGTATTGCTTTTGTTAAACTACAATAGAAAAACATCCAATAAGTAACGACCACGTGTACAAACCCTATGTGCAAAATTTCTATAAAAAGTACAAAAAAAACTTTCACCATTATTTCGAAATTTGAAACAGGGAATACATACTTAAAAAAACACCAATTTTAAGGAATATTCTCGATAATTGTGAAGTTTTATTTTCAAAACAACTTTTTTTAAAAACATGTATTATTTAGCTTAAACATACACTTATATTTATATTTTCTAAAATGTAAAATAACAATTAAAACATTTTATTTTAGCAAATGGCACTTTTGGCTTAAAAACAAAATTAAGTTTTCGACACGATTAACTTTGATTTTCCGTTGTTTAATACATTGTTTAAAAAATTAAAATTGTTTTTGTTTTGCACAATTAGAACTTATTTTTCCCCATATAAACAATTTTCACTTAATTAACATAAAGTACGACGCTTAACTTAAAAGCAAAATACATTAGTTTAGTAAATCATAGCATAGATCATATTTATTGAAAAGGTTTAAATTGACAATTAATTTGTTTTCTTTTTAATAAACTACATTAACATACATTTGGAACAAAACAGCCAAGTATTGATAGTTTATGTATGTCAAAAGCTTTTTGCTTAAAGTATATTAAGTAAAAGTTATAACTAATGACAAACAATATATTTTTAACATTAATCATGGAAATTAATGTTTCAGTTTGTATTTTGTGTCAAAGTATCGTAATTTTCCTTCTAATGTAATTATTAAGTAAAATTATTACTTTTAAACAGTGTAAATATAGTGTGATTTTATTAAATAAAAAACGTTTTTTAAATAAGTGTAATTCATGATAAACATACAAAAACGTATTAAAATAATTACTAAGATATTTAAATAAATATTGTAATAATGTTTTTACACACATTTTGAAATCCAAAAATGTTTAATTAAAAAAATTGTACAATTTATCAAAAATTAGCTTTGATTTCCTTAAATGACGAAGTAATATATTTAATTATTTTAAATTATAAAAAGGGTAATACTGGGTAAACAAATATAAATAAACAATTAATTTGTTATAGACTTTAAATGTTTACGTAGGTTTTGTACAATCTAATTGTATACAATTAATAATACAATTTTAGTAAACACTAATAAATTTGAATAAAATACAACAACTACTGCTAGTAAACAAAATCAGACACTTGTTTGTTATTTTGGTATTAATATAAATATTTAATAGATTATTTAACTTTATTCAAAAACCTTCACTTATTTAATTACTTAATAATTTAAATAAATGTATGGTTTTGAATATATACATTGTATTTTTTTATGAAATGAAACTTTATTATAATACAATTTAATGTTTTTTATTTAAATATTCTAATAACATAATTTTGTATAATATTTATTCTTAATTAAAATTATATACTAATGTACAAATAAATAGGCACTGTGTAATACCAATATTACACTCAAGCAATTTGTTTGACACTTAAGTGCTAAAATGGTAGAGTTTGTAAAACATTAAACTTGAAATTAGCTAAATGTGTGTTCAAGTTTTGTTACCGTCACTAAATGCTAACTCTTGTGCAGCTTTTCTAAACATTATTTTGTCAACAAAATGGTTTTTTTGAAAACCAAATAAATGAATAAACCGATAAAAATTTAATCATACACTTGATTGCACTCAAGCTTTTAATTTCTGGTATTTATATAAATGCTTTCCTGAGTGAGTCCGGATTAAAAGTAAACAATGCAATATATGATGCGCTTTACTAATCTGGTCTAGCGGTACAGTACTCAAATTCGGACCTCGGTGGGCATGAGTTTAAATCCTATCACCGGCACTAAAATGCGGGCCCACGTTCTGCCCCACTAAAATGTCCACTGCTGAAAAATGCTTCTCGTAAAACATTCAAAGTAGCAAACATAAAATAAAGTCAAATGATAATCTTTTGTCAAATAAAAATAGGTTACAGGTTAATACACGAGTTGATTAGGAGAGATCTCCTTATGGTCCTCGGTTCAAAAATATCAATATCAATCAATTAAAGATATAAGATAAAGCAATGAAAATGAAAAATGAATCAAGTTAAACGAAATTAGATAATGCAAACTTGTCATATAATAATTTAAAAGCATGGAGATTGGGAGCATCAACAATGTAAACTGGGAGGTTATTCCAGGTAGATATGACCCTATGGGAGAAAACGTGCTGCCTGATCTTCTTATTTGCCCGGGGCTTAAGCAGCTTAAAATTGTGTCCTTTACGACTATCTTCTGATTTAGTGAAGTAAGGATATATAGAGTCAGACTTAAATAATTGGTAGACTAGTATTAAGTCGCCTCGGAGTCTCCTATCTGTTAATGGGAAGAGATGTAAACTGGAAAGCCTGTCTCCATACGGGAGGTCTTAAGAGCCATAGGTATTTTTGTGAATTTTCTTGGACCTTTTCTAACAGGGTCGAGTCTTTGATGAGCACTGGGGAGGTTACTTGGACGCAGTATTCGAGATGAGGTCTAATATATAACATATATAAAGTCGGGATAGGTCCGGCGAGATTTTTCCTAAGTGTCGCCTGAAAAAATGCATAAGATGTATACATTTCTGGGAGGTTTTGGAATGATGAGTAGAAAAATGGAGAGATGAATCAAATGTTACTCCCAGGTCGTTGACTGTATGTACTTTTAGAATAGGCAGCTGTTCAGGTAGCAGTACATAATAACTGTTAGAGTTCCTTTTACCCAAAGCTAAATAGAAACACTTAGACCAATTTAAAAGGAGTTTATTAGCACAGGACCAATTATTAATATTCTTTATATCTGATTGCAGTAATTTAGGGTTGGAGCCCCAGATCTTCACATCGTCAGCATAGAGCAGGATGTTCGAGCGAACTACTGTTGGTAAGTCATTGATAAAAAGGATAAATAGTAAAGGGCCTAGGACCGAACCTTGTGAAACTCCTGAGCTAATTGCGCACCAGGGAGAGGAGTCACAACCTAATTTGACGCTAAAGCTACGATTCGTTAAAAATTCCCTAATCCAGGAAAGGAGGGAGCCAGAGATACCCAGGTTAGCTAGTTTGTTTAGTAACAACCTGTGTGGAACCTTATCAAAGGCCTTCGCGAAATTAACACTATGTCCTTGATCAAGAAATGATGTAAGACTGTCAGCGTAAGACAGTAAATTAGTGAGACACGATCTTTGTGACAAAAAACCGTGCTGGGCCGGATGGATTATCTTATTCTTGAGGAGAAAATCCATTAAATGATGTTTAATTATCCTTTCTAACGCTTTGCTTGGGGCAGATAAAATACTAATCGGCCTATAATTTAATGGGGAGTAGTGATCACCTGACTTATAAATAGGTCTGATGTAAGCTTGTTTCCAGACATTAGGAAGAGTCCCTGTTATAAGTGATTGACTAAACATTTTTGTTAATATGGGGGAAATAATATCTGCACAGTCCTTCAGAACACGGGAGTAGATGCCATCAGGACCACGGGATGTGGATTTGAGTTTGATAAGCTGATGTAATACTGAAGGAATGGTAACAGTAAGTGAGGTCACTAGAAAAGAAGAGTTAATATTAGAGAGGGGATAATCATTATCTGTTGAATATACTGACTTGAAATAAGAGCTGAAGGACGAGCAGACCTCCAGAGGAGGGAGGAAAGAACCACTATTACCTTTCAGGCATGGACGAGAAACACCGCAAACCCTTTGACGCTTTATATATTTAAATAAAATGTTACGGTCTGCTTTTGATTTTAATAATAACTTATAAAGCTGTTTGTTTTTGAATGCTCTAATTGAGGATACACAACCATTACGTAAAGCTAAATATTGGTGATAGAAACAAGGTAGTTTCGAAGCTTTCCATTTATTAAAAGCTACATTACGCATTTGAATACAACGCTTTAGAGAACGCGGGAAGTTGAGCTTGGGATGAGTAGGGAGAATAAAAGAAACGAATTTATTTATGCCTACATTTATGATTTGATTAAAACGAGAATAATTGGTGTCGACACTATCCTCAACCGAGAAGCCCCAGTCTGAGTGACTTAAGAAATTACGCAATCCAGCAAAATTTGCTCTGCGAAAATCTGGGATTGGCTCAATTTTAGGCTTTGCCACCCAGTCGAAAGACGAAGGAAGATGAACAGAAAAAGACAAAAGAGAATGATCACTCTTTCCAAGAGGAGGCAAATGATTAACGAGGTCAATTAAAGAGGAGGAGTTTGTAAAGATAAGGTCCAGACAAGAAGGCAAACAACCAGATCGAAATCTAGTAGCTGCTGAAACATGTTGGGTATAAGCATTTACAAGGCTGAACTGAAGGAGCTGAGTATCGAAATAGTTAGTGGATGAGGAGAGAAAGTGCCAATTGATAGAAGGGCTATTAAAATCACCAAGAATAATAGAGCGCTTAATAAAAGCAGAGTAGACCTGTCCAAGTTCAGCTAATAGAGCGTCATTAGCTTCTTTTGAGAGTGAGGGAGGCCTGTAGAGTAGTGAGAAAAGATTTGCTCCTTAGCAGAGAAATTTACTAATAAATGGAGAAATTCATACCCAGCTGATATTCCATACAAAGGAAAAGTGATCGTGGAGAAGCTAATATTTAATCTAACATAAAATAAACAACCCCCACATCTACCTCTAACAGAATCAAGTCGGATTAAATTGTAACCGCTAATGGAAATTTCACTGTCAAGAATGTCTTCTGAAAACCAGGTTTCTGCAATCCCTAAAATATGAGGAGATCTTAGTGCAATCAATGATTTCATTTTATCTAATTTATTAAAAAAACTAGAAACATTTGTGCAAAACACATTTAAACTACGGGGAGTGGGAGTAGGGATGTGGGCATGTTTAATTTGTGGACGAATGGGTGCTGATTTCGAGGCGCAAGGGGAAAATCCTGTATATTGGTGATACAGGAATCACTTCTTAGCTTGAGAGGAGTTAATTTAACTAAAGATATCAATTATAGTTTATGACACAAGTAGTTGGAATTCACGACATTCCTATCCAAAATAGGATGATCTTTATGCATACGAAGCTTTGGGAAAAGGGAGCGTACTGAAGACCATTTGCTTAAGATTTCACTGGCCACGTCAGAGGAAACGCAGGAAACAATGACTGGAGGGAAGGGATGAGGTCGCTTACAAGTCATACGTGATACCTTGAACCCGAAAGCAGTCGGAAAACAGGCTTTGATGGCCTCAAGTGCAACCTCTTTAAAGTTCAAGGCGGAGAGATGAATGTCTCTTACTATGACATTATTTTCTCTTTTTTTATCGCAAGCGTAAAGTTTAGCGGCGGATAAAATTTCTTCTTGGGAAAGACGCAGAACCGCATTTGTAACTAAGGAAGAGGGATTGTTTTTAACATAAGAGGTGAGAGTAGTGATAGAGGCCTTTAGGGAGCTAATCTCAGCCTTATGCTTGGAAGAAAGGGTACTATAGGAGCTTTGAAGTTCGTCTACCGAACTTCTAAGAAGAGAGTTGCTAGTGGTTAACTCCTTGACCAAAGTGATGAGCTCATTAATTTTGTTATCTGACATAGGTGGTGTAGATTGACATGACCACAGGCAATTTATGCAAATGAAGTTAACTTCGCTGTTGGCGAGATGATTGTAGTGAGACTCAGACAACCCTGTACACTTTTCGTGAAACCAAAAATGGCACTTAGAGCAAAGCATACCTGTCTTTACTGACTTACTACAGCTTCGCCGACCACAGATAAAAATTTGGGCTACTGCCATCATAATCTGTACTGAGAAAAATATAAAAGTAATAAACAAAATATCACAATGCAAACCAAAGTGATAATCAGTAGAAGAAATGAAATTTCAAGCACAATACAAATAGATCGTACAGGATCAGGCAATTAAGCAACACAAATTGCAAAATTGCACACAAAGCACACTAAAACACTAAAATACCAAATACATAAAACACCAAAAACACAAAACAAAAACGTGAACGCGTAATAACGAGCAAGCACAAGTAACAAAAAACTTTTGACCCGTAACGTCACGCAAGCGTATCGCACAGATTCAAAATAATACATTGATTTTTTTAAACCGTTTTTGTGTAATTTTTTAAAAAGTTTCTAAGGCTATTTTAAAGTGTGTTTTTAAAACTTATTCAGTTTGTTAATATCAGACTTTATTATTAGTTTTGGGTTAAAAATAAGTAGTAAAAATAAGTAGTAGGAGTAATATTCTGAAAATGTGTTTGAACAAATTAATAATTTTAAACCAATTTTAAATTGTTGAGTATTTTGTGATAATAAATAAACAATAATAAAAAATAACTCTTAGTTCCTTTACCAATAATACCACAAAATTGATATTAAAATTTGGAATATTGAAAAAATTACTTGAAGACTTTTAAAGATCTACGTGTGCTAAACTGTTTTTAATAATAACGTATTTTCAACTTATGAATCATAAATATTATTTATGTTGCAGAAATTCAAAATTAATACCTCAAAGTTTAACATTATCCGCATGTATTAAAATATTAAATTAAACTACTGATAGCATATTATTAACAAATACAAAACAATGGGTCTACTATTGACCTTCTAGGAACTCTAGTGTTAATCTTAAAAGTGGAAAACCGCAGTTTAACATAACATTAAAATAACTAAAAGTATATTATTTAATTTTTAAAATTTTTAAAACTTTAATTTAGCTAAAATATTAATCCGCATGTTTACACAAACTCACTTAAAATAATTATTGAATGTATTACAGACCCCCGGAATTAAAGATAATAATGTTTCTAATATTTTTAAAACAAGGCAGTTTTAGACAAGCGTTTACTTTTAATTTATTTAAAATAAAATCTTTTTTTAAATGTAATCTTATTTAAAGTCCTTTAAAGTTAGTAGTTCTTAAATGCTTTAATTAAGTATATTTAATTACTCAAAAATATACGTTTTTTTAACAAAAACTTTGGATGCTAGTTGGATTTTACATGTAACAAAATTTGTTTAATTTTTAATTTTAAATTAAACATTGCATAAATTTAGACATAGTATAGAGTGAAACCTTACAAGAGACATGTAATTTAATACCTATTTTAGTTGTAACTGTAAAATATGAATACTTCAATGGTGTACAAAGATTCTCCGACTGTTTTACAAAAATTAAACATTTATTCACTTTGTTCAATTTTTGAATGCAAGCAGAAGAATTATGAAATGTTTAGCTAAAATGTACCTTTTAAAATGCTGTTATTTTTATTATTATTATTATTATTATTATTATTATTATGGTTAGATACTTCAGTAGAAGTACCTTTCAGCACAATTTTACCCCATACTGTTTATATATTTTGCACTCTAATTTTAACAGACTTTATTTAGATTGCTGCATTTAAATTGCAATTTCAATAATAAATTAAAATATTTGCATTTTTTAATAAAATTTGATAAAGTTACTAAGTTAGTCAAACCTTTAGAAATAAACTTTTTACATGTACGCTCATTTCTTAAATTTTATGGTTCAAAATAAAAACAACTATAAATTAATTTTAGTTTAGTTTACTAACTTTTTTACTTAATACAGATGAATTTTTAAGCTATCATGCTTTGTTTGTGATTATTAGTACAATTTTTTTAAACTTAGAACCAAATTTACGCAAAAATTTTTATCGTTTTTTTCAGAGTTATCTGATCCTGTTTAGCTTTATATTAAATTTATTAAATTTAACGTTTTTTTTAAAATAAATGTAATTAATTTTATTTTTGTTTGTTAATATTTTATTATGGTTTTTTGTTTGTCTTACTTTTATTTTATTTTAAACTTTAACGTTCGCCTTTTGTTCAATATGATTTTACTGTGTTTTATTTTCTTTTTCCTTGTTACTTTAGTTCTCTTTTGGCGATTCCTTAAAAACCAAAGATTTATATTAAAAACTAAATTATGAAAAACAAATTAATATAATAAATTTGTTTTTTTACCAAAAATTGCATGTAATAAATTTTACTGTTAATAAAAATTTGATAAGCCCAAGACAACATTGATTTATACCACAGCCATTCTGCCTCACTAATATATTAACCTACACTAAAAGCCTTACCTTGTTTTTGAATCAAGGACTTGCAATTAATAAAATATACTTTGATTTTGTGAAAACTTTTGATAAGTTATTGCTATTCAAACTCAGGTTTCGTACTTTAATAGATTAAGAATGTTTTAATAAATCGATGTTATTGCATTAAAACTTTGTTGAAACTGTTTAGGGGTTTTCAAAGATAAATATAAGGTCAACTGTTATTTATCCTATTTACTAACAATCTACCAATAGTAGTTTAATGCTATGTAAAAATCTAGGATATTAATTCTAAACTACTGTAACAAGATATCCCTAATATCTATACAATTGTAATTGGTTATTAAACAACGGGCTCCCTCTTAATTGGTTTCAGTGATATCATTTGCCTTTTAAAAAATTTTATCACTTTTTACTGTATAAATTTTATTAAATCTTTTCAATCTATTCTATTAAAAAACAATTTCACATCTCCAGTTTTTTGCTCATTACCAAAAAGCTATCCAATTTTTTTCAAACAGAACTTCTATCGCACTCCCTACTAATGCTCATCTTTTGTATATGCTTGCATTTAACCCCATTTAGAATATTGCAAAAAATTATTTGACTAAAACAACATTATTTTATTTATTGAGTTTTTTAACTATGGAACAGTCTTTCTATTCACATAGTCAATGCAGCAAACTCTCAAACTTTTAATTTGCTTACTATAAACACGTTATTTTAAAATATATATATATAAATAATATGTATATAAAATTATAACAAAATGTTTTAAATTATATAAAATTATTTATTTATTATTTTTACCAACCTAGTTCTTTTAATCAGCTACGATCAGGCTACAGTGAAGGTTGCTTCAGTGGGGATTTCTTTGATGGTTTCGTTACAAACTGATTATTAGTGTATAAGTGCCTTATAAAGCGTTTGTATTGTTGGGATGCAACGTTTAGACGATTCAGAACTATGCAAACCTCCATTAGAGGTATTAGACATTATTTGCAAATTAGGTAAAGGTTCTTATGGAAGCGTGTACAAAGCTCGATATAAAATCAATGGAGAAATTGTTGCAGTTAAAAAAGTAAAAAAGTTTTTTATTAAAATATTTACAATTTATTTTAAATATTTTAAATTTATGCTAATGTATTCTTTAGTTGCGCCCATTATTATTATTAATTATTATTAGTTCACTTCTAATATTTGGGTAATTAGTGAAAATTTTTGCATATATTTAGAAATTTATTTTGTAATTTTTTGTTAGACGTGTTGATTTTGTTTTAAAAAAGTGTTTTTGCATTGCGATATATTTTTTGTTATATATATCTTATATTTAATTTTTTGTTCATAATATATATGATTATTGAAAGGTAATTTTTTTTCTATTATTTGTTTATTTTATTTTTGAATTTTTTATGTTAAACTTATTTTACTTACCTAAATAATTTTTCCTTTACACTTTTTCCTTGATTCTAGCTGGAATATTACGATAATTTGAACATTTGGACTTTATGTCTTTATTAGATAATAGGATTTTATGGTACTCTAACAGATAAAATGTGTTGATATTAACTAATCTAAAATTATATGAGCATAAATTTTAAATGCGGTATTGATCAGTAAGATGATGTTGGATAGAATCAATCTAGTGTCTATATTTGTAATTATTAGGGTTAAAACTTGTGTTGACAAATTGGTTTTAGGTCTGAATTCTTTCTCTCACTCTCTCTCTCTTCTTATATATATATATATATATATATATATATATATATATATATATATATATATATATATATATATATATATATATATATTCTAGACTAATAACCAATGCATTATTGCGAGTAAGATTTATATAGCAGACAGCAGCATCGTGAGTCACATTCCGCGTTTTTGAAGCTTTGAGAATGGTCTTTCTATGTATTTGGTTATTAGAATTTATCCTACTAGTATGAAATTTAATTGGTTTTGTGAGTTTCAACCGCTAGTATATACATCAGTATATATAATTAGTCATCTTGATGAGAAGACGATAACGACACCTCTTTATTAGTTCCAAGTTCTTACAGCATGGTGCTTAAAATGTATTTTTAAGTATATGTAAACCATGTATAGCTCTTGGCCTGACAAAATTTAAACGGCTTCATCAATCTTTGCGAACGTGGCACTATCACAAGCATTCCATCTATTATTTAAGAAAATTTGTTATTCTTCTGTTGTTAGGGGATGCTAATGATCCTGAGGATTTGAGTAATGCTTATAAATTCTCAATTTCCAATGATGGTGATATTCCTGACTGTTAGTCTTCCACGTGGTGCATCCTGGACTAGGTGCCCCATGCATCTAGACTAATAACAGCAGGGTCCGAGTGCACAGCGGTTTAACTGGGCTTCCGCTACGGCGGGTGGGTGCGAACATACACCCAGGATACTTAAAAGGTATCTAAAGGTATACGTATATCATATGTAGCCCTTGGGCTAAGGGAGATAACCCTGACAAAAAATCAGGCGGCCTCGTCAATCTTTGCGAACAGTGGCGACGTCACAAGGATGCCGTCTACCAGCCAAGAAACTTTGTTATTCTTCCACGTTTGCCTACGCTTGTCAAGCCATCGAAATCGATTGTTCTGCATGTCGTATAAATATGGGAAATGATGAAGAGGTGACCACGTCACCAACCAAAATGAATGAATGAATGAATGTTTGTTACACTTATCAAATTATCAAAGTCGATCGTTTAATATACCATATAAATATAGAAATAATGAAGAGGTGACTACGTCACCAAACGAATGAATGCATGTTTTGTCTCCAAAGTAGATCAGCAAGTTTTCTAAAACTAGTGAATCTGTTTAACTATAGCTGAAGTAGAAATTTTGGAAGCTATGCAAAGTAAACTGATTCTTCTGTAATTAGCAGGTGTTTACCGATTTTCTTTCTTGTGAACTGGGAAAATAGTAGCACCGTACCAGTCTTTATGGCACTGTTCAGTTATCCAAAAATCCGTTATGATGCTACAGAGGTCCTCAACAAGCAGCGAAGGATTGTATTTGAACATATGCAGTAAATCTGTCGAAACCGGCGGCTTGCCTGGCTTTGCGTTTTCTGTAAATGCGCATAATGTCATCAATTGTATTAGGTTGTACAGAGATTGAATAAATTGGCGAAGTAACTGTGTCAAGCACAGATTGGTGTTGCAGCCATCCTGATGTTATTTCGGAATGGTTTAAAGTTTGATTAAAATGATGTAACCAGTCTTCATTTGAAATGCCAGACGATTCAACTTTAACTTTGTTGCCACGACATAGTTGTTTTAATCTCTTGTATACTTTTTCATTGTCATTATGGCTAGCAGAAACCTCTAGTTCATCTGCTACGGAATTTTAATGTTTTTGCTCATCCTCCTCATAACTTTTTCGAAAATCCGCACCCAATGATCTTGTTTTGCTTTTTCTCGTGGATATCTTTGCTTGTGTATAAAGATATTGAGAATTGGAGGACAACCAGTTTAGTCCTTTTAAGTTGGGAGCATTAAACTAGCTAAGTTGATCTTCCGTTTCAGAATGTTCTAGGATAGATTAATTCCTATATCACAACTTGGAACAATAACTGGAGCTGATAAGTAAACTTTGGAGAACTTGTCAGCATAGTCACTGTGTCAGTAGAAAATAATCCGGAGCAGGAATATCAGAGCTAGTCTTTATCATTCTGAGATGTAGACGAAGCGAACATGAAACAAGCGAATGATTGGTATCATTCTCACTTTCTGTTCGGTGGTCTCTGTATGCGCGGAAATTCTTGATTGCACTGAACCAGCGTTTGTTAACCAAAATGTAATTAATTTGTGAAGAATATTTACCACAACTTAAACGAAATATTGTCAAATATTTCACGGGGTGTTGAAAAAATGTGTTCGTGAGAACCATATTGCACCTTGCCGCGAATTCACTTAATCTTCCATTCTCGCATTGATCGCTCGATTTTGTTCAAAGGCCAATTCAAGGTCGGTTAACATCGTCCCTGCAGACGCTGCCATTAAAATTTCTTCCAATAAGAACGATTTGCGATGAGGTTTTGAGTCGGGAGTATTAATCTTCTAGCTTCTTATAAAACTCATCTACTTCTTTTTCGCTATAATTATTGGTTGGAGCATAGGTATTGATGACGGCCAGTGACTATTTGGATATTTAAAGCGCACAAACACTAATCGCACCGGCAGCTATGGGGTATAGACAAAATGCTACTTCGTAGTGTGCTGAATTTGATTCACAAGGTGATGGGAGAAATAATGCAACAGACTCAGAAGCTGTAGGAAAACGAAACGGCTCAGAACTATCCAGTTTTGTTTCCTGAAGACAAGCAATGTCAATCTTGTAATAACTTAGCTCTGCGGTAGTATATGCTTGGGTTGAAACAGACGACAGTGATTGTACGTTCTATGTTCCTATGTGGAGTGTATTTTGGATGCTAATTGAACTTAGGAGGTTAAATAAAGTTTATTGTGACGGCCTCAGTGTTCACATGAGTTGACAAGGTAAACCTCTTCAGGGGACGGGTGAGATGACGCTGGCTGACTGATCCATGGGAGCCACTAGAAGAAGACCGTTCACACCTTAGTGACTTTAAGTCTGGCTCGTCATTATTAGTTAACAAGGGTAAAATCTTGTTAACTCTCCCATGCAAACCCGTCAACTTCGGTCCTTCCCCAGACGAGTTTAGGAGATCAAATTCCCTACTGATTCCATTACATTTTCTATTTGAGCTATGTTTCATGATTGTTTACACAAGATAAGGACCTGAGGTCTAATTTTCTGTCAGGGTGTACTTCTATAAACTAACCGGCTACATATAGTAAATGGCTACCTTGAGACACCATTTAAGCATCTAAGGTGTTTGCTAGCACCCATTTACTTAGCGGGAGTGTAGTGAAAACGAGTTATACCGCTGTGGACTCGGTTCCTGCTGTTATTAGTCTAGAATGCCTATATTCCTATAGGCACCTAGTCCAGGATACACCACGTGGAGGAATAACAGTCAGGAATATCACCATCATTGGAGTTTGAGACTTTATAAGCTTTACTTATATCCTCAGGATCATTAGTATATATACATATACGTGCCGGGGTGGTCTAGCGGTACAGCGCTCGAATTCGGACCTCGGTGAGCATGGGTTCGAATCCCATCACCGGCACTAAAATGCGGGCCCACGTTTGGTTTTGCTAAAATGTCCACTGCTGAAAGATGTTTCTCGTAAAACATTCAAAGCAGCAAACATAAAATAAAATAATTTTAACAAGATGTTTAAAACAATTTAAAACACGGAATGAAATTATCTGCTTTGTCATTTAGTGTAAGATTTATGCTCTAAAAATACATTGGTCATTTTACTTAAAACTAAAATGCCTTCTCTTTATTTGTACAACTACAACAATATTTTTATAAGTATAAACTTTTAAATAGATAAACAATGTATCAATGTGATTTTGTTTTAATTTTTTAATATCCATATTTAAGAAATATTTGTCTGTTTATATTTATGATAATTATTTTTATAATTTATTTTCTCATTTATGCTAATGTTTAATATTTATAGGTACCAGTAGATAGTGATCTGGCCGATATTGTGAAAGAAATATCAATTATGCAACAGTGTGACAGCCCATTTATTGTTAAATGTTATGGCAGTCTTTTTGATAGTCAAGATTTGTGGATTTGCATGGAATATTGTGGAGCTGGTTCAATTGCAGACATTATGCGGCTTTGTGGAAAACCTTTAGGCGAACAGGAGATAGCAACTGTTCTTCAGTATAGTTTAAAAGGATTAGATTATTTGCATCAGGTAATTATATATACATATATATATATATATATATATATATATATATATATATATATATATATATATATATATATATATTGTAACAGCATAAATATGAATAACGTTTATATGTTATGATTTTGTATATATTTGTAGATGCGAAAAATTCATAGGGATATAAAGGCAGGAAATATTTTGCTGCTTAATTCTGGTAACGCTAAACTAGCCGATTTCGGAGTTGCTGGTCAATTATCTGATACTTTAGCCAAAAGAAATACGGTTATTGGCACACCATATTGGATGGCTCCAGAGGTATTTGCTTTTGTAAATGTGGATGTGGATAATGTTTTACTACATTTTTCTATAATTACCATTTTTAGTTTTATGTTGTCTTAAAAGTTGATAACTTTTGTGGTTATTTTTGCCTTTTTAAATTATGTGCAAGTCACCAGGAGTTTTCTTTATTGTTGTTGTTGGTTGGTTGGTTGAAGAATGTTTTACGAGAAACAATTTTTGGCAAGTCCAAATTTTAGCAAAACTAAGTTTAATTTCAGTGCTGTACTACTAGACAACAACTATCAAGTAATTTGTACTTTAAACTAAAACATTTATTATAGTAATTTTATTTTTGATTGTGATTATTACTTTTAATGTTTTACGAGAAACGCATTTTTCAGCAGTGGACATTTTAGCGAAGCCAAACATGGGCCCACATTTTAGTGCCGGTAGTGGGATTCCAGCCTATGCCCACCGTTGTACCGCTAATGACTATAAAGGCTAACAATGTTTGCTGTTCATCTTGTTAAGAAACCAAGACTATTTTTGAGTACAATACAACAATTCTTAATTCAATTAATAATGTTATTTGATGATTTCAGTTTTTTCATTTTGTTTAAATTGAGTTTTTGTTTATTTTTATTTATTATTACTTTGTAAAATGTTGTATGACGTTTTGCTTGTGATTATGATAATGATGAAGAAGATATTACACTTTACCTAATGCATCTTACCGTAATTAATTATCAACTGATTTAGAGTTTGAAATCCTTGTCTTTCAATTGGAAACTCCGGGTGCAATTCTCTGTTTAAGAAGTGTTGTGTCAGGTTGATCGACTGGTTTAGATACGAGACTGTTGATCTACGACATCGTGAGCGTGCTTTCGGATTCTGCTTCTGGCACAAGTTATTGTCAACATTCAACTTGCCGCTGCAACCTAATTAAGATGCTCATTCAAAATGCCCTCTTTTGATTCCCACTGATTTGCCGGGTTTTTTTATTATTTTAGGTTATACAAGAAATAGGATACAATTGTTCCGCGGATATTTGGTCAATGGGAATTACAGCAATTGAAATGGCCGATGGGAAACCTCCTCTAGCCGACATTCACCCAATGCGTGCTCTTTTCATGATTCCCAGTGAATCGGCTCCTGCTTTGCGCAAACCAAGCAATTGGTCTCCTGAATTTCGGACTTTTGTGACTGCATGTCTTATCAAATCTCCCGAATCGCGTCCAACTGCTGCTGCTCTATTGCAAACGGACTTCATTAGAAATGCCAAACCTTGTCATATTTTGCTGTACGTTATTTTAGACGAATTTTAAGTTATTATTCTATTTTGTGTCAAAAATTTATGGGAAAAGTAGTTGTAGTTTTGATAATCAAAAGTATACAATTTTTGTTATTTTACCAAGCATTATTTACTATTTATAACTGGGGTTTTATAGAATTAACCGTGCTACTATATATGTAAATATATATATATATATATATAGTTTTTTACTAATGGTAGGTTGCTTAAGTTTGAACAAACGACATTAACCCTAGTTTAAATTATAAACCAACTAACCTGAGGAGAAATGTTTTTACTATTCAGTTACTTTGTCATCAATAATGGTTAGTAGAATGTGTTGTCAATGTTTATTGAAGTTTTTAATTGTAACAATATGATGGTGGTTTAGCAAAATAATACAAAATAAACATTTTAAATGATTATTTCTTGTTTTTTTTTATTTATTATACTTTAGACCCATGATTATTGAAGCGAATGAGGCTAGAGAAAAACGTTTAACCCAATCTCACTCAGTGAACATAAATAATCCGGACGGTTTGAGAAATAAATTGTCTAATCCATTGGACGGAAATGCGAATAATTTGAAACGTTCTGAAATTGGGAAGGTTGGATCTAATGAAAATGTCCAGACGATGGTTTGTTTGAATAGTGCCTCTTCCGAACAAGAAGGTGGATTACCAGATATTGGGTAGGTAACATCACTACTTGAGATTTTAAAAGATTCCGTTTAAGTCATAAGTAGATTTCAGTTTTATTGTAATTGTGTCAAAGTATGGCATTTCACCTATATTTGTATTAACGTGGACTTTTAATTTGATGTAGAAATGACTTTCAGTCGTTGAACAGTTTTTTGTTGATATTTAGACAGTAGAACAGTATTTTTTAATAAAATATATTACAAATGTTTTTGTTTATCTACACTGCAATTATACTGCAAAATAAATTTTATTAAAGTTGTAAAATTTAAACTATTACTAATTGCGCACTTTGGGCTTCGATACTCGAATCCTAATAGGCATTATGCTCTACATTAGATTTTTTTAAAACGACTTATTATTCATTAAAATTCCTGTTTATATTTATTTAGACCCGAAATGGACGGAGCTGCTACCTTAATTTCGATTGATTCGAGCGAAGGAAGTCGAGACAGTTTTGTTCGTCATGAAAGGTTCTATTTTACCGATGAGACCAGCAATACTTTTGGGTCGGGTAATTTGGACACGATGGTTGTAAACGATGTGGACAGTGATGAAGATACTGGTTCGGTTGTAGTCCATGACACGGGCAGTTCGCCCGATTTAGTTAAGGAGAATCGAAATGAACAGAAGGCTATCGAACTGCTTGAAGCTGCGCTGCACACAGCTAATGAAGGTACGCTAACACATGGCAATAATAATGATGGTACAGCATCCAAATTAGAGGATTCATCAAGTGCAAATAACAATTCACGGTATGTGAAGTTTATCGTTTTGGTAGTTTGACTGATTTCAAATTGAAGTTTAAGCAATTTGGTCACAATTAAGTAAATAGTGATAGTGTAGCTTTACTATTACTGTAATATCTAAACGAGGTGTGGGAAACAGTTGTTTTTGTATATAAATTAAAGTAAAACACCATTAATTTGGTTTATGAGAAATTATTATATATTATATTTTACCAGTGTTTTTGAAAAGCAAATTATTTTGCTTCTTTTAATTTGAAGGAGGTTAAAAATTGTACTAAAAACGATAACTACAAATTATCTTTTCTAAAAAATCTGGATACTTGTGTGATACATATAAAAGCATTACACGATATTCAAAGTACTGTATTTTTATTGAATAGAACTACATTAAGTTAAATAATGTTCAAATATCACGTGGTATATATATATATTGTATATTATAAATTCCTCTAATATGATTTCCTGAAAAAATTGCAAAATTTTAGTTAATCAATTAAGCAACTTTATGATTAAGGCTTCGAATTTCGAGTTGAAAATCTGTAGTCTCTAATCCAGATTTTGCTTTATACCTATGTTGGCACAATCTAACTCCACTATAGCCACTCCCGATCCAATTAAACTAAAGGGTCAGTGCATAAACTAGTAGCCTGACCTTTTTGGAATAATAAGTATTGCTAAGGAGACAATAAGATGACGTCATTCCAACAAACCTCGACCAAGAATTAAAAACATGATTTTAAAGATAAGATTGAATTTCAATCGAAAGAGAATCCTATTTTTGACATTTAGGATTTTTAATGTCAAATATTACAATTACATGAAATAACAATAATAATTCTATAAATGTATAGTTTTACGAGATATCAAAAGACTGAAACAGTTGTTGTTATTATTATTATTATTACTAACCAATATGTGTTTATTGTCATTTTTATATTCGGTGTTTTTCGTTTCACAATATAAAATAACTGATATTTGGATGCCTATTTAGTAATTCTGGTCCAGTCGAACGTTCCGCCAATGTACCTGCTCCTGCTGCCCAACGGCAGTTTGCTCCACTTTCGCGTGCGCTTCAACAGAGTGGATTCTATCCAAGAAATTTTGCTAATGATCCAAACTCTCTCAGTCGTTTGTCATATCAACAATTGGAAGAAGCTTTGATTACACTGTCAAAGGATTTAGAATCAGAGTTACACAATTTAGCTGTTCGATATCGTCACAAGCGCCAACCTCTTCTTGATGCTATTGCAGAAAAAACGTCACAAGCCAATCGCCTGAATACAAATAATCCAGCCACTATTTTGGTAACACCAAATACAAACAAAACACTGATCAACACCACTGGCACCTAATATGCATATAATTTCTTTATTAAGAAAAATTCTATTTACTTTTCTATATTTGTTCAGACCATTTATCAAATATGATGTTTTTCATTTTTAATATATTTGCATTTTTACTTTAATTTTAAGTACAATCATTGTTATTTTATAGTCTGTATAAATAGTTACAGTTTTTGCTTACCTTTAACGTGTAGATTGTTAAAATACAACTATTATTATTGAAGAAAACTGTGCTGATTATAGTTGTTTATAATCTATATTATCATATTAAAATTAGTGTATTTTCTTTCTCAAATATTATTTTGTAGTCAAGGTTAGCTTAAAGTTCCAATACTTAAATGCTTCTAGCTAATGACCTGACTGGTTTTTTTGTTGAAATGTAAATAGGCATTTAGCATAATGAAATGAGGATCCGCATTTAGTTTTACTAATGGAACTCCAACCTCTGCATCAAAGTATAGATTTAGTGACTCAGTTATTGTGTTAATCCGACATTTATACAAGCCTTTTAATCGTCATTTAAAATGTTGATGTAAACCTTTGTTCGAATTAATTATGACAATGTCCGTGTGTGTTTAATTTCCAATAGTTTGTGAGGTGTTTAGTAGAACCGATCATGTTAAACATTTTAATAGTTTCAGTTTGTCAAAATTATCAATCATTTAATATGTCGCGTTTGTAGTCCTCACCACTTTAACAAGTACCAGACCATCACATTATAATTGAATCTAACATTCATTCATTAATATTTACGTTATTTGCTCACGTAGATTGTAATAACAGAAAACAAATTGAGACTATCATTTATATACTCAGATTAAAATATTGGCTCAATAAAATTATGCAAAAAATATTTAAACTAACGATTGAGTACAACTCAAGTTCTAATATGTAGTGTATGTTTATTTAAAGAAAAAATTAATAATTATTATGGTTTATACAGATTAACTAAGTGATTACTGTTCTAAAATGTGAACAATTAAGCAACTAGGTTTTGTTTTATAACTTCAATATTCGATTTGGTTAGAAATGCATATAGCACAATTAATATGTGTAAATATATATTACATTATTCTTTTAATGCCTCACTAGAGATGCATTCAGCACAAAAATACATTTTTACCATTAATAAAAAAATAATAATAGGAAAAAAATGAAGTATTCAATGTCATATGATAATGAAAATAAATGTAATCAATGCGATAAACGTGTTGTTTAAAAAATACTTAAAATTACTATACATTGAATGAGTCATTATAAAGCACAGTTACATTATGGTGTAGGATATACAAATTAGTTCAAACAAATGAGTTCCTTATAAATATTAAATGTGTAAAAAGATTTAATAAATAACAATTTTAAAGATTAAAATATTTCTTAATTAAAAAAAAAATTATTTTAAATAATTGAATGGTTTTTTAGAGAAACACCACTTAATTATCCTATTTCACTATTCAATAACTTCAAATTTCATAATTAAACGAAACTTACGAATTATGCAGCTACAAGTAAATTATTTAACAGCAAAATGTATACAAGTACATTTATAGACGTGTAAAATTATTACTGCAAATATTATTTAAAGTAATTTTAATTATTACTTTTTAGATTAAATATTGAAATATATTATCTCGTTATTGTATTCAGGTATTCAAGTATATTCACGAGTTAATGTAGGAGGAAACTCCTTTTGGGACTCGGTTCAAAATATCAAATGTCGACAAAAATAAATCTCGAAAGTTGTGTATATAAATATAATAATATATATATATATATATAAATAAACAGGAATATAAAGTTTAAATATATTCATGGAGGAAGTAATTGTCATACGCCGATTTAAAGGAGTCAATGAACAGAGCTGAAACAACGTGATTCGGTAGAAGATTCCACACGGATATGACCCTATACGAGAAATGGTTTAAACTTAACCAGGATCTTACTCTAGGTTTGGATAACTTAAAAGAGTGTCCCCTTTGAGAATTGTTAACAAGGATGAGAGGATGTTCGACACCATCCGACCTTAATAATTTAAAAACTAAGATGAGATCGCCTCGGAGCCTCCTATCTTGCAACGGAAAGAACTTAAGAAATTTTAATTGGTTTGTGTAACTTACATTTTTAAGTTATCTGAAGATCTTAGTAAAACTGCGCTGTACTTTGTCTAGAATTTTAATGTCCGCTTTTAGGGAAGGGAATGTAACTTGGATACAATATTCTAAATGGGGTCTAATATAAAGCTGGTAGAGTAGCCGTGTACAACTCACAGGAACATTCCCTAAATTACGCTTAAAGAACTTAGTGAGTTGGAACCCCTTAGAAACTGCTATCCTGTGGTGCGTTAAAAAGTTTAGGGAGTGGTTGAAGGTAACCCCTAGATTCTTAACTGAATTAACTCGAGTGATGGAAGATGAGTCTGGCACTCTAAATATATTGCTTAAACATTTACCAAGGGAGAAGTGTTTACACTTGGAAAAATTCAGAGGGAGCGCATTTGCTATAAACCAGTTGTATATACCCATAATATCTAGTTGAATTTGCTCAGGATTGGAACTCCAAACCTTGATATCATTAGCGTACAGCAAGATATCTGAACGAACAACAGCGGGTACGTTATTAATATAAATAATAAATAACAAAGGGCCGAGGACGGACCCTTGGGGGACGCCTAAGGTAATATTAACGGCTGCGGAGGTAATATTATCTAATCTTACACTTACTTGCTGATTGGAGAGGAAATTCCTTATCCAATCGAGGAGAGGAGGGCTAATCCCAAATGCTCTCAGCTTATTTAATAATGCCGAATGAGGTACTTTGTCAAATGCTTTGCAAAAATCAAAGTAAATGACATCAATCGAATGAAAGTACTTCAGCATTCTGGTAAGATTACTAGTGAACGTCAGTAAATTGGAGAGGCAGGATTTTGAAGGCATAAACCCATGCTGGACAGGGTTTATGAGGTTGTTATTGACTATAAAATTTATTAAGTGGGACTTAATTATTTTTTCCAAAATTTTACTGGAAGCAGACAAGATGCTAATAGGTCTGTAGCTCTCAGCCTTAAATTTACAACCGGATTTGTAAATCAGTCTGATATATGCTCATTTTCAAACAGAAGGAACCTTACCTAGTTTTAAGGAAAGGTTGAACAAGTAGGCAAGTGCAGGGGCTAATTCCGCAGCGCATTCTTTAAGAATTCTCGGATATAATTTATTAGAGACCCTGAAGAAAGATTTTAATTTGGAAAAGAGATTACGGACAATCTCCGGAGTAATAAGAGGGGAACATGATAAACGCAAGGGACTAGTGAATGGGTCTCTTGTAAAATCTGCATTAAAGACAGTATAAAAGTATTTGCTAAAAGTGTTGCATACTTTGGGCAGGGCAAGAGGAGACCCATGAATATCCTTAAGTTGCGGAAGAGAATTGGTGTTCCCTCGTTTGTTCTTAATGAATTAAAAAAACAGGCTCTTATCAGTTTTAGCTTTATTTAGGAGATTATAAATTCTACGATGCTTGATACTAGTAAGGCTAAGTGCACATTTGTTTCGTAATGTAAGGTATTTGTAATAAAAACATGGGAGGTTAGTTGATTTCTACTTATGAAACTCGCGATTACGGAGTTTAATGATAGCCGGGTGGGCGCACTGAAGGGGATAAAAAGTTTAACTTTCGACTTAATAATGTTAGGGAAATAATCGCAGAAGTTATCAACCTCGTTCGTGGAGGTATAATCCCATTCAATACTTTTAAGATATTTCCTTAAACTTTTAAAATTAGCATTACTGAATTCGGGGATAAGCGCTAAACTGAGTTTGGCAATGGGGGTTGTAATAGGGAGATAAACTTTATAGGCCAGGACAGAATGATCGCTCTTACCCAGCGGCGGGAAAACAGAAATAGAGTCTATTATATGGGGGACATTGGTGAGAACTAAATCCAGACAGGAAGAAGAACAGCCAACTCTATGCCTAGTAGAGGAGAAAACGTGTTGGAAGAGAGAATTCTCAATGTAGAGTTAAAAAAAGTTAGAATCAAAAGAATTGTCCCGACTGGATAGAGTGTCCCAACTAATAGTGGGGGCATTAAAGTCACCCATAAGCACTTGATATTTATGGGGAGAGGCAAAAGCCAAGTAAAGTTCTTGTAATAACGCAGAGTTGAAGGTTTCAGAGAGGGAAGGGGGTCTATAAAGGATAAAGAATCTGGCGTAGTCACCAGATGAGAGAGAAATATAGATAGAGAGAAGATCAAAACCTTGATTAGTAGAGGCAGGGGGAGGGAGGAGAGTATAGATTAAGCTATCATAAATATAAAAAAAACAGCCACCACATCTGACTGGAATCTGACCGGATAACATTATAGCCTTGAATTAGCAGTTTATTATCAAAAATATCATCCGACAGCCAGGTTTCAGTAATACCAATTAAATGGGGCTTAGCATTAAAAACTAATAGACTTAACTCAATAAGCTTATTTTGGAGACTACAAGCATTAGTATAGAATATTTTTAAAGGAGAAGTGCAGGTTAAAGGAGAAGGGGTCCGGTTTTTTTTAACCGGTGAAGAAATTGGGCATGGCTCCGGGGCGTTGATAGAAAATCCTGCAAAGTAGGGCTCTGGGGAGGGCTGTTATCCAATTTCAAGGGAGTTAATTTAACTAATGGAATAGCCAATAATTTTAGACAAGCGATACTAGGCATTACCAGAGGTTTACCCATCCTGTTCCTGGTAGCATAATCTTTATGCACCCGGATCTCCGGGAAACGGGATTTAACAGCCGACCAACTACTGAGAATATTAGAAGCTATGTCGGAGGAATTAAAGGAGACAATTACTGGGGGGAAAAAGAGGTTTTGTTTACAGGACATGCGCGTAACCTTGAAATTAATTGGCTGGAAATGGCAGGTCTTAACTATCTCAGAAACTATCTTTTTAAAGTTAGTGGCAATGTCAGGAATTCCTTTAACTATTAAATTGTTTTCCCTTTTTTTATCAACGGTAAATTGTTTAGCAGCGGATAAAATTTTCTCCTGTGAAAGTCTAAGAGCAGCATTGGAGACAGGAAAAGAAAAGAATTTTTTAAGGGTAGATGAGAGGGTCCCAATTAAAGCTTTGAGTTGTGTTATCTCATTAGAGTGTTTGTTGGAATAAACATATAGGGCTGATTGAGACTCACCTAAATTGTCGACAGATTTGTAAATGTTAGTATTACTGAGTTTAACTTCATTGAGTAGATCTAAAATGAGGTCTAATTCAGTATTTATTTTGGGGTCAGACTTGGAGATACTAATAATAATAATAATAATAATAATTTATTACTCAAAAAAGCCTTCACAATATTGCCTTTTTTGAGGTTCAAACCAATCTACAGGTCTGATTACAAACTATAAAAATTTTCAATATGTTAATATATATATATATATATATATATTAATATATATTTAAATAAAATAAATATTGGTAATGTTATATACATTTTAAAAATAAATAAATAATAAAAATGTACAATTTTAGTTTGTAGGTAATATTTACCCGCACAATTTAAACTAAAAATAATTTGAAAAATGTTTGGTTGTCATAATTGGATTATTAGTAAACTGGGGGTTATATGAAGAAAAATGGATAAAAAATATAAACAATAGTTAGAAAACGATAAACAGTGTAAATAAAATAGTATTATTTTTTATTTAGATGTGCGAATTGCGACTTTTAATTAAACAATATAATGAAACAAAGTTTCTCATGGATCAACAAAATAATCGAACGCTGTATGATTAGTGATATTAGGGACAGTATAAATGTTAATGTATTTTTTAAAATTAGTTTTGAAAGCTTTAAAGTTTTGTATTTTTCTTAAATTGATTAATAAATTATTCCATAATTTAGAATATTTAATTAAGAAAAATTTTGTTTTCAGTGATGATTTATGATGCAATTAACGCACTGTGTATTCTTTATTTTTTAGTTTACCTTTAAATTTGTTTGCATTATATTTTATTGAATAGTTCAAATTATTATTAAAAATTGATTTATGGAATAACAATAGATTCATTTGGATCCTTCTTAGCCATAGAACCTCAAAATTGAACAATTTATTATTTTCTTTGTAGTCCATATTTGATGAAAAACCAACAATCACTTTTGTAAAATATCTTCGAACATTTTCAATTTTTATTAAATTTGTTCTTGATGTAAAATCGTGAATAAAGCAGCAATAATCAATTATTGGCGGAATAGCATATTTGAAAAAAAGTTATTTTGCTTTCTTTAAGAATAAATATATTATTTGCTCGTCCTAATAATTTTTTGCATTTGTTAGTAATATGGGATACATGTTCAGAAAATCGTAAGTCTTTTGAGTAGTAAGTGCCCAAGTTTTTAATTATTGGTGTAGTTTTCATTGTGTAATTATCCAAACTGATTGGATGTACGAAACGTCTGCCAAATAAATAATAGAAAGATTTATCGAGGTTTATTTTCATTTGGTGGTTAATGCACCATTGATAGAAGTTTGATAAATCTTCTTGTATGTTGAGGTGCGTCGATTCCGACTTTCTGTCGTTGTAATCGTAAGCAATTTTAATGTCATCCGCAAAAATAAATATTTTACCGTGTGTTGATGTAAAGTAAAAAGAGGATAGGACCTAATACACTACCTTGTATGACCCAACTATCAATTTTTTGAGGCTTTGAGACTTGATTTCTAATTTTGACTACTTGGGTTTTGTTTGTAAGAAACAATTTTAACACGGGGTTGGGCAACAAGGGAGGAGTTTGATGACCAGATACAATTTATACAGTTAAAATCAACCTCACTAGTATCCAAATCGTTGTAGATAACCTCCGAGAGACCAGTACAGTTTTTATGGAACCAAGTGTTACAGTTGGAGCAAAATATACCAGTCTTTACGGACTTCCTACACCCAGGACGGCCACAAATCGCTGCCTGAGAAACTTTTATTGCTAGATCAAAAGTTTCTAAAATATAATAGAAATAAAATATTACACGCAAAGGAATGTGATAATCGGGTTAAAGAAAATAAAAAATGGAGAATCAAGCACAACACATACAATTCGAGCTTAAAACACAATTGGGCAATCAAAAGTTGCACAATTATACACAAAAACTCAAAAATTACGCAAAACCTATGCAGATAACACAAAGAAAAACACGAAAAGACTTTAGCAAACGCGAAAACAATAAGCAACTTTTGACTGCACGTCATGCAAGCGTATCGTACGGATTCAAAAGTGAAAATTAATTTTATTTTAATTTTTTTAAAGTAATTTAAATTTTTTAAATATAGCAAGAACAGCAAATGCAAGTTAGTACACTATTTTGGTAAGAAGAGCTCCTTTTGATCCTCGGTTTAGAAATATTGTTTATTGGTAAAAAAGAGGAGATAGAAGAAGATAGGGAGAAGTGGTAATATAAAAATAAATATGTAAATAATTAAATACTTGAGGGCAGAAATGGAAAGTGCTAGAAACTGGAATAACTTATATATATTTAAAAAGTGCGTGTTTAAAGTAGACCAATTTAAAAGCCTAGATACTTAGTACATTGCTTGTGAAGGCTAGAATGATCCAGACTGAAATAATTCGATAAGAGAAATAGTGCTGTCTCAGTCGGGTAAGAGCCATACATGTCCCAACTTATACAAGTACTTCCTAAGGGCATTTTCAGATTTAATAAAATATGGGTTGAGGCTATCAAACTGAACTAGTTTATAGGCTTATATTAGGTCGCCTCTGAGTCCCTTATCGCTTATGGGGAGAATTTTAAAACTTTATAATCAGTTTTTATTTATTTTTATTTATTTATGGTTATTGGCTTAGATACTTCAGTAGAAGTAGCTTTCAGCACACAAAAAATATGTACAATTATAAAAATACAATACAATTAGCAGTGTGTAACATCAGTCCAAAAATAAATAAGTAAAATAAGGTTAAATTACATAGGCTAAAAGAAGAAAAAAACTCAAAATCAACGTATATTTAAAAGTCATGTTCAATATGATATGCGTAAAGAGGCATGTTATTATTTAAGGAACACTATGGTTAATAGTGTGCAAATATGTCAGTATAGATGAAATACGAATGACTCATGACTCATAAGTGAGTATGGCTAATAAAATAATACCCTGGATGAAGGATAATAAATGGTTACAAATTAAAATGGGTAGATTACAAACAACCAAAACAGTTCAAGAGTGCCACAAGAGTCGGTATTAGGACCTCTATTATTTATTCTGTTTATTAACGATTTACCTAATGTCATCCAATCCAACATCCTGTTGTATGCTGACGATGTTAAGATCTGGGGGCTAACCCAGTTCAACTCCAGGTTGATATGAAATAACATCTATAACTGGGCTGTGAAAAACTCTCTCCCTTGAATTTAGCCAAATGCAAGCATATGTTCTTCGGTAAAACAACCAGAAATGCTTTCGCAATGCCCAACCACGGCACTCAATCAATAGACTTGGTTACTTCTATAAAAGACCTAGGAGTGGTGTTTGACTCTGTGCTCAAGTTCACGGGCCAACATTCTAAAGCTACCCAAACTTGTTATCGACTAATCAAATTCTTTAAAAGAAATTTAGGCTGTTTCTCACCGAGGTCTGTTCGGTTGCTTTACATGCTTTACATCAGGCCCCATTTAGAATATTGTGTATAGGTCACCGCTGCTATTTTAAAGGCCGACTCTTATAAGCTTCAAAAAGTCCAAAAGGTTATTTCTAAATTACCTAGGTCTCTAAGGAGTTTACAGTATTAAGATAGGCTCCTCTCGTTAAAACTTTTTCCTCTAAGTGATAGGCGGCTTCGGGGTGATCTCATTTTGGTATATCAGTATTTAACTTCAAGCCCCCACCCATCTTTCTTTTCACTAACGTTAAACTCCTGCAGAAGGCATTATTTTAAATTAAGTAAATCTAGAGTTTACTCTAAGCTAAGACTCTATCATTTCTCTCAGAAAGTTATTAATGCTTGGAATAGTCTACCCTTAAAGGTAGTTAACGCTAAATCGGTATTGGCTTTTAAGGCTGCCTATGATACTTACGCCGTAGCCAATTTTACGTGATAAAAATATAGTCTTATTCGGAGGATTTATTCTATTTTTATTTTATTTTTACTTTCTTAATACAATGTTAACAATAAATTTGAACCGAGGATCAAAAGGAGATTGTCTCCTACTCAACTCGTGAACCAACCTGTAACCTGTAACCGAGTGGTCCCGATCGAGAGGCAATGTTAGACTGTTTATCTAAGTTAATAAATTAATGAAGCAGAATCGTTGTAACAAAAACCTGTGATGTGCAAATTATTGTTAACAATAAAATTTAATAAGTATCTTTTAATTATTTTTTTATAACGTCATTGTAAATAAAATTTTAAACACGTACTGTTTTTAACGCAATAATGTATAATTTTAAAAACATTTTGCATTTAATACATATTTTTAATTAAAATGCGCATTAAAAGTTTTTTTTTTTTTAAACGCTTTTAGTTTTTAACCTAATTTAGTTTTCAAGGTCGTGGTTATTACAGCACGTTTTGGTTTTACACAATTTTTCTGCTATATTTTGATTTTGTTTTATATTTAAATAATCTTTAAAATGCCAATTATATCGATTCCACAAACAGTGTTGTTTAGCAAATTACAACGCGAATATTGTGAGTTTTAAATATTAGATAATTAAATTCATTTAGCCGATAAAGAATTCGAAGAGTTATGTTTTCTGTTTGGTTTAGAGCTAGATGAGATAGTACGTTGCTTATTGTTTTTAAATTTTTATTAGACTTCCGAAAAAGAATTAGTAGCTAAAGAAATGGGTAAAGACAAATCTAAAGGGTGTAAAACCGATCTTATTTATAAAATTGAACTACCGGCAAATCGTTATGATCTCATTTGCTGCGAAGGTTTAACAAGAGCTCTTATGATTTTTAATGGAAAGTTAGGTTTTATTTGTACTATTTAATCGGAAATAATTATTTTATTTAGAATGGATATCCCTGTATATATTACAACTAATGTGTCTAAACCAATTCAGTTATTTGTAAAACCATCGGTGGGTTTATATTTTTATATATTTTTAGACTCAAAATGTTCGACCCTTTGTTGTTGCAGCTGTTCTTCGAAACATAAAGTTAGATGATGCAAGCTATAATAGTTTTATTGAACTTCAAGAAAAGCTTCACAAAAATCTGTGCCGGTAATATATATATATATATATATATAATTAGTAATTTAACTTTAATTTATTTGTGGTTGGTATTAAATGTTATATTTTATTTAATTCTTAATGTAAATGATTATTAATTAATAGAAAACAGTTTAATTAAATTCATGAAGTTTAATATTCTTTAAGCATACAAGTTTTGTTTATTTTTTTATTAAGTTATGCATTTAATATTTATTAATTATTGTGTTTGACACATCAGGGATAAACATTCTTTACCGGTTGTTATTGTCGAGGTTAATTCCAGTTACTAAAAGTTTGTGATTTTTTCATTCTTAGAGCATGCATTCAATAGACGATATTTGAAGTATGGTGCTTCTTTTTTTTCCTAGATTATTATTTTAATTTTTATTGATTTAAAAGAGATTTATCTGTTTTAAAACTAGCATTTTTAATAAGTAAAATATGATACTCATTTACGAATAAATAATTTTTATTTTCTTTTAAGCAAATGTATCAAAATATTAACATGTTAATCGAAGTTATAATAAATTTTATGGGATTTTATTTTAAATTTAGAAAACGAACTTTGGTTGCTATAGGCACCCATGATTTGGACACTATTCAGCCTCCATTTTACTATGAAGCAAAACCTCCCAAGGAAATTTGTTTTGTTCCTTTAAACTTACAAACTTGTTATTCTGCTGTGGAGTTGATGGAGTTATACTCGGTAATTTATGACATATTTGCACATTAATTAATTAATTTTTATTAAACCCTTACGCTGAAACAAGTATAGGACAATGAGATTATTTTAAATAAGTACGTCTTTCTGCCAAAATTTCAATATGATTCTATATAACATCTATTTCAATTGCGTTTAAATGGGCATTTAAAATAATACTCACGCGGAACAACCCTGTTTGACAATTAGGCTACATATTTTTAAATCCGTTTATTATTATTTTTATTTTTATATTTTAGTTGTGCTTATTTGTATAATTTAATGTTTTTATTTTGAATATATATATATATAATTTAGACTAATTCACATTTGAAACCATATTTATCAATTATTGAAGACAAACCAGAATATCCTGTTATTACAGATAGTTCTGGTACTGTATTATCCATGCCACCCATTATTAATGGTAGGTTTATATTGACTTGAGCTGATTTAAACTATGTTTTTAATTGATCAAGTATTTTATTTTTGCAAAATATTTTGAGTAAACTGTTACTTGTTTTATTAAATGTGCAATACAATTTAAACTTATTGGCTTCCAGATATAAGATGAAGTCGAGATTTCTAATTACAATGGATTTAGATTTTAATTAATTAATTCATTACAAAAGGTTACAAAAAGGTTATTGCATATACATGTTACTGTTTTTTGATGGTTGATTTATTTCTTCAATGATTTATTTCAATTACTCATTAAAAAGTGTGGACATTTCACGTTTTATTACTGGTTAGCTTTTGGTGTTGAAGATTTCGTATATCAAGGATTGACTTTTACCTAACCTTATTATTAATATCGTGTTTCCATTTTTTAACTATTGTTGTCTTTGTTACAGTATGTAATTTTCAGAGACGAAACTATTAACTGCATTTTAACTTTCCCTCTTTCTCAACCGAACTGGAGATTGATTATGGCAGAGTTAATGTTAAAACTATTAGCACTATAATTCACAATTATGCATACTACATGTAAGCAGAACAATACACGGACAATTTGTATCTATAAATTATTATTCAATGTTGTGTTGTATTTACAAGTTTTAACGTTGTTATTTCATGAGTTCACAACATTAAACTGTTGTTTATCTGTTTACATATACTATATACTCAGGTAATCATTCACGAGTTTCAACACAAACACGAAATATATTTATTGAAGCTACTGGCACTGATTTGCAAAAGGCTATCATCACTTTGGATACTATCGTCACAATGTTTTCTGAATATTGCGATGAAGCTTTTAGGTTTATATTACTTTACGATTTTTATTAATTTGATTGTTTAATAGCAGATTTATTTTATTCATGTGGTATTTATACACAAGAATTTATTTTAATATTTAATAGATTATTGTATAAAATTATAAGTGTTTTTTTTACTTAGCGTTGAACCAGTTGAAGTTATACAACATGATGGAAATCGACAAACATATCCTGTGAGTTTCGTTCCTCAATAATAAATTAATAATTTTAATTGTAAATATAGTAGCTTCATTTGACATTTATGAAATTTTAATGCTTAGATTACCTGAATTTTAAAGTTACTTAAAATTTCTGTTTTATTTATTATTTAATTTATGAAAGAAATTTAGCTTGTTTATGCAATTAGTATGGTTCAGATTACATTTATGCATTTTTAACGCGACATTGGACAGAGTAACTCACCAGTAAGAGTTACGTCATTGATCCCACATATGCTAGTAATCCTGAAGATTTGAGTAATGCTCATAGAGTCTTAGTTTCCATTAATAGTGATATTCCTGACTGTTTTTTTATGTGGCGCATCTTGGACCAAGTGCACCCAGACACAACATGAGCCGAGTGCATAGCAACATAACTGGTTTTCCGTTTCAGTGAGTGGGTACAAACACGTCCAAGGTACTTTAAATATTTTTGAAGGTATACATACATATGTAGCCGTTGGGTTAAGGAAGGTAGCCCTGACAATAAATTAGGAGACTTTATTAATCTTTGCGAACGGTGGCGCTGTCACAAGGATGCTGTCTACCAGTTAAGAAACTTGGTTATTTTTCTACACTTGTTATGCTTATCAATCTATCGAAGTCGATTTATCATTATGCTATATATATATTTATTATACAAAACCCTTTTGCTTTAAGAATAAGCATGGGGCAATAAGGCAACAATCAAAGCAAAACAACAACAGCAATAACAAAGTCTCGTTGGCATTAAATATTCTGCAAATCGAAGATTGCGCTTTCTTTCGGCTTTCACTCAACCTTGTCATCTGGTAACTTTTCCATCCAGAAACGTTGTTGTTTGCCGGAATGGCGTCATCTTTTATTGTTTCCGCAGCAGTATAAATTTTTACAAAGGCCAGGTTGCAACCTTACTCGCTCAAACCCTCCTCCTTTATCCAGGCTTGGGACTGGCTAGATTGAATCATTTCTAATCCAAACTAGGCGGAGTTCATTATGCTATTCAGATGTTGAAATAATGAAGAGGTGACTACTTTGTCAACTAAATGAATGATTAGCATTTGTATAAACTTAAAAAACTTGAAAGTATCACAGTTTTGCAAAAATACTTGTACATTTCTCAGACCAATTAATGACACAGCTGGTTAGTTTGTGCACGGACTACTGTCAAAATTAATCTGACATGATTGAATATTTTTATGGTATTATTTAATTACATTAAGTACATCTAAATTTTACTAGAACATTTTTTCAATATTGTTTTATAAGTATCAGTAAAAATTATATAAAAATAAACATTTTTTTACTAATATCATCATTAAATTCTAACTTAGACATAAAAAAACCATTTTTGCTTAAAAATAATTATATTATAAATAATGAATACATATGATAAAATGGATATTGCAAATTATACATTTAAATTATTTTATGTAGTATACAATGGTTTCTATAAATTTATGTAAACGTTTATGTTAGGGGTTCTTAATATAGGTTTTGTTTTTACATTACATAATCAATTCTTTTGATGGAAAAGTTTTATTTCTAAAACTGTTTACATCGTTATTTAAGATAATTTTTAAAAATTACAATTATATTAAGGTTCGAGCAGTCTGAAGGCAATTATATAAATATGGCGTTTTCTCTAGTTAACGATTTTGCAATTTTTGTAATTAAAATACGTTAATATTAATATTATTATGTAGCTTATGTTATTCTCCTCAAATATAGACTAGAGCGTTGTTTTTATTAACTGTCAAATGATCCGAAGAACTACGTTGTGGTTCAGGATTAAAAAAAAATTTAAATTTAATAATATAAGTGCTACTTTAAACGATTACTATTGGTACTCTGTTTTGATAAGTTTTTAATATTTTTATCATTAAAAGCGTTTTTAATTTTTCTAAGCATAAACTTAAGTACAAGAAATCATCAAAATGGAGTGTAACTAGTAATTACTTGGATAATACTAAAATTGTTCATTTAATTACGTCTAAACTGCAACATAGTAATAAACTATTGTTTACACAGTATCACTTTATTAGTAAAAGTTTAATTTTTTACATTATTTTATAGCGCTTAGCATACCGCGACGAAGTGATCAGTGTCGATTATGTTAATCGTTTATTGGGTACACAAATTTCAGAACAAGAAGTAATTGATTTACTTATGCGAATGGGGCTACAAGCTACAGCTATTCACAATTCGTCACCAATATCTGAAAAAAATAGTTTATCAAGTAGTCCAAAACGTGAGTTATTTAAGTTCCTATCTATACTTTATTAATAATCCATGTTATTGGTTATTTTATTATGTTTCCTTTTACACCAAAATGCAATTGTATAAATCGTTTTTCTTATTGTTTTTAGCTGTAATATATATGTATATATATATATATATATATATATATATATATAAACTGTAACTGCTAGTCTTATGCTTTAACTCTTTTCTAGATAACACAGTTGTGAATGCTCAACTACCTCACATTTATACAGTCACATATAGCATAATACATGTTAGTAGCAGAGCCACCTCTATTAATTCCATGTTTTAATAGCTTCTCGAATTCCTATACGAAAAGGATGTCCGATGTGAATTAAACTTGGAGGGTTAAATGAATTTTTTGGCTAGAAGACCGCTTCCTAGCAACGACACCAATGTTCATAGGAATTGACAAGGCGATTTTTTCTTAGGATTGACGCCAGTTACATATGGTAAATAGTTACCTTGACATACCTTTTTAAGCATCTTGGGTGTAGCATCCATTTACTGAACGATAATTCAATGAAAGCACAGTTATACCATTATGCACTCGCTCCCTGCTGTTATTAATCTAGTCCAGGATACACCACATGAAGCATGAACAATCTGGAATAGCATCATCATTGGAAATTGAGACTTTACATTACTCGGGATTATTAACATCCCAGTATTAATTTTCAAAATCTTAATGTTTATTTTTACTCTAGCCGAGACATTTGGATTGGTGTCTGTACGAATTCCTCCAACGAGGCATGACATACTGCATGCTTGTGATATTGTGGAAGATGTTGCAATTGCATACGGTTACGACCGAATTCCTGAACATTTGCCTCAAACTTATTGCGTTGCATCTACACAGCCAATCAACAAATTGAGTGATTTGATTCGGGCGGAGATTGCGCAATTAGGATTTACCGAAGCATTGTCTTTCACATTGGTACGTTGTAACCACTTTTTGGCTTTTCATCTGACTATTTGTATACTAATGATTCTGGGAATTTGAGCAATACATTTGCGAAGTTTCAATTTTTAATAATGGTAATGTCTGTAATTTTATACCTTTCTAGACTAGGTACAAGTACACACCTGGAACGTTTAAAAAAATACCCTAAGGCGTACGCAATTTTTGGGCTAATAGAGACAATTCTGACAAAAGATCAGGCAGTTTTGTTAATTTTTTTGTAGACAATGGCATCGTCACAAGGATATCGTCTATTAGCCAAGAAAATTTCCTACTTTTATTGCATAGATGATCTTTTTCCACATAGAACGAAATGGAAGGCAGTTGTTTGTGGTAGTATGCAAATACGAATACAATGAATGCTGTAATGGAAATAATTTTTACTACGTGGACATTTAGCACGGATACGCAATAATACTGAAAACTTGTTGGTTTACTAGTTAAGTTCCAAGTTTTGTGAAAATAGTTTTTGATTATCATATGTGGATGAGTTGAGCTACAAGAGAAGACGTAGATTTAGTGGTTGGAATGAGGTTTTCTCTTGAAAGCTGCATTAAATTTATTGGATAATGTTTTTGAAAAAAAAATAAACATTTTTATTTTTACAATGTGGGTGCTAATTATGACTAGTCATTATGGACATTTTTAGTGGCAGATAGGTAAGTGCTCGACCCTCGGACTGAGGAGAAATGATTTAAATGATTCAATCTAGCTAATCCCAAGTCTGGAATAAGGAGGAGGGTTTGAGCGCAAGGTTAGCAACCTGGCCTTTGTAAAAAATGTATACTGTTACGGAAACAATAAGAGGACGCCATTCCGGTAAACAACGGCAAAGAAGTGATCGCACGTATCTGGATGACAAAGTTACATAGATGACAGCGTTGAGTGAAAGCCGAAAGGAAGCTCAATCTTCGATTTGCAGAATCTTTAATGCCAATGAGACTTTGTTGTAGTTACTGTTTTTTCCTGTAATTCCTGTAACTGCAACTAAATAATTAATAGGGTCTAGTATATAAATTTTATAAATGACAAATAAATAGAAATAATAAAAGTTGGTAGTCAAGCCACCTCTTTATTAGTTCCAAGTTCTTACAACATCCCGAATAATTTCCTTCCACTGTTCACGATTATCGGAGGCATGCACAGATATGTCAGTCCAACGACGTTGCCAATGTTTCCAAGATAAAGTCACGGTCAAATTAGAGTGAAGATCATCCCGTACAACATCAATCCAATTATGTTTCTGACCACCTTTCCTTTTCTTCCAATCGGTATTTGGACAAGCCAGGGTTACGATACGTGAGATTACATCAGGATTTTTATGAAGAACGTGTCCAAACCCATCTACGTTGTCGCGATACCAAAAAAGAAGTTCGTGAAATTGGAGGTTATCTCGAATTTGGCGGTTACTGATATTTTTTGTTTAATCCCTTGATACGGATGACACAAAATGAGTGTTTTAAATATATCTGAGATATCTTGCCTCATATTTGTTGAGTTTTATGATTTCTGACTCTAAGAGTTTGGCTTTCAGCTGCACACAGAAGTACTGTGCAAACCAATGAAGAGAAAATGTTCATCTTTGTCTTTGGATTGATGCTTTTAGGAGAGTTTGGGAGATCAGATGTCCTGGGACTCTCGGCTGCTGATTCCATTACATATTTTCTGTTTGAGCTATGTTTCATGATTGTTTACACAAGATAAGGATCTGAGGCCTGATTTTCTGTCAGGGTGAACTCCCTTAACCTAGCCGGCTACATATAGTAAATGGCTACCTTGAGACACCATTTAAGCATCTAAGGTGTTTGCCAGCACCCATTTACTTAGCGGGAGTCCAGTGAAAACGAATTATACCGCTGTGGACTCGGTACCTATAGACCTATAAGCACCTAGTCCAGGATACACCACGTGGAGAAATAACAGTCAGGAATATCACCATCATTGGAATTTGAGACTTTAGAAGCATTACTTAAATCCTCAGGATCATTAGCATCCCAATGGTTGAAGTGGTCGAAATCAATGAAATATTTTTGTAGATTTGAGTTAACTTAATTTGCAATGTTGTTCGATTTAAGCTAAAACGTTTTTAATTGTTTTATGCAAAATTTGTATTCAATTTGTTACTTTGTCTATGTAACAATTTTAAAAGCAATTATATTAATTTTGCCATTATTTATGCTTTTCGGATGAAGAACATATCACGCACCAATAATAGTTGAACTCTATTTTCTATTTATTTGATACATTTGTTCGTTATTTTCAGTGTTCACGGGATGATATTAGTACGAATTTCGGATACGATTTGAATGAGATTCCAGCCGTACATGTAGCCAACCCGAAAACCTTGGATTTCCAAGTAATTGTAGACTCCTCTCTATATTTTATTTGGTTAAATTGGAATTTCTAATACATTCAACCTTTTAGTCATTAGAAAAATAATCGAACTTCATTTTTTTTAATTGTTGTAAATAACATTTTTTTAATGTGTTTAAAAATTTTTAATTTAAATTAGTTTTCAACCGGGTGCACCTCTATTTGTAAAAAAATATTTTAAAAACAACTTTTTACGGATTGTTTTAGTTCCAATTTTATTATGACTACTTCAATATGCTTTTAAAAATTATTATTTACATAACTTGAGTAAAGTAATGTTGAAGCAGTCAGATATGTTGTAAAGGAGGAAAGTCGATTCCTCATTTGGCGCTTCCTCAAGTACAGATAGTGAAACGGCTTATAGCAGCAAAATTTGGCTATGAATAAGGCTGTACCAAATAAGCAGTCACAATTTAAACGGCTGCTCCGTCGTTAAGGTTGTCGATGTGTTAACAAGAAGGCGACAACAGTTGTCAATATTACCCAGTTGACTAACAAATAATTGGAAGTTACACTGTAGCATGCAAACTAGGTCGTTTCATTTTTACTAAATCTCTCCATATAAATTAATTTTTAAATTATGTCAGTTTGACTAGCTTTTGTAGTAAATAGGGTCTGTTGGAAATCTTTGATTCGGGATTTAATAAATAGTTAGTCGGATTATGTGGAATTGTTAACTAGTAAGTACATGTTTGAAAAATAATGTTTTACTGACCTTTGGTAACTTTGGACCAAAAACACAACTGGTGGACGGTCTCTACCCACGATTATAATGAAATATTTTCTAATTAGGCACATTTATTGTCCAGTCAGATCAATAGAAATAAAGAATGTTTGAATGTACATAATGACAACTATTTACTTTGAATGAGTCATTGCATTTGTTGCATATAAATTGTAGGTTGTTAGAACAACTTTGCTGCCTGGAATTTTACATACGATTGCAAACAATCGCAGTCTACCCTTACCATTAAAATTATTCGAAGTTCAGGACGTTGTTCACAAGGATCAGACCAAAGGTTTGTTTATTGGTTCTACATTAAAAAAAATTTATTTGATATTTTTAACGTTGTGATTTTCTAATTTGATGGACGTTTCATGATCTTATTCAATTTAGGGATGCATAGGTTTTGTTTTTGCATGCGTTCCGACGCTTGTATAAAGTAAAACGTTTCAGATTTTATTTTGCACAATACATGCATGTACAAAATGTCAATATTTCAGTTTCTAGTTTTCGTATTTAAATCTTTTATTGGAAACATTTTTAAGCAGTAGGACAGCCCACACTGTCTCGGTAGAAGTATTTGAACTCTTGCCTAGTCGGCTGTGTTATTCAGCCACTGTATCATTTTGGGAAATGATAATAGTCCATATGCACTATATTTTGAATAAATAAAAAATATTTCAACAATTTTGCAGATGTTGGAGCTAGAAATTGTCGTCGCATTTGTGCGGTTTATTACAATAAGCATTCGGGTTTTGAAATTATTCATGGTTTGTTGGATCGTCTGATGCAAGTACTGCAAGTCCATTCTGCCTGCAGTTCAATGACTTCTGGTAAAATTCAGTCTGAAGGAGATTGTCCGACTGATATTCTTAAATATCGGCTCAAGTCTGTGTCTGGTAATGTTAGACATTACGTATTATATATTTATTTTATTTTTACTACTTTAAATGTTTTACGGGAAACTTGGGCCTGCATTTAGTGCCGGTGGTAAAAATCTAACCCATGCCCACCAAGGTTCCAGTCGATCCCTGTACCGCCGGACCACTCCGGTACATTCATTTTGGTTAGTGACGTGATCACCTCTTCATTATTTTCCATATTTATACGGCATATAAAACGATCGAATTTGATGGGTGGATAAGCGTAACAAACGTAGAAGAATAACGACGTTTCTTGGCTGGTAGATGGCATCTTTGTGACGTCGCCAGTGTTCGCAAAGATTGAGGAAACCGCCTGATTTTTTTGTTTCCCTTAGCCCAAGGGCTACATGTGGTATACGTATACCTTAAGATACTTTTTAAGTACCCTGAGTGTATGCTTGCATCCTCCCGCGAAAGTGGTATACCAGTTATACCACTAATGCACTCGGGCCCTGCTGTTTTTTAATTAATGTTCGATTTAATGGTTTTTGGGAATTGTAATTACAATTTTGTATTGATATTTATTTTCGCTAAATAACATTTTCTTAAATGATTTTAACATGCTATGTGAACCTAGTTGTGCATTAAAAAAATAGTATTTTCCAACTAAACAAGGCATTTCAAAGTTTCTAGTAAATGCAGTATAAGCTAAATTTGTCATATTTAGTTAGTACACCCCCATTTAATTCTAGTTAATTATAGCTTACGCCAAACCAAAATACCCGTCTCCTCCTCTTCCACAATCAAACAAAATCATAATCTTTATTTTTTAAAACATTTGCATTCTATATTCTCTTTCACAGATCCAGCATATTTCCCCCAACGTTGTGCAAATATTGTGCTGGAACCAAATGACCAGGTTATTGGTCAGATCGGAGTGCTTCACCCAAATGTGTTGCGCAATTTTGATCTCACCATGCCCTGTTCGGCAATCGATTTGGATTTGGAAATATTTTTGTGAATTTTTCCATTATTATGCACTTGAATAAATGATTTCTCCGGCACGTGTTTTTAAATAATGCACACAATGCTACCAGATTAAGCAGAGGGTATATACCAACATAAAAAATGACCGAGTTATTTTAAATATTGTTCTAGATACAACGTAGGTAATACCACTATAAATTATTAGCCCACGAACAAAACAGTTTGTTGACATTTAATAAATGTAAAAAGCTACTTTACACACTTACTCGAATGCATTTCATTAGTTTTATCTAATTTTATTCTGACATATTCATAAAAATAAATATGTTAAAGTGAACCGATTGTAATGACACATGATGTGTCAAACATTTATCTAATTATTTTTGATTAATTATTAACTGAGGTACGCTTTTGATTAGTTTTATATCTGCATACTTATACCGAGATGTAGATCAATTAAAATCCCTAACATGTTCCTAATATAGCGTTTTCAACCATTATTGTTGTTTCTTCAGTGAATGTATTTTTACACAAGTAAGATCACTAGTCTCATGCTACTTTCTCTAAGGGACTGAGCAGTCTAGCTACATGTACCTACTGAAGTACATTTATGTACATATTGGTTTTCGTTTTATAATATCATGGGAAACAGTAAGACAGTAAGTGGACACAAAATATACAATGCATTTTGCATCAAATATGTGAATTGATAGAACATGTCGTCATAGTGATAATATCTACCCAACTTTCCGTAATGATTATGACCCTTTTAATATCCACACAAAATTATAGATCGGAAAATGTACTCTATTTATCATATATAAACAATTTTTTCACAATAGATAAACGTAAAAAATTACACGAGTATTTGCATAAAATCAAACTGAATGTTTTTTCTTTTTGGACACAAATACAAACTGCTTTTTAAATCCGGCCCCCTTATTGCTACCTTTGTTGACACAGAGTTCTACAGAGGATGTATCCGACTCTTCTTCACTATAATCGTCATCATCAATACTTAGTTCATCAATATCTTCAGCGTCATCATCGTCTGAAGCATCGCTATCACTACTTTCCATAGCTAAACTCCAGTCATTGATTTGTGAATTGTCAGATTCAGTATCATCCTTTTCACCAAACTCCGTTTTATCAACCATTTTTTGTCCTTTCTTTGGCTGGGACTTTGATTGCTTCGCTATGGATGAGTTGGTTTTTGTTTGTGTTCTCAACGACTTATCAATGGTGAGTTCTTTCCCTGGTCCGGTCTTCGACTGTTTCACTATCAATGAATTGGCTTTTGTTAATGGTTTACCATCGATGATGAGTTCTTTCTCTGCCCTAGACTTTGACTGTTTCGCAATGGATAAATCAGATTTTGTTTGGGATTGGTTGTTACTCGGTTCATCACATGAAGAGTTATCTTCAGAATCATCACCAACTAAAAACTCTTCAGTCATCAAAAATCCCATTACGTAAAATTCATTGACAATTTTAATCTAGAATAAGAGAAAAGATTAATCATTGATCGTAATAGTTTAGGTTATAAAATATGAAAAACATGTTTATATATCCAAATTCTTAAGGTTGAGATTTAACGCCTTGCTTATTCTTTTTAAAAACCTGGACACTAGAGAAATATTGTGAGATAGCGTAGCGCAGTTGTAACAAACTCGGGTTTTATTACTTGAGCATCACCCCATATCTAAGCGTGGACAACATAACAGTAACACAGCCTTAAAATTATATATTGGATCTACGTAACTCCAATGTAGTCGATAAAACAAAACAGAAAAGTTCTGTTTAAAGGACCACTGATTTGATATTTCATTACAATACAGCAAAATTTTAATAATTAGGGCTTGGCAACGCAATCTAGATGGTTTTTAACACATTTTAAATAATGCACATGCTTTCTAACTAAAAATATTTGATATTTCTTAAATAATGCTCTCAACTTCACGTTGTAGAAACAATAATAATTTTGTTTACATTTGCGGTTAGATTAAAACTTAATGATAAGGCCTCACTTGAAAAATGTTTGAATATCACTAAGCCATTGTTTTTATTATATCGGATTGAATTTTAAAGATTTCATTTAAAAGTAATCATTTACTTTTAAAATAGAAACTACTGTTATGTATATATATATATAGAGAGAAATTATTATTTTAATAAAGAAAACATTTAACATACTCGGTCATCAGTGTTACTCAATGGTAAATCGTCAATGCGCACATAATCAGGATATTTGGTCATCAAAACAGAAAGAACCTTAAAATGCTGAAATATATATATACAATAAAATTGTTTTTTATCAACGACGTCATACATTCATTTGTATGGTTTTAAACTAATACTATAATGATACTCCCAAGTATTTCATTGTAGAAAAATAATTTATTAACATTTATTAACCATCCCCTTTACCATCAGTAAACACAAAATAATCAAATTTTTATATACATTTGAATATAAAGTAATGAATTAAAATGACACTATTCATTCATTCATTTTAGTTAATGACGTGATCACCTCTCCATTATTTTCCATATTTATATGGCATATAAAACGATCGACTTCGATGGGTGGATAAGCGTAACAAAAGTAGAAGAATAACGACGTTTCTTGGCTGGTAGATGGCATCCTTGTGACGTCGCCACTGTTCGCAAAGATTGAGGAAACCGCCTGATTTTTTTGTCAGGGTTATCTCCCTTAGCCCATGGGCTACATGTGGTATACGTATACTTTAAGATAACTTTTAAGTACCCTGAGTGTATGCTTGCACCCACCCGCGAAAACGATAGACCAGTTATATAGCTGTGCATTCGGTCCATGCTGTTATCAGTCTAAATGCTTTTCAGCACCTAGTCCAGGATGCGCCACGTGGAGGACGAACAGTCAGGAATATCACCATTCTTTATAAATTGAGACTTTATATGCATTACTCAAATCCTCAGGATCATTAGCATCCCTGACAGTATGTATAACTCACGAATCAAATCAATTTCAAACCATGCCTCTATTCCAAGTTTGAAATGCTTCATAATATTACAAGACCTAACAAATACGATTATACATCTACATTAGCGCTGTTTAATGTGCTACCATTAAGCTACTAAAGTAATTAAATGAATTAAATAGCGATATAATGAACAGAAAACTCATAATAGACTGTATTCCAAAGTTATAAAGAATCCTGTAATCGCAATACTTATCTAAACTAATCAATCTCCGTTGGTACTGATATAAAAACTCAATGTACATGATAAAATATGTAAAGCTCAAACAGTTTACGGTATGTATGTTTTTGTCTTGCAGTAAATACATTAGTTTCATTCAATTACACAATAACGTTTCATCATAAACCAACGAATAATACGTTATTTGGTAGTTTTGTTTTTGATTATAATGATTACCAATATGTCCTCAAACAAAATCTCGCAATAGTATTTTTGGTAAAACTTTTAGTTAACCAAGGATACAACTGATTTACTGGCAGATATTCCAAGTCTAGACAGCATACCATGTCCGAAAGGTTTGAATCTTATGTTTCAATCTAAAGACAAATGCTCCACTGCATCAGAATAAAATGACAAATATTTACTGTAAAAATTAATGTAAAAAACTATTTGCCTAATCAAACCAAACAACCCACATCTTCTGTAGCTGCCATGTAGTTTCGATCGACGTTATTCAGGAAACCGCTATTGTTCATAGAATGGTACACAATGTATGGAGACGACTCATTAGAAATCGTCGTCAAGTGTGTGGGTAAAATTCGTACAGCCGACCATCGAACAAGTCGTACGCGAGTTTCTGGCTCTAGTTCAACTACATTCACAACTCCAGGAAATCGATTGTCACCTTTCTTGGGCACAAACCAACGCTCGCCTTGCAACGACACATGTCTGTAGGCTTCCGCTACAAAACAATGCATAAATAATTCATTCATTCATAATTCATTCTTTATTATCTCTATGTGTACAATATATTAAATAATTGACTTGAACAGTGTAACAAATATATAACCAAGTTTCTTGACTGATGGACACCAGCCTTGTGATAGCGATACCGTTCGCAAAAATTGATGAAGCCGTCTGCTTTCTGGTCATAGTTATTTCTCTTAGCCCAACGGTTACATATGCTATATGTATACCTTAAAATACCTTCTAAGTACCCTCGGTGGTAGCCCAGTTATATTGCTGTGTACTCGGTCCTTGTTGTATCTGGATGCACCTTGTCCATTGTAAGGTAACAGTCAGGAATATCACCATTATTGGAAATTGAAACTTGATAAGCACTACTTAAATTATCAGTACCCTTAGTAAAACAATGATGAAAAAGTTCGGCGCAAATTGTCTTTCAAATAACTAAAACAATATCACAACAGAGCAATATTTTCATACTAATAAAATAATGAGCTCCATTCCCCAATATTGATAAACTTGCAGAAATCGCACCAGGAGTGAAATTTAGACCCACGCCTACATTGTTAAGGACCGGCAATTTGATACTTTAATTACTTAATCACTCCAACTGTACTCAAATCACCAGACATTTTTAAAAATACTAAATTATTCACTCTATAAAATATAATTTGTCATAATAACCTTGTTAGTATTGGTTAAATGCAGTAATTTAACATCGAAAATCTATCGTTTTGCAAGTGTTTCAATTAATGATCTTTAGACAACTTCAAAAAACATTCTCACTCATGTTTGAATAATTTGCTCTCGTTGCAATAAGCATTCAAAACTGAATTTAGCTAAACAAAATAATGCAATCCCATTCCATGCCACTCAATTGTACTCTTGGCGTCTCAAAGAATTGAATAAGAATTTAATTTTTAGTAAACACATTTCAAACAAATCTATCTTTAATACCTTCCAAATGTGATTAAAACCAGGATAAACAATAAAATTCAAAGTAATTAACACATTTGTGCCGGGGTGGTCTAGCGGTACAGTGCTCGAATTCGGACCTCGGTGGACATGGGTTTGAATCCCACCACCGGTACTAAAATGCGGGCCCACGTTCGGCTTCGCTAATATATCCACTGCTGAAAAATGTTTCTCGTAAAACATTCAAAGTAGCAAACATAAAATTAAAAAAAATAATAAATAAATAATTTAATATTTTTTTAGTAAAAATATGCAATAGGTTGTATTAACACCATCAAAAATAACATCACTTACGTACCATCACTAAGAACAGGAGGCCGACTCTGTTTGATAAAATCAACAACCATTTGATCAGCTGCAACATGCAAACAATCAGGTAAATTGTTCACTTTCCTACTTTTGATACTTTTGTTCTTTGGTTCGCCTTCAATATAACTAACCAAACGTTTAAGCAATCGAACTACATTTGTGCGTAAATCACTTTCACATTTCATTGCCTAATCAATATATATATATATATATATATATATATATATATATATACAAATCATAATAAAAAATATTAAATTGTAACTGATCTATAATCAGAGTAAAACATCAGCAAACAATGGAACGTAAAATGTTAAGTAAATTACAAAGTATCTCCAATTTTGCCACCAACTTTTATATTGTATTTATATATCCAATTTTTAATTACCAAATCGTTTCCTGTATTATATAGAAAATACTTTCCTTAACCATGTGACTCTGGTAAGCCCTAGATTAGATTGTAAATTTAATCTCATCTTCAACAAAAAGTTGACTTTATATAGATAATTCCTCAATTTGAATAGTCTTATGAATGTTTGGTTTCATTACACTGAAATGGTATAAAATTAATTATCGTACGGTCAGGCTTCAACTATTATAAATATAATTTATTTTATTTATATCTGTAATACTTAAAGTCCATTTTTTAAGTTAGTAAAGTGAAGTTATATAAAGCTGAAATAAACTTTTAAAAAATCTAAAATGGTTCTCACATAAGTGTATTTCGTTTAAGCTTTAAAAATATTTTATACATTCAAATAAAAATATCACTGCTTCAGGTATTTGCTATAATTCACCACTGTATAATGACTATTTTATATCATACACCAAACTGAAACATTCCTCAAAGATTTTACAAAATTGACTCTACAAAATATATTATTTAAATATCCAAGATGTCAACAAAATACCGAAAACCTAGCAATAATTCAACTTAATTTTACATAAGTCTTTTCCACCGTTTATAAAAAACGTTAACTTTCAGTAATTGAAAAGAAAAACATTTTTCTTCACCCCTTACTAGCGAATTACTATGATTTTGTAAAAAAAAATAATTTCAAATTTTAAATATTTCTTTAAAGCATTGGATTCCTTTTATAATTCCAAACAAAAATAATAGAAGACGTAAACTCTGAGATGAATTCATTTCGTATATTCTCTTCAGTCACAAACATATAAAGAATCGGTATGTATATATATATAAATATATGATGTAATTAACTTAACATTAGTAACTATACAGACAACACATACGCAATATGCCTATGTTAAGTCCAAGCTAAATTTAATAAAGTTACAAATTGTTTTTGTGCACACAAAATGGGTTTTAATGTGTGAATGTAAACAGATTCAAGTGTTTTAACATAATAACAACTTGAAAAGTTATCAATACTTTAAAACAAACATTAAAGTTAACTCGGTGTTTTGTTTGAACCAAATGACGTAATATTGACGAAGTGCACATACGTTCAGTTGAGTTGAACTTTTTTTCAAATCAATTGGGAATGTGTTCTTTGGCCCGTTCAGATAAGCGACGAGTTGTCCGACCAATATATTTGTTGCCGCAACTGCAAGTGAACTGGTAGATACAATGGGACGTGGAGAATATTGCTTTAGCTGTTTTTACGTTGGGCAAAAGCAGACCTGTTTTGGTACATAACATTCTCAATTGGATCAATCGGTATGTCCTTTTGGTCGCACTTTTAAGCCTTATTTTAGGAGGTTCATTACATCATCTACTTTAAAAGGCAGTTTTATAAAAATCGACTTGTTGTCGTTTACATCCTTTTTTAGTTGAGTGACTTCAAATAAAAACTGATAATTTCTTCAGAATATACGTTATTGATTAGAGTTTGTTTTGTGGTTTCTAATTCTTTATCAATAGTGTCACTTGAATACATTCTTTGTGCACAGTTAAATAATGCTTTAACCAGTGCATGTTTATGTTGAATTGGTTGGAAACTTTTAAAATGGAGATATTGACCCATCCAGGTACGCTTGTGGTAAATCTTAAGTTGAATAGACTCATAATTTCTTCGTATCAGTGTTAAGTCCAAAAAATTAATTGTATCCTTTTCTTTAAACTCCCATTTGATCTTGATATTGGGATGAATGTTGTTGAAGATTTGCAGTAATTGATATATGTCTTGTTTATTGTGAACCACAATAAATGTCATCAACTTACCGTTTTGTTCCTTTAACTAAATTTTTAGTTTTTGATAGAAAAATGTTGGCCAACATTGGTCTTAACGGACTTCCCATGACTACCCAAACCGTTTGAATATGATTTGCCATATAAATTAAATCTGATATCTTATGTACAAAGTAGAATTAATTCTTGCAAGTATTCAACCGGAATTTTGGAATTTATTTCGTTTGATGTAATGTAGTCACTTAGATAATTCACAGTTTCTTCTAAAGGTACATTTGTGAACAGTGACTCAATGTTAATTGAGGCCATTATTTTGTTACGAACATTTAATGTATCCACGTGATCAATAAATTCAAATGTCTTTCAGGTTATTTACCATTTGGCCAATTTGTGATATGGCAATTGACTACGGATAAAATTGGTCTAACGGGCACATTATCTTTGTATGTTTTTGGTTGTCCATAGAGTTCGGGTGAAGAGAATATACAAAATGAATTCATCTCAGTTTACGTCTTCCATAATCTTTGTTTGGAAATACTTCTTTACTTTCATTTAAGTCTCACAATAATTTTTCCAAAAAACCAAAAACATATGCATTTTAAAAAAACTTACATTACGCCTCTTAAAATGTTTTATTGTTTCAAAAATGTAGTTTACATTCTTATTCTATCTACAAAAACATCTATTCTTCATTTATTTTCAAATATAACTTTATTTTCAGTGAGAAAATACTTAATTTTTCGGTTGTATCATTTCTAAAAATTAAAGTCAATGAACTTTATTGTAATTATAATGACATCACTAAATAAGAAACAACTAAATATGTATTTATCTTTTTTAAAAAATAATTAAACTGTTTTCACTGCTTCAATATTGTAAAATAAATATTATATATATATATATATATATATATATATATATATATATATATATGTATGTATAATTTATTTATGTTTGCTACTTTGAAAGTTTTACGGGAAACATCTTCCAGCAGTAGACATTTCAGCAAAGCCAAACGTGGGCCCGCATTTGGTGCCGGTAACAGGATTCGAACCCACGCCCATCCAGGTTCAAGTCGACTGCTGTACCGCTAAACGGCCCCGGTACAGATATAGGATTAAATACAGAATAAAATGCCGAGGTGGTCTAGCGGTACAACGCTCGAATTTGGACCTCAGTGGGCATGGGTCCAAATCCCACCACCGGCACTAAAATGCGGGCCCACAGTCGGCTTCGCAAAGTGTCCACTGCTGAAAGATGTTTCTTGTAAAACATTCAAAGTAGCAAACAAAATAAATCTAAAAAAATAAAAAATGAAAATTCGAGTGATACATAGAAATTTTCCATTTTCAATAATGATAATAAACCTGTTTCCATATATCTATGCAGTGCACCCTACACTCAGACTACCATTGATTAAGAGCCAAGTGCACAAATCTCATCTAGTGGTATAGTGTTGGACTCGAACGTGACTAAATATGAGTTGGAGTGCCACCGCTGGTACTAAATACAAGCCCTGTTTAGCTTCGCTTGCTAAAAATGCTTCTGGTAAAATAGTCAAACAATAACAATATATATATATATATATATATACATACTTCAGTTTTTTTGCTATCAAAAAATGAACCAATATTTTGTAAAATTCCTTTTGGTAAACATCTACTAAATTCAATATCATGTTTCATAGATCCTTCCAAAACCACTGGTATAAGCTAAAAATTTATATATATATACATATATGCATATGCATAATTAAAAATAATCTTATTTTTTAATTGTAATTAGACTAAATAACTATTATAAATCATTATCATCATCAGGGATAAACATCCCCCACCGGTTATTATCATCTAGGGTGATCCAAATACCAAAACGTCTGCAAGAACATCAACTATTGCAATGTGTACTTAATGAACGACACTTGAGGTGTGCTGACATTAAATGTTACTTACATCCCGAGTTAAACCCCTCCAATGATCTCTATTGGTTGCATAGGGTAAACAAACGGACGTCCAATTAAGTAATTCATTTGGAGAACTGGATCCTTCATTATCTATGACCGAGCCTAGGTACGTAAATTCATCAACTACAGGGAGTGGGTTACCATTAACAGTAATTAGATTTCTAAAGGAAACGTTCGCTAAAACCACTGTTTTTTTTAATATTAAGAAATAAACCGTATTTCTCTGAGGCTTTTTGAATAAGTTGAACCGCATTTTGCAAATCTTCTTCGGTTTCTGTCATAAGAACCACATTGTCTGCATATTGAAGATCAGCTATCTTGCGACCATCATGAGTTGTACAGCCCTCAAATGACCGGGAAACTTCATCAAAAATGGCATCAACTACAAAATTGCGGAGTATAGGTGCTAAAACCCATCCCTGACGGACGCCTAAGTTTATGTAGATTGCATCAGTTAAAGAATGTCCATTCCGTATTACTGCGTTTGATGACGTGTATAATGATTTAATAATGTTGACAATCTTGGCAAGAATTCCTTTGACAATGAGATTCCACAGCAGGTTGCGATCAACAGAATCAAAGGTGGCTGAATAATCCATAAATGCACAGTATGTAGGTTGTTTGTATCGCGATCGAACATTATAGATTTGATTGATGCATCCCATCCTGGGACGAAATCCAGCCTGGTTTGCTCGTGTACGACAATCCCGTCAACCACGGATCCTGCGTAAAATAATAATTGCCAACATTTTTGAAGCCCCCCAAAGTAAGCTGATTCCTCTATAATTAGCGGGGTCTGTTATGACTCCTTTCTTGTAGATTGGGATTATAATAGACTGTGTTCATGCTTCTGATATTGTCTCTTCTTTCCAAATGGAGTTTATGAAGGAGTATAATATTTATCCCACTATACTTAAAAACTTCTATTGGTGTGGCATCTACTCCTGTAGCCTTCCCATCTTTCAAATGATGATGATGATAATGAGTCTCTGTCGAAACTAAGTATGGGGGATCAAGGGATTGTGTATGGAGTCAATTGGAAGCCTCCGTCGCTTTGTGTTTGATGGGATTAAGTAAGTTCGCAAAGTGTGATGTCCATTGATTTGCAGAGATCGCCGATGAGAGTTGATTATGAAAGAAATGTCCTTTGCAAAGTTCATTAATCTTGAATAAGGTTTGAGTATTGTTACGCATTGCAACATCTTCTAATTCCTCAGCTACATGCGACTAAATTTCTCTTGATAATTATTGAAATTCGTTATATATAGATACAGGATATCTTCTTGCCTCGATTCAATTTTCTGTGCTGATTTTTGTTCAAAAATTCATTTCGTAAAACTTTTGTGGAGTTGTAAATCTGGAATGCTGGTCGTATGTCGAGTTTCTTAAGTAATAACCTAGAAGCCGCATTTAGTTTAAATGTGATTAACTTCTACTTTATTGTTATAGTTAATGGAAGGACCAGCATTTAAATATGCTTTTTCAAAGAATTCCTGAATATGGGACGTATTTTTGATAGATTTATAGTCTGGGCAAATAAAGTGCTTTCGTTTGGATCGAAATTTAAGTGAGTGTGCACTTTAGTAACTCGTGATCACTTCCATTTTTCGTTCCAGTACAGCAACCGTGGGATGCACGCATATTTAATTGACGAAAACCAGTTACGAGAGACAAGAACATAGTCAATTTGAGAGCGGTAATCTTGTCTCTAATTCGTGGTTAAGTGACGTAGATGATGTTGAAACATTGTGTTAAAGACCACTAAATCATGTTGTAAGGCATAGGTGCTAAGATAATCACCGATTGAGCAATTGCTATTAATAGTCGTCCATTTGCCAACTGCTGAGCAGCAAGTAGAACTTAACCCACCGTTAAAATCCTCCAGTACCATTATAAAATTCGATTTATTTTCTAAATTAGTTGTTGTGGCCGCCAATAGTTCATAAAATGTTTTTATTTCTAACTCAGTGTGATCTAATGTGGGAGCGTATATAGTTACTATACCTAAAATTAAATTCCAAGTCTGAAAGCAGGCGGTCATAATTCTAGAATTAATAGAGCACCAATCAATTAGAGCTTCCGTTGCACTTGAGAACCTAGGAATCGTAACACCATATTTGGCGGGTCCAGAAACATCACATTGAGGTCAGAGGGTTGATCCTGAAGGTAAATTTATAGCACAAGCTCCTGAATGACGGTTTTCTTAAATACATAAAATATTAACATTATGACGATAAGATTAAGCAGCAACACAATCTTGCGCAGCCAGTGTACAGCCATCTCAAAAATTAACGCAAAAAATTATGAGTATTAAATCTAAATCAATTTGTTAGATCCAATTGTTTTTACTCCATTTTGGATTTTGCACCAGTTGATATTTTATACAATTTTTTATTACTTACAATTTATATGTATAGATTGTTTTTTGTTCAATTATTATATAGTATTGTATATTTTATAATCGAAGTGACGTTTCTCTTGTATGCTATGTAGTTGCTAGAGAGGTTTTAGTTAAATAAGCACTTTTTGTAGTAATTGTTGTAAGAATTGTAAACAGTGAGCGCATGTTCTATGAGCCACATTAAGCGGACATTTTGGTTTCAATAGGCAAATCCTAGATTTAATCACTGGTGCATTATCGTGAGTAATATTCACAGAGCAGATAATAGCGTTGCGAGTCACATTCTGCCTTGTTTGAGCTCTGAGAATGGTGTTTTTTAATTTGGTCATCAGTATCTGCTGTTTACCACGGTATTTAATTGATTTTTGTAAAAGTTTCGACCGCGAGTATATAGACCAGTTAGCCGCGGCCAGCCATCCTGGTTGAAAGAAGATCAATTTTTAAACCACCTTTTCTAGGCCTCTCTCCGAGTGGAACAAGCAGTGCTGTCCCTAAATAGGGCTGCTTGGTGATAATATTCAGGGTGACACCGATAACCGTTGTCGCCTTCTTGTCAATGCGTTAACGACCATAACGCCTGAGTATCAGTTTGGTCCACAGCTGTTTATTCGGCACAGCCTTATTCACAGATAACCTTTATTGCTAAAAGTCATTCCACGATCCGCCACCTGTAGACGCGTTAAGTATATATGATTGACAGTTTTGTACTAGTAATAAAAATCAAACATGAAAAATCCTTTCTATGGGTATGTATTACATCTAAAATCAAAGCGCTTTTTTATAAAAAACATTTTTCATGCAGTATATGTCAACATCTAATAAAAAATCGATTCTTTCATAATTTTTAATTATAAGTAAAATAAAGTTTCCAATCAACTTCACACAAACTAACCTTTTTCAAATAATCACCCCATGTTTGACCGTTAAACGAAATCTTCAAACATAGGGAATAATCGGAGCTGTCAACTTTTGAAACACATTCGCAGCCACGAGGAACATATAGTACATCGCCTTGCTTCAAAATAACGTTCAAATACTTTTGTGAACCAATTGTTTCAATATTTTTAACTGTTTTATACAAGAAATGTTATATACAACAAAAAGTACAATTCCATATTTTAGAATACCTAAATATGCATTAAAATTGTGGACTTTATTAAAAAGTAGAGCGGATCATAAATAGATAAAACTGCCTCTAGGTTGTTCTGAAATTATACTTATATGTGAAACCAACCAGTAGCGCAGTTGGTTCTACGCAAGTCCAATCGACACAAAATATCTGATTATGAAACCTTCACTGTGGAACTAGTAATTTAATTTGACTCTATTTAAATTATTAAATTGTTTAAAAATTAAAATTTTTAAATTAAAGTTTACAAATAATTCCAAAAGTAACCTGAATGTCTACAATTGGAATACTAGAGCGTATCCCTTTTAAACTTTGTAAAGCTAAACAAAAAACCGCAAAAATAATATAAATTCTTATCAGTGGTAACTATATATTTACTACATTAGTGAAGTATAACAATAATCATTTCAAAAAAATATATTCTTGTTTCAAACTTCAATAAACATGCAAGAAAGACACCTCTATAAGCCATTTTTTCTATATTTTAAACCAACCACTTTTTTAAACAACTGCCTAGTTCTGTTTTGCATATACTATTTATTGTTAACTAATGAGTACTCTTAAAACAAAATGTACATACAAACCTGTGAAAAACATTGACACAATTTGTTTAAAAAAAATAGCTAAATAGTTCAATTAAAATATATATAAGAAAAAGAAAAGAAAAACTTACTTTCAAAAGCATGTGATAGTTTCGCCGCTTCACAGCTGTAATATATATATATATATATATATATATATATATATATATATATATATATATATATATATTTATATATATATATATATATATATATATATATATATATATATATATATATATATGAATATATGTAACACATCGGTATAAAACATTTTATAACATCCCACTTGTAATAACTACATAATAAACAACTCCATTTAAACAAAATTTAAAAAAGTTAAAAAAACAATAATTGAATACTTCAGTTCTAATCCAATTAAACTTACTTATTAATTTGTATACGGAAATTCTGCAAACCTTCTTGTTGCAGAATAAACATATCTGTATTATCAGTAGGCCAATAAAATAAATCAATCATAGATGGATGCAAATACAAAGATGATTCAACCAATAATCCAAAATACTCTTGGAATAGTCCCAAATAATAAGCAAACTTTGGAAAATACAGTTGAGGTTGTTCCATGCAAACTGGATTACCGCACTAACATAAAAAATAAACAACAATTATTCAATCTGAAAATTAAACAAAAAAATACAAAGCCCATGGTCTATCCTTCAGTACTATAAATAAACAGTCATAATCTTGGCAATTTAAAAAGTAAGAAACTGGTATTACAAGTATCTTTTTAATAAAAAGCTCAATCTTAAAAGTAAACAATGTGGCATAAATCCTAGATTTTTGCATATGCAGCCGACTGACTAAGAGTAATCGTCAGGACTATTAGTATATTTAACTGCGTCTCAGAATGATCAAGTTGGATGAAGCATTTGTTCTCTAAACCATTTCTCACTCACAAACCGCAACTATGTTAATCAGTATTCTAATGCCTAGTCATTCGATTTGGTTGCTGCCCAAGATTGTGGTATGGCAGTAAATCAGATTTAAGACATTCAAAAACATAAGATCGATAAAACTATTTCGATGTTTCTCCGTCTAACCAACCTGCCAGTTCTCGTTATCTTCTACAGCATATTGATAAAATTTTCATGTAAACGTTTTTAAGTAGTACAGAATATGATGCCATATATATATATATATATATATATATATATATATATATATTACAAATCTACAAAACTAACTGAAAAATGATCCCAAACAAGAGGAGCATAAACTCGTCCAAGATGTACATTTGAAGAAATAAATCCTGATTTAGATTTCTGCAATAGTAATATATGTTCATTGTGCATAAGTCGCTCCTAAAATTTAAAAAATTAACATAATTATTAGTACAAAACCAAAATGAAATATTCATATATACATATATATCACTTAATACAAAACATACAGCCAGTAAAATTTCATCAAACGAATTCATATCAACCCAAATTTCTGGTTTTTTCTGTGATGATTTATCAACATGCACAGGCAACTTATCATAGTAATTTCTAAAATAAAAATATCAGTATACAGTAAAATAAAAAACGTAAATTACACCAATACAAAAATTGAAAATTAATTGTTATTAATCATAGAATTAAAATATAGTTATCAATACAAAATCGTTTCCTTAGCGGTTAAGTTATCTATTCTAACAGTAACAGTATTTAAAATAAACCAAAAATTAATATTTATATTTACATTGCGGAGCACAACATCATTTAATACAATCCTAACATCAAAAGCTTAAAACGACATGATGACTGTTCGTGATGCTATGCAAATTTGGAATTAATAAAGATGTAGCAATGCCACTAAATTTTGTTGTTATATTTATTTCAGTCAAATATATAATAAAACATATAATAAAAATATAATCATTTACGACGTAAATGACACTAAAATAATTTTACATTTTCAAATTAACCATTTCTCTAAAAGCTTTATACAACAAAAATTAAATTTTGTTAACGCTAATTCAAAACAAATTAACAAATCATAAAGAATTTACTTTAAAAATATATTGAGAGGCACCGGTTGCAACATTTCTGATAACATATCTTCAGCAATTTCCAGTGGATTCTGTATATCTAAATCAAAATCACAATCTTCACATGCACAATCGATCAATAAAGGTATCTCTGAAGTATCATTTAAATTTTTTTTAAAGTCTAATTCTCTGCGAGGTTTTTTAGCATTAACACCTTCCGCTCCATCCAAATGTGTTATACTGCGTTTGCAAGTTACATTATTATTTTTAATAATATTTTGCACTTCACACTCTTGTTTCTTATTCTTTTTCTGTTTTTTTCTAATGCGACGTTTTTGGCTTTTAGATAGACCATTATCTATTAAAGATGAAGGTAAAACAGAATCCTTTTTTATATCCTGGTATTCTTTATTACTATTCGATGACTTAGAAGCATTTTTAATTTTTTCTTTTTTAGAATAACCCTTATTTTTTTTAACCAAAGACATACTCGAAGATGGTGATGATAGTGACACATTAACACTTGATTTTCGATTAACTGCATTCAACATTTGCACTGCGTCAGACACCTTGCTCTAAATTAAAAAATAATATTCATAATAATTAAAACATACATCATTTCAAATAACCAATATATTTCCAACCTTATTTTAAAATATTTAATGTTCTTATAAATATTTTTAATTAAGTTAAAAAATATAGAAATTAAACTTAAAGAATACATACTACTTTTCACATCACTAAAAACTAACATACAAATATGAATTTAACTTATACTTAATCTGCACTTTTGTACCTGATAAAAACCGTACGCGCTGGACATGCTCGTGCGTTCAAGTAATGTTCACGACCAAAATACCTTGAAATTGTTTTCAGATAACATTAAAAAATATATTGTAACAAATATTTAATTAAAATAAAGTTAATCAATTTAATATATGCATATATTAATTTACTTATTGTTAAAAATTTTGTAATTATTTAAATAAAATATTAGAATTATAATTGTTTATTTATTTTTGAAATAATAATAGTGTAGTCAATTATTGTACGTAAAGAAATTAATTATTGTCAAAAATAAATATTTTTTTAAAAATTATTGTTATTATTAATAACATTTATTATTTTTAATATTGTGTTTAACATTGTATTAAAAAACAGAAAATCGCTCTGGTAGTACCGTAAACCTATTATTAATTAACTAAAATTAGTCCTAAGTTATTTTTAAATAGATTATAAGAACCGAAAACTAACAATTTAAAACCAGCGTTTTTTCAGTCAAGTTAAAGCATTATCAGTTCAATGTAATTATACTAACTTCAGTATTTAAACCAAAAATTGTATGCAACTTCCAAATCATACAAATGTGATGCGTTTATTTAAAGAAAAAATGAATAAATATCCATAATGTTTTATTAAGTAATCATGACTACAAATGTTCAAAAATAAATAGTTAAGTTGTTAAGAAAGTTTAATAACTCTAAAGTACGAAGTTGCATTCGATAGCTTATAAAGACTAAGACTTTTAAACCACCTAGTTTAATTTAATATACAGTGTTAAGTAATCACATGGTCAACCGATTAATTTTAAAGCAGAACATATTGCATCCTAATAGATACTGATCCATTTAGTTTAATTTAAAAATACTAAGGTAGTTGACCAAAAAGTTGTCGGCACTTTTATTTTGTCCACCTTTTCCGGCTTTATCAGCTCTTTTAATTAGCTTTACTAAAAGTATTACTGCTACTACTGTTATCATTCAATGAAGGATTTATTGTTGATAAAATTACTGCTTTGCGCCTATTTACTAATGCAAAAATTTACTTTTGCAGTCATCTCATATTGGTTTAAGGATCCTTGTTAAGAAGACGTACGGGTGATAATTCGTTCTATCTAAACGTTATTTTGTACTTGTATTTATTTTTTAATAATGGTGTTGTATGTAAATGTGCTTCTAGTCAAGTATTGTAATGGGTTCGACATATGAAAAACTACTACGTCAATATCATTTAAACATTATTGAGTATCTGGTTTTGGAGGAGTGTAGTAACAGGTAAAAAGACGCATATTTATGGAAAAATAAGTACTTTATGAAATCACGCAAAGACAGTGAAAGATGTACACAAAATTGTACGAGGACCATCGTGGATAGATAGCACCTTGAAAACAGAATTTTAAAACAAATCTTTAAAAAAATAAATACTTTTAATAAAAATTACTTTATCTACTTTAAACACTAAAAATCATTAAATACGTACAGGTCATAAAAACAGAAATATTATATTTAAAAAGTTTATTTTTATTCATAGATGCAAACAAACATAGTTTGAAATTTAACAAAACATAATTCCTGTCTATGAAAATTTGCATTTGGAAAAGTCCATTTCCGGATGTGCACTCATAAATTTCTTAAGCATATCTTGCTTTTTCTGATCCTCTGAAGTAGGCAATCCCATTTCCCGTTGACGCTGATCGTACATCATCTTTTCAACCATCGACCGAGTTTCTCCATCCAAATCACCTAATTTCGAATTTTCTGGTTGTACCTTACGTGTATTGACTTCGGGTTCGCCTTGGCAGATACATGTCCACCATTCCATTCGATTAATTTTTTCTAAGAATATTGATATAATCAAACCATCCTCCAAATTCCATGTACATTCCTCAACCTAAAAATTAAATTAATATTTTTAAAATGGGATCGATTAAACAATATTAAATAATAAACTTCCATTAAAATCAAATAACATTAATTATTGGTCTAAACAAAATCCTCCAATCGGACGTTTTAACTAGGATGAAAACTAGTTTTGACTAACGACAAAAATGGGTTTATGTGCTGAATGTACCTTTAGTGATGTATTGATTCTCAAAATAACAATGTAATTATGCAAGCCTAAAACGAAAATAGTATTTGGAGCTTTAACCACAGTTTTTATGTAAAATAGAAATCTTATCACTAAGTTACAACGCCATAAATAAAAAAAGTAATTAGTTACAGTAAAATAATTAAGAAAATTACCACATAATTTATAAAACCGAGATAATATAATTTTAATGCAAAAACAAGAATCAACTATAAAAATCCGTAAATAAATAAACTTACTTTTACTTGATTGAATAATTTACCACACAAAATAGGAGGTTGATTTTTTAATCCAACTTTTAAAAAGGTTTTACTAATTTCAACAACAACATCTCGAGACTTTATTGGATGAGGCAGCTAAAACCAAAAGTAAAATACTTTTTGTTGAATCTATTTTTTTTAAATAACATTTTACACAATACACTACCGACAAAACCTTTTCAACGTGATCTAATAGTCATTATACAAAATAAGCAATATGGAAATAACTTCATTTTAATATCCCGAATGTGGAAATATAATAAAATACAATGACAATTTCAAGAAAATTACTCTTAGATGAATTAGGATGTAAAAGATTTTTTCTATAACCACGTTGCTGATGCATTTACTAAAGCAATTTCTTTATAATTTTACTTTTGCGATTATTTAACTTTATATCATAATGTTTTTGACTCTTTTCGCTTATGCTAATGGTGTAAAATATTTTTCTGTATCCCGTAATGCTTAATGTACTTTTACCAACATATTTAAGCTAACAATAACATTAATAATAAATCACTAAAAATATTGCATACCTTAGTAGGAACTTTTATGTCAACATCACCAAGTGTCTGATACCAACGATAATTTGGCAAATCTGCACCATTTCCCTCGTTGGGTTTCAATTTTCCCTTATCTGCTTCATCTTCATCATCGTTATCATTTGGACTTGAACCCACTTTGATGGGTTTAGGCAAAACACTTTTTTCTAGTTCTGGCTTATGTTCTACTATTCCATTAGTAGTATCTTCGGAATCAGTTTTTTCTAATGCAAACATGTAAAATGTAATAAAATTTATGTAAACGTAAGTACATACAAATACAAAACATTTAAAAATTCATTACACAATAAATAACTTAATTTAAAATTTATTTTGTGCAAAAATTATAAAAACGAAACTGTCAACTAATATCTGTGTTGCATAACACCACTTAAGTATTCAATTCTTTTCCAACCATTTTAAAATTTTTGCATAAACGGTCATTGATGAGGAACTGCTTGAAAAATTCACGATAACTAATAATACATTTTAATAAAAAAAACTATAAACTTAGTCTAATGCGTTTTTAAATAAATGTAAATAGTGTAACATAAAACTGTATATAACAAAATAAAATTTAATTTATAGTTTATTAACAGCCTCTAACTAAATTAGTGTTGAAATTTTTTTTTAAATAATCTAAATTAATTTATCTCCAATTCTTTTTTGGTAAAAATAAATAAAATAACGTAAAATAATAGATGCTTTATATTTATTTAAAAACGCTAACTTGGCCAAAATAGCATATTTTAAAAACAACGCTCATATAAACGTGGATAAGTTGAATGTATATAATTTTTATAATTGGTCGATTATTAATTTGTGCGCTTAATTTCATTAAAAACTAACAACGTTTAATAGTTAGAATTAATAAATTCAACTTTGATCTAGTTGTAACGTTATAATGCTAATTAAAATTAAAATTTAGTTACTTAAAATTATGTTTAAAAAATTATTTATTTTAAATAATTTTTTTCGGTAGTCTGAAATTATTTTTAAATTTTTTAATAATTGACCTTGAGAATCCGATTAATTCCCCTATCTGTTTTCGTTGTGTAAAATGAATACCAACGATAGAAAAGATTACGATCTTAATGACAATAAACACCCTGTTATAAAAAAATTAAAAACTATGGATTTTTGCCTAAACAACTAGTGGAATTGTATAGAGTAAGTCTTACAACAATTTATCGTGTTTTGAATGGACAAAAACCAAGAAATTATAATAATGTTGGATGAAAAAGAAAAACAAGTAAGACCGATGATTGAAAAATTTTAATGGAATCAAAAAAATTACTACAAGCCTGTTTCGAATATTGTAAAAGGTAATTTACAAGAATTTAGTTATTCGACGGTGAGAAGCCGTGCAAAAGAATTTGGTTTAACACGTGAATCACCAATAGTTAAACCAATAATCATTAAAAAACAAAAAGAATGTAGATTTATGTTTTGTAACAAGTAGATTGAACAAAGATTGTCTTACTGGCGCTCTATATATTTTGCTGATGAAACAATAATTCGGGATGAACCATTTGGATACAAAAATAAAGTACTATGCAGGCCTAATTTTTAAAAACATTTACTTCCGGTAGTTAGAAAAACATTCTAACCTCGACAAGTGATGTGTTGGTTTGGTATTATGTATAATAAACCTATCAAATGGAAAATTATATCCAGCACCTTAGATAGTGACAAATTTGTTTCATTAATGAAGGAAGTTTTTCATAATAAAATGCAGTCACACTGGGCTTACTAATGTTTTTCAGGACAATACTCCATATCATACGTCCAAAAAGGTAATGTCATATTTACCTAGGTTTACTTTATTTGTTTTATATTTACATTTAGACATTAGAAGGGCTAAAATCGAAAAAAAATTCTTTCATTCAATTACCACCTAACGTCTGGACATGAATGTTATTGAAAATTTTTTCAGTATGCTAAAGCGCAACATCAATAAGCATACTAAAATTGAGGATTTGTGTGATCGTATTCAGTTTGTTGTTCAATGAGATGAAACAAGAATATATCAACAATCTCATCGACAGCATTCTAAACCGCCTTGACCAAGTGGTTTAAAAGAAAGGCGATCACATTGATTATTAAACACTTTGTTCTTTATTATTCAATCATTTGGTAACTGAAAATATTCCATGTGTTCTGCTTTTTTTATATTTGACGTTATATTTTAAATTAATGATTTTACCGTATTTACCGTATTTTTTATATTAGCAGTAGATATTAATAAGATTGTAATTGTATTTTATCTATTATATAATATTGTATATATCATGATTAAACCGAGCTCTTTTTTGAGTTATGTGATTGCTAAAGATATTTTACTTTAATAACTACGTTTTCAACACTAATTAACTTAGGAGTTGTATATCAAAAATAATATACAAACATAAATGAACGCATTTTTCCTATAATTTGTCAAAACATGCTCCTGAGGAGTTAAGTAATGCTTATAAAGTTTCAATTTCCAACGACGGTAATATTCCTGACTATTCGTGCTCCATGTGGTGCATCCTGGACTATGTACTGAAAGGCATTTAGAGTAATAACAGCAGGGACCAAATGCACAGCGGTATAACTGGCCTTTCGTGGGTGGGTGCAAGCATACACCCAAGATACTTAAAGGCATCTTAAGGTATACGTATACTATATATAGCCATTGGGCTAGGGAGATAACCCTGACAAAAAATCAGGTGATTTCGTCAATCTTTGCAAACAGTGGCGACGTCACAATGATGCTGTCTACCAACCAAGAAACTTCGTTATTCTTCCACGTTTGTTCTGCCGTATAAATATGGAAATTAATGATGAGGTAACTACTTCACCAAAATGAATATAATCTAATTTAAACAAAAATAAACCTAATTATATAAAAATCAGTACTTTTTGAAATATTAGTAAACATAAAATATTTAGTCATAATCTAACCTTCGACCTAGTTTTTAAAATAACCAATCACAATAATTAAGCTAAATTTTATATTTTAATTAATTATTAATAATATTACGCTTAGAACAATGTGATAATTGTTAAACTATGCAACATTTGTAAAACCTGTGGGTAGATAATAATGGTTCTGTAAATAATTATTTTAAAAATCAATAACTGGTTAAAAAATTCAATAAAACTACAATGTTTTAAAAATATCAACAATTTTAACATAACACAGATTGTAGAAACATAAACCCACAAATAATCAATCTGTCCCACTAGCTATTAAGCATGTACAGCATGCCAGGACTCATATATCCATTACTATGTAAAAAAAATAATACATTGTGTACGTAGATAAATAAACTTAAATTAAACCGCATAAGATAGACAAAACGTTTCATCAAAAGATTAGTTAAAAAACTGTTGCGTAAGACACGATTAACACCTAACATATTAGTCTGTGAAGAAAAAATATGGGTTCGACCTTTTGAGTATTACCATATGTACAAGCTTGTATATTCTGACGTTAGTCCTGAAATTATGCATACATGTGAGGTCAATTAATGGTGTATTTAGTTCAACGCAGCCTAGCCAAAATATCAATTAGTAAATAATCTATAAATAATCGGTGATTAGATGTTATTAATCTAAAATACAGCCTATTAATTATAAAAACAACTTATAATACAAACATGTGTACAACTTTAACAATAAAATCCTACCAGAAGATTCATCTCCATTCGACGAAACCATATTAGCCATAATCTTTTCTTGAAGCCTTTCATCACGCCGTTTCTGATCACGTTTTTCGCGTTCACTTAGTTCATCGATTTCTCGTTTGCGTCGTGCCAATGCAAGATCCTTGATTAAACATTTAGTAATCAATATATAAATCAATAAACAACTGTTTCACGCAATTCTTGTGGTTAACGCAGTTATCTTAAATTCTAACAATTTAAAAAGGAACTACGTTTTATTATAGACTATAAAATACTATATTATAAATATAATAATCATAATTTCATTGACATCTTTCATGATAAAAAAATATATTAAACGTCAATTGGTTCATAATTGGGGATTCTAATAATCCCGAGGATTTGAGTAATACTTATAGAGTCTCAATTCCCAATAATTGTGAAGTTTCTGACTGCTCCTGAACATAGTGCATCCTGGACTAGATGCCTTTGGGCATCTAGACAAATAACAGGGACCGACTGCATAGAGGTATAACTGGGCTTTCACTAGCCTCCCGCTCAATGAATAGGTGTTAACATACAAGATGCGTAAAAGGTATCTCAATGTATCAATTTACTGTACGTAGCCGGTCAAACTGGTAACAAGCGTCAACCCCCATTCCACCCGACGAAGATCGCCTCGTCAATTGCTGTAAACATTGGCGTCCTCTCATGGAAGCGGTCTTCTAACTAATAATCCTTTTATCGCCCCGCAAGCTCAACTTACATTCGCCAACGTCTTCGCATGTGAATTCAGAATGCTATGTAAACTTGGAACCAATAGAGATAACACCGCCACCAACAATTGCTGTTTGTTGTTCATAATTATAGGAAATTAGAGTATTGTTTGAAAATGTTCATACGGAAAACATTTCACTTGTTAAAAAGTAGCAAAATTGTTAAAAACAAATAAAATATACATTGTACATTTTTCAACCGTTCCCAATATAGCTGAAAAATGACACGACTATAATTCAGAAACTTTATTATAATAAGGTTATAAGTTATATTTCCTAGTGTTAATACCATTGAAATTGTAATCGCAGTGAAAATAAAACCTACATCCATATAGCCTGGCACTGACAAAAACTCTCATTTTAAACAAAAACATTGTTTTACATAATGGAACATGTTCTTTTAAATGTATTACTACGTATAAAAAATTGTACGTATTGATTGAATAAATTAAAGTTAATCGTGTAAAAATGTCCCAACTACAAAACAGTTGAGTGTAATAATCATTCATTAAAGCTATATTAGGTTTCAGACAGAAACATAGCTGGATAAATGCCAATCGAGACAATCTTCGCGTTATTTTAGCCGAAATAACAACAAACAACAAACGTTGGTGTCAAAGTCACCTCTATTAATTCCAAGTTCTAATAGCATCCCGTATAATACCCTCCCACTGTTCACAATTTTCTGAGGCGTGCAGATATTTTAATCCGATGTTTCATTGTTTTCTAGATAAAATCCCGGCCAGAATAACGTAAAGATCGTCTTGAATAGCATCCATCAAAGTACGTCTCTGACCACCTTTCCTTTTCTTCTAATCTGCATTTAAACAGGCCAAAGTTACGATACATGAGATTGCCTCAGGATTTCTACAAAGAACGTGACCAAACCAGCACAATCTTCGTTGTCGAGACAATGATGGAAGAACGTGAAATTATAGGTCATCTCGAATTTGGCAAATACTGATCTTTTTCGTCCAATCTCTTAATACGGAGTATGCGAGATTACTTAACTCTGATCCTGTAAGAGTCCAAGTTTCAACTGCATACAGAAGCACTGTGCAAACCAATAAAGACAAAACGTTCATCTTTGCCTTTAGATTCATGTTTCTCGTCTCCAAAGTTGATTAGCAAGTTTTCCAAACAAAGCAACAGCCAAACAAATTCGACAATTTACTTTATTAAATGAACCACCGTCGGAAGTAATTGAAGAGCCTAGATACGTAAATTGCTTTACATTGGGAAGCACAATATCATTTAATAAGATCGTTGCATTAGGAGCTTGTGACGACATCATGACTAACTTTTTTGAGTTGATCTTCAAAACATATTCACTGAAAACTTTCGTAAGGAAATCAAATGCACACTGTAGCTGAGCTTCATTTTCAGCTAGAACAGCATCGTCAGCGTATTCGAAGTCAATGATGGGGTTGTACCAACATACATACCTTCCATTTGTGCAGAAACCATTGCAAATATAGGATCGATTTCATAATTAAACAAAAACGGAGCATCCAAACAGCCTTGAAAGACACCACTGCAAATTTCAAACTTCTTTGCAGTAAATCTGTTGCAAATTCGGATTGAGTTCTTGTACAGAGCAAGTAAGATATTCACAAGTTTCAACGGAGTTCCGTCACGTAACATACCTATCCAATGTCGTTTTCTGTTCATCAAATTGAAAGAATAGTGTATGAACGCTACATAGGTAAAATGGTAAAACTTCTCCTGAAATTCTAGAACACATCAAATCGTATGAATTTGACCAACGCATCCCATACCAGGACTAAAATTAGTTTGGTTGGGACGTGTAGCCTTCTCCCTCTCCGGACAAATCCGTTCAACTATAGCTGAAGTGGAAATTTTAGTAGCTATGTAAAGTTCGTTTGCCTACCTTTTGAGGCTAATAGAGATCATTAGAGGGGTTTAATTCGGAATATAATTAATATTTAAAGTCACCTCAGTAAAGTGTCGTTCATTAAGTGAACATTGCAAAAGCTTATGTTTTGTGTAAACTTAGTAAACTGGACTATCCTGAGCGATAATAATAGGTGGGGGTGTTTATCCCCGATGATCATAAATATATAAAGCAAACTGATGCCCCTATAGTTAACAGGTATTGGCCAATCTCCTTTCTTGTGAACAGAAACAATAGTAACACGATGCCAGTCTTCAGGACACTGTCTAATTGTCCAAAAATCCGTTATAATTCCATAAAGGTCTTGTTATCCAGAACATTATCATAGAAACACTGGTTATGTAGTCAAAACTATCTCTGCATACCTTTAAAAATTGTAAACAATGGAATGGAATTATTCGAAATACTTTGCAACCGTGGTACTAATAAAGATTATTATAAAATCATATAAGGTCATCATGCCTATACAATTGTAAAAAAACTAACACAAATTCAATCAAAAATATCTTGGCATCTGTAATTCGAAAAGTATTTAAATTTTCTAAAATCAATTCATTAAAAAACGTATTAAACGCGATAATTATACTACCAATAATAATGGAAATAATAATAGCTCTATATTATAGGCAACGCCAGTATCACATTCACTTAGTATAAGACATACCTAATCCCAACAATTCAAAAACACGTATTACTATCAATAAGCATAACAATCTTTCTTCAATAAAAACATCAAAAGCCAAAATAACTTACTTGATGTTTCGTAAAACTTTCAAGTACTAGATTTTTAGCGGTTTTCTCGGTGCTACCGTAATAAAAATCAGTTCGACGAGAAAGAAACCCAAAAAATCCATCCAGCATCCCATGAATTCCATTTTCACAATTTTGTGCAACACTCAAAAATATATTATCAAAATCCATAGCTTCTAAACAAAAATGCACCATTACAATTCATAAAACATTATAAAAACAAAAGAATTTATTAATGAAATTTTTTTATTAGTTACATTTTTTACATTTAAACGTTTCTATGGTTTCTGTTAACAATGTAACATAGCTTAACCAACTGTTTACTGCTATACGCAATTTGCGAAGCTGTTCAATTCTAGTTTCAGTTGTAATCATAGCAATAAAATCACAACATAAATTATTTTCAACTACATAAAATTTCTGAATCACAGAAGATCGTGGAGGTGGTGGATCAATAGAAAAAGAACGAAGTGCAATATTTGCTTCATCTGAATCGTTAAACTTTATAGATAAGGAAATCGTGTGACTTTCATCCATGAGACGTTATTCCACGTGTTCTAAGTTGGTACTATTTGGGGGTAATCTAAATCATTAATTTTCATAAATAACATACGGAACTGAAGATTTAGCTGTTAATTTTTGGAGTTCAATTTCGCGACGTACACCTTCACTAAGTCTCTAAAAAATTTATTTTAAAAATAAAACTACTTCACGCTCTAAAGCTTGTTCAATATGGACATATACAAACGCAGATAAACTAAAGGCACATGATAATGCCAATGTTATTTTAGAAGAAAATGACATAAAAACTGAAATCAGATAATTTTTAATTTCTTACTTTGAAACAAAATAATTAATTACAATTTAATTATAAAAAACTATTTAAAACACTAAATTATACCGCTGCATATTCATATTGACAAACAACTTATAACTACATAACGAAAAAAATGTCTACAACTCTAAAATATTGTAAAAATTAAATTTCCTACTATCTAAATAAAGAAGAAAAATTTAACTGTTATTAACTTAAAATTTAGTAATCAGCATATAATCAAACAAATAACTATGAGAAATGATAAATTTCAAATTCAAGTAATACTAATAAGTAATATTGTGATTACTCAAAGTTTAAATTATTTAAAAAATTAGTCATTTATTAACGCTTTAATGTAATCACATAAAAGTAAATAAGGAATTTAAAAACTCAAAGCTATGATATTTTTGCTGCAAAATGATTTAAAGGCAAATTTACTACTAAAAGGAATTGGTATGCAGAAGTAAGAAAATTACTATTTAGTTTTAACAAAATCAATTTACATACAACAATTTTACTCCTATTCGTAAAAACCTTTAGTCGAACTTACTAAACAATAAAAGATCAGTTACCGGTAACGAAGCGTGAGCCACAAAATTTAAAGAAAAGTTAAGTATGAAAATAATGAAACTATTACTTTACAATAAATGTAATTATATTATCTAAAATATTTAAATGTTACAAAAAAAATTAAAATTATAAAAATTGTTTTTTTTTCTTTTCTAATAAAAACCTTTTTGATATTATATATAATTTAAAATATTTATTTTGATATTTTCCATAATTTTTTTATTATTTATTTTTAATTACCATTTATAATGTAAAACATTTTAGCAATCAGTAAAAACTTTAACATTACATGTACTGTATATTATATACCCAAACTAAAATTTAATCTTACAGGTTACAGGTTAATACACCAGTTGAGTAGAAGTAAAACTCCTTTTGATCCTCGGTTCTATTTATCGATAATATTAATAAAATTCGGGGAGAAATATGAAATGGATGGTGAGGTAAAAGGGGATTAGTCACAGAAAAAAGTATTTGAAATCAAGATAAAAATCAAGGTAGATAGTGGAAGTTAACAATTATAGAAACGAGCAAAAATTATAAATATTTAAAAAATAAAACAAGTGCCTATTACAATGCAAAAAAATACTGCAATAATCGTCAAAAAAGAAGAAAAGGTAAGGCCTAGCTATCACTAAGAGTGAATGAATTTTATTGGTTATTCTTAAAAACACATTTTATTGGCTAATCGTTTTCATTGGCTATCTTATTTTTTGATGACCTGTGAACTTAAGCGCAGAATCTACAACCACTCCCAGGTCTTTTATGGAAATAACCGAATCTATCGATTGAGTGTCATGGTTAGGCATTGTGAAGGCATTTCTGGTTGGTTTATCAAAGGACATGTGCTTACACTTAGCTAAATTCAAAGCCAGTTACATATGTTGTTAATATCAACCTGGACTTGAACTGGATTAGCTCCCCAGATCTTAACGTCGTCAACATACAACAGGATGTTGGACTGAACCACGTCAGATAGATCATTAATAAACAAAATAAACAAGAGGTCCTAACACCGACCCTTGTGGAACTCTCGAACTAATTTGGCTAGGAAGGAATAAATCAGAGCCTATTCGAACCCTAAAGGAGCGGTTAGTAAGAAAGTTAGAGATCCAAGCCAAGATTGACCCAGTAATACCTACTGATTTTAACTTGGCTAAGAGTAGGTCATGTGGAACTTTGTCAAACGCCTTGGCAAAGCGAAGTATATAGCATTAACTGAGGGGCCAGAGTCTAATATTTTCGTGATGCTTTCTGTATATGTATTAAGTTGGTAAGGCAAGACCTGTGAGGATAAAACCCATGTTGGGCTGAGTAAATAATGTTATGTTTGGTGATGAAATTTAACACATGAGTTCTTATTAACCTTTCCATAACTTTACTAGGGGTAGAAAGAATGCTGATGGGTCTATAGCTTTCAGGCAGAAATCGAAGCCGATTTAAAAATCGGCCTTATAAATGCAGACTTCCAGATAACTGGAAGCTGGCCAACGATGGAGGAGAGGTTGAAAATGTAGGCTAGATGGGAGCTAATACCTCTGCACATTCTTTCAGAACTCTGGGGTACAACCCGTCAGCAGCGCATGAGGTTGACTTAAGTCTTCCAAGCTGACTGAGAACTGTATGCACCTTTGGAGAAAAGGGACCGATAGTAAAGGATGAACTTGGATAAGGTAGAGGAGTAGAATCTGAGTGCTAAAATACCGATTTAAAGTAATCTCTAAAGTTGTTACAAACTTCAGGCCTGGAGAGTAGTAAACCAATGTCATTTTTTAAACAAGGTAGGGTATCCTCTGAGGCGCGCTTATCCTTGATAAACTTAAATAAAGCATTTATATTATCCTTGGCTTTAAGTAGAAGTTTATGCATCATGGTATCCTTGTGCAACTTGATTTCGCCAGAGCATTGGTTCCTAAAAGAAATATATTTATAATAGAAACATAGGTGCCCAGTGGATTTCCATAGATAGTACATTTTGAATCTGTGCGATACGCTTGCGTGACGTTACGGATCAAAAGTAGCTTGCTTTTTGTTTTGCTCACTGTTTTCACGTTCGCTAATTGTCGTTTTTGCGTATTGGTATTTTTTTGTGTTTTGTGTATTTTTATAGTTTTTGTTTTTGGTGTTACGTGTTAATTGTTTGCTGTGCGTGTCGTTTGTGCGTCGTGCGCTAATTACATAGCGCTGTGTTCTTTATACGATTATTGCTAGTCTTACCTTAGCGATAGTTTTTGTTTTGATATTCTTTGTTCGTTTTTTTGTTGTTTTCGCATAAATTTTTGCATTCTAGATGCCTAAAGGATGCAAACCTCAAATTCTTCTATTTGCAGTCTGAAACGCTGCAAAAAATCTGTGAAAGTTGGAATCCTCTGTGCAATCTGTAGCAACTGGTTTTATAAGGCTTGCTCCGGTTTGTCATCGGCGCATTATTCGCAGCTCGCAAGTAGTTTTTTGGACTACATCTGTATGGACTGTAGATATGAAACTGATCTTCAGAATCTGTCTCGGGCTAACTTCACAAAACCAATTAAACATTTTGACTCTGGCATAGATACTTTAAAATTCTCTGCCCAAATCTCTGAACTCAAAAACATTATAGGGATTATGTAATCTTCCCTTTCGTCCCTATTAGTCAAATTTGCTGATTCGTTTGCAAAGACCGAATCTATTAACTCCTCAATATCTAATCTTTCGCTTTTAGTCCAGAATGAACTTAAATCCCTAAAATCTGAAATGTCCAATCTCAATGCCTCATCAGTAGCCGTCAAGTCAGTAATAAGACTTTCGCAAGAGAATATTTTTGCAGCTGCCAAGCAACACGCTCTAGATTTCAAAAAAGACTGCAATCTAATTGTAAAGGGAGTTAAGGTTAGTGTTATTGATTTTAAAATTTATGTCACGAATATCATCACCAAATGTTGTCCTGATGTCTCAGGTCTAAAAATTTACAAGCTCAACTGCAAGCGTTCCCACTCATCCCCTCCTATTTTGGTAATCTTTAATAATCCCTCTGCTAAAAACGACGTGCTATCTAGCTGGTCTAGTGTCAGACCCGACTACCCTGGGATTAGGTTAACAAGGAACCTCCCTTTTGCTGAACGCTTCTCTAAAAGCTGTAATTCCTGGACCCCAGCTGGTAACCCTGTTCCCTTAGTTCTATTGTCTCCATTGCGACTAGATTTCCTTGATGCGCCAAATTTTCAGATTCCACCCCGGAGTCAAAACGCTCCCCCGGTACTAAATCGGCTTCGACAACTTTTCCCCCCCCTCCCCCTCCCTCTTGGATTAAGTTTTTTTTACAAATGCTCTAAGTCTTAGAAATAAATTGTTCGAGATTCAAGATCTGACGACATCCTCTTCTCCGCACATTATAGGGATTACAGAAACATGGCTAACTGAAGATATTCTTGATAGTAAAATAGCGTTTAATGACTATAACATTGTTAGGAAAAATTCTTTAAAGGGTTACTGTGGGGGATGTATTTTTTATGTTAAAGACGATATTGCCTTTTCCACTTCCTCCCGTCAGAACAATCTCCATTTAGGTTATGACACTTTAACATTAATTCAGGGTTCCCACACGGTATGCTCCCTAGTCTATCGTTCCCCCTCTCTTACTAATGATACAAACAATCTACTTCTACAAGAGCTTCACTTCATATTTTCTAGGCCTTACAAGCACCAAATCCTTATGGGGGACTTTAACTGCCCATACATCAATTGGCCTTCTCTCTCCGGATCCTCTAGTACTTATGATACTAATCTACTCAAGCTTAGCATTGAATATGCTTTTACACAGCATGTTTCCTTTCCCACCAGGTACAGGGTAGGTTCCTCCCCTTCTTGCCTCGACCTTATCTTTACTAATGACGCCTCCCCAATTAGTCAAATATATTATCTTCCTCCGCTAGGCAAGAGTGACCACAGCCTTCCCTTATTCGAAATCTTCCTCTCTTTTGGTGCTAATAAATTATCTCCCAGTCTAGCTTCTATTCCTGACTTCAGGAAAGCAGACTTTTCTAAATTTTGTAGTCATTTCAAGTCTGCAAACTGGGACCCTATTCACACAAACAACATCGAAACTTCATATTCTAATTTCTTAGACATATTTACTGAAGGGATTAAACTCTTCGCTCCTTTTCGAGTTCCTTCCCATTCGAAGCCCAAGCTTCCAAGGTTTATAGTAAGGTCTATCGCTAAACGTAATAAAGCTTTCGCTTTATCTAAATTAGTAAACCTCCCTTGTCTCCATTATGCGTACCTCACGGAAAGGAATAAGTGTTCTAATCTAATCAAGGCCTACAAAGATAAGATGCTTTTAAGCTCGTAAGCAGGGCTTCTAAAAACAGAAGCCTTCTCTTTAAATTTATCAAAAATAAAAAATTAAATGAACTCTCTTTCTCCTGTCTTAAAAATGACAACGGGACTTATTTGTCGAGGGATTCAGCTTGTAACTGTTTTAGAGACTACTTTAAATCAGTTTTCCAAACAAATAGCTCTTTATGTCCCCATTTCTTTGACCCTTCTTCCACCATTAATTATTTGCACTCCGATGTTTCTAGTGTTTTTAATATTCTAACCAGACTTAAATCTTCCTCCTGCGGATCTGATGGCGTTTTTTCCAGGGTTTTCAAAGAATGTGCGGAGGTCTTTGCACCTTATCTAAGTTATATTTTTAACCTATCTTCCTCCACTGGTTGCATCCCTAACATCTGGAAAATAGCATATAAAAGACCTATCTATAAATCGGGCTGCAAGTTCAAACCCGAGAGCTTTAGACCAATTAGTATATTATCATTTCCAAACAAAATAATGGAAAGGCTAGTCAGGTTTCATATCCTCAATCACATCACCAAATCAAATTTAATTAACCCTGTCAACACGGGTTTCTGCCTCGCAAGTCATGCCTAACAAACTTAATAACTTACTCTAATAGCATTTCTTCAATCCTCGATTCTAGCCCCTCAGTGGACGCTATTTATTTTGACTTTGCGAAAGCTTTTGATAAAGTTCCACACGATCTGCTTATAGCTAAGCTTAGGTCTTTTGGCATCACTGGAGCTATACTGTCCTGGATCACTGATTTTCTATCTAATCGCTCCTTTAAGGTCAGGTTGGGTGATGGCTTATCTTCCTCCTGCAACATCACCTCAGGGGTTCCCCAAGGCTCAGTCTTAGGCCCCCCTTCTATTTATTCTTTACATTAATGACTTATCATCAGTTGTCAACTCTAACATTCTTTTATATGCCGATGATGTTAAGGTCTGGAGTCCCAACCCTGAAGTCCTTCAGCTCGATATTTTTAACATCAACAAATAGGCGCTTGATAACTCCTCCCGCTGAACTATTCCAAATGTAAGCACATCTCTTTTGGTAAGCCATCTGGAAATATCTTTAAAATGTCTTCAGATGATATTCATCCGTTAGAAACTGTTAAAACTATCAAAGACCTAGGAGTTTTATTTGACTCATCTCTTCATTTTACGGGGCATCATAACAGGGCCACTCTTAAGTGTTATAGTTTGATAAAATTCTTCAACAGGAACTTAGGAAGTATGTCCCCGAAATGTGTTCGGCTAATTTATATGCTTTACATAAGGCCCCATCTAGAATATTGTGCCCAGGTCACTGCCCCTGTCCCTTACTTCTGACATCAATAAGCTACAAAAAGTCCAAAGGACTATTTCCAGGTTGCCAAAGTCGTATAAAAACACACCCTATCAGCAAAGACTGCATTCACTCAAGCTGTTCCCGTTAGCAGATAGGCGGCTCCGGGGTGACCTCATTTTGGTGCATTAACTCATCTCTTCCGGGACCCTCAGTCCCTTCTTTAACCTTGCCCACAACTCACTCCGAGGGCATAATCTGAGAAGCAAAGCAAACCCAGAGCTTCCACTAAGGCAAGATTACACCATTTTTCCAACAGAGTTATCAACCACTGGAATCGACTCCTTCAGAGATTGTTAGTGCTCAAACTACCCAATCGTTTAAGAGCTTATATGACAGCTATGCTTTAACCAATTTCCGGTACCCCACTGTTTTCAGATAATTCTATTTTAATTCTATTTTATTATTTCTTTTTCCTTTAACGATATTGTTGATACCATTTGAACCGAGGATCAAAAGGAGGTCTGACTCCTAATCAACTCGTGAAATTCCTGTATTCCTGTATTCCTGTATTCCCTTTTTCTGGATAAGGTGTACAATCTTCCTAGGAGCTTAGGGTTGGTATGGGTAGGGATACGATGGGGAACAAACTAATTGATGCCTTCTTTGATTAGATTAACGAAATGAGAGTAGGCTTGCTCTAAATTATTATTATATAGGGAGCCCAGTCGGCCGTAGCAAGAAACTGACGCAGTTTTACAAAAGTCAGTTTTCCTAAAATCGGGAATTGATGTTAAATTTCCACCTTTGTTCCTGGAATTGTTTAACGGAACGGCTTACTTTAAAGGACAGAAGGATATGGTCACTCTTCCCAAGAGGAGGAAGATACGAGATGTAGTCAATGTGAGAGGATTCATTAGTGAAAACTAGATCGAGGCATGAGGGAGAGGAGCCAAGTCTATATCTAGTAGGGGATAGAACATGCTGGGTGAGAGCATGCTTGAGACTTAGGTTTAAAATTTTGATGTCAATTGGGTTTGACCCAGAGAGAGAACTCCAGTTAAGGGAGGGACAATTAAAATCTCCCATTAATATGCGATGTTTATATGGAAGGGAGAGAGCTTGTTTAAATTCAAATACAAAAGCATCATTGGAAGATTTAGGCAATTAAGGGGGGCCTGTAAAAGAGAGCAAAGAGTATGTGAGCTTAATGCCAAATGGATGGAATCATATTTCCTCTGGGCTAAGCATTGCTGTACGGGTACCATAGCATAGGGAGGGTTTTCTCAAATGTAGAAGAGACAGCCCCCGCTTTTACCTCTACACGAGTCTTGCCTTACAATTCTATACCCAACTAAGAGTATCTCACTGTCTAATATATCTTCGGAGAGCCAAGTTTCTGTGATCCCAATAATGTGGGAGTGAGTCCCCTTTACTATTTGTTGTAGCTCTACTAATTTGTTGAGTAGACTTAAGGCATTAGTGTAGTAGACCATTATGGAGGAGATGGGAACAGAGGCGTAAGTTGTCTGAGTCGATGAAGGATGGGGACTTGAGAATGACTTCGGGGTGGAAACTGAAAATTTGGTATATCATTATTGTCAAGCCTAAGAGGTGAGAGTCGTACTATAGGGATTTTTTTGTCTAAAGGAATGACAGTCCTAGACAAATTGTTGGATCGATCTCTCCTTGGGAGGTGCTTTAGAAGGTGAACACCTGGAAATGTAGAGCGAATGTTTACCAGCCCTGCAAAATGTCTTCTCCTCTATGAGAGAAGAGTTAAAGGTTACTAAGATGGGAGGGGCAGAATGAGGGCGCTTGCAGGTGAGTTTACATAACTTAAACTCAATATCCCTAGAGGAACAAAAGGAAATAATATCAGTTACTAGTTCTTTGTAGTTAATAACACTGCCTTCGATGCCTTTAGTGATAATATTACAGTCACGTTTAATATCCTCAACGTGTTGCTTAGTGGCAGCTAGAATTTCTTCCTAGGAAAGTCTTATAACCGATTTAGCAGCTAAGGATGAAGGGCTGCTGTTGGAGATGTGAACTTTGAGAGAGTGAATTTTAGACAAGACATTGTTAGAGGAGGGAGATAGGAGAATTTAAAGCTTCTGTTTTGGTTAGGGAATCTGAGAGCTTACAAACCATATTTGCCAGGGAACAGGTTACTCTATCGAGTTTAGTATCTAAATCTTGTATCTTAGACAGATAGGATTTTGAGTCTGCAAGTGTTTCTAAAATGACATCCAGTTTGTTGTCGTTGGCAGGGGGCAATTGCTGTAGATCAATTTTACATCTGCAGTCCATGCATTTATAGTCAATGGGACTATTAACGAGCTGCGAGTAGTGTTTAGAAGATGATCCCGAGCACGATTCATGAAACCATTTACCGCAAAGTGCAAAAAAAATGCCAACTTTCACAACCTTGCAGCGTTGCAGGCCACAATTGAATGAGTTGGAGAAAGTTATACCTAGTAATAACACTGAGAAAATAAATAAATAATCAAATAAAAAGAAAAATATCACTAGAAGAAAGCTAGTGATAATCGTTTAAAGACAAATTAGTGCTAGTGTTACCACACCTTCACAAGCTACACACAATAAACACTGGTACACCAAAAACAGATACCAAAACATACACAGATGTTATATATAAATTATATATATAACTGAACACAAAAACACCAAAAAGCGCAAAAACAAAAATTTAGCAGAACGTAACAATGAGCACAATACAATTAGCAAGCTACTATTGACCCGTAACGTCACGTAAGCGTATCGAGTTAAATAAATAAGTTTTGCAACAGAAAATATAAAAAACAAAATAAATTGTTTATATAATAATGTTTTTAAATTTTAAATTTTTGTATCAATATATATTTTATTGAATTACACAACCCTTAAAAGAAAATAAAAATGGAAAAAAACAATGGGAGTATTTTGATTTTTATGCATGTAAATATATTTAGCTCACATAAACAAATATTGTTAACATTAAGAAAATGTTGTTTTAAAAATAATTTGTGATTTTTATAATAAATAGTATTGTGTATTATTTTTCTTATTCCAATATCGCGATTAAAATACCACCCGCTACACGCTTTTTCGATTGTGCCACGAGTCTTCATACCTTCATGACGTTACTTCATTGGTACTACTGAGCTAATAGTGATTTGAAGAAACGATGACTCTATTTTCATCATGGGAAGAGTTTGCCAAAGCTGCTGAAGAACTTTATTTGAAAGACCCTTCCAAGGTATTATGTTTTTTGTGATTACATTTTAGTGTCGGATGTGTACCAAATACCGTCACTTAGATAAAGTGCTTGTGATCAAAGTTACAGATGATAACCGAGTTAGTAGTTTTTAAAAAAATTATGTTTAAGGTGCTGAAATTTGTTACAGAGATGGCACATGATGTAAAGAAGTATGAAAAACTTACTTCCTTGTTTATGCGTCACATGGTTTCGAAAGAAAAGTGATTTTTATCAATGGTTATTTAGATATTTTTTAAATCTATATACTTTTTTATGTAATTTAATGTATATAACAATTTATTTTGTTGTTCAATGTTAGTTTTCATTTTATTGAATGCTGTTATCACCTATCTGAAATCTATGGTATTGTAAATCGATTAAATTTCGCTATTATGAGTTAGATTAAGAGGTTGATTAAACAGATAAACGTTGGCTTGTTTTAATTATTTTTATTTAAGTTCACTTTTGATATCGGTTTTTTTCACAATTGTAATACTTGTGCACATTGGAAATTGCATGAATGTGGATTTAGATGTTTTCTATTTTTGTTTTTGTGCTAAAGTATACAATTACATATGTTGGTACCTTCATAAGTGCAAAAAATTGCATTGGCGATTATTTTAAATTGGTAAATGAACGAAATGCCTATCCACGTATTTTTATACTTCAATTAACAGATTTTGTAAGGTATTTTGTTTCTAGTTAACATGTAGATTAGATACAGTTGGGTGGGTATAGATTGATATTATTTTTTATACTGTAGTAAACTTTTGTTATTACGAATAATGAATTTTAGTAAATCCTTCCTTTTTTTTGAAGAAAAAATTATACTTTACTGTTATAGTGTACGATTTCCAGGTAACTCGTATAATATATTTACTACGCATTTTTAAAGACTAATATAGACAACTTTTAGGAGTATATTTTTGTTTAACAGGGACTAGCGGTATTGTAGCATCAATGTGATGTTGGATCTCGTTAGATTGGTTTTATTTAAAGTCGTGCTGTAGCTGGTATCGGTTTTTATAATAAATAGATACTCTTTGGTGGATTTATGTATGGTGTTGCAATAAGTATATGCTAATTACAGATCGAAATACTGTAACAAATTCCCAATATATTTTAATCATCCCCCATGTACATCCTGAACTAGGTGCCCATGGGCATCTAGGCTAATAATAGTAATAACCGAGTGCACAGCGGTGTAACTAGGCTTTCACCTCAGTGGGTGGATGCAAGCATATACCCAGGGTACTTAAAAGATGTATGTATACTATATGTATTCCTTGAGCTAAGGGAGATAACACTGAAAAATCAGGCGGCTTCGTCAATCTTTACGAACAGTGGTGCCGTTACAAAGATGCCATATACTAGCCAGGGTATTTTCTTATTCTTCTACGCTTGTTGCGCTCATCCAGTTATCGAAATTCATTGTTTCAATATGGCGTACAAATAAAGAATTAATGAAAAGTCTGTCACCACACATTATTTCCCCCTTAATCTTCGGTGATGTAGCAACAGGTATTTTATTCAAGAAAATGTGTATCTGGTTTTATAGATCTTTGTTCTTTTTTCCCTCGCTTTGAGACTATACAATGGGCTTTGTTAAATAATTTAAAGCAAGTTTTCCGCTCTAGATAAATTCTCTTAGTTTGAATGTTTCACTTTGTAGGTTAACCAATTTAACTACAAATCTTGCAATCTGGTGGCGTATGTAACTTGAATGATTTCCTACAATCACTTTGACACCCATAATCGTTTACGTGCTAACGCATTTCCAATAATGTGCTTGATAATTTTGTACTTTATAATCCACTTGTCAAGTTTTTATAAACATCCTTAACTTTTCAAATCCATATCAACTGTCGACCGCCCAAGATTCTTTTGAAGTATGTTTTGGTGAACAAGTCAGTGCTTTTTTGACAGCGATTACCTCATTTAAAAAAAGTCTCAATCTTTTAAGTTGACATTTTATTTATTATTATTACAAAACCCTTTTGCTTTAAAAAATAAGCATGGGGCAATAAGATAACAATTACAGCAAAAATTAACATCAAAGTCTCGTAATTCAAAGAGAACATGAGACAACAAAATATTTATGTATTTGAACATTCTACCAAACGTTTTGCTTGTGCCCATGAAACATTCATTTCAATTAGATCTTCCGGAATAGTTTTTGGCCAAGTTTTCTTCGGTCTGCCAACCTTTCTTTTACCATTTACAATTGTCCATTCCAAAACCGTTCTTGCTGGTCTTTCGGGCAGTAAACGTAGAATTTGACCAAGTAATTTTCTTCGTCTAATTGTAATGATGTCATGGAGTGAACGAGAGTCAGTTCTTTTCATGATCTCATCATTTGAAATGTGATCGCGCCAGGTAATCTTTAAAATACTTCTAAGACACCGGCGATGAAATACATCCACCATCTTATCCGTACGTTTCCACGTTTCACTTCCATATATTGCCGTAGGAATAATTATTGATGCGTATAAACGAAGTTTTGTCTTTAGGCGAATGGAAGAACATGACCATATTGATTTGAGTCTATTGAAGACTGACATTGCCTTTCCAAGTCTGGCTTTAACATCAATTTCGGTTTGTCCGTCTTTACCAATGATGCTTCCCAGATATGTAAAGGAATCAACAGTATCAATATTTAGTTCACTAATTTTGATGGGCAAATCATTGTTTGACTTTATGCACAACACTTTTGTCTTTGAACAATTAATCCGTAAGCCAATACGAGAACTGATATCACTGAGTCGTGTTGTCATATTTTGCATCATTTCTGGGGTTTCACTGAATAGACCAATATCATCTGCAAAATCCAAATCCGTTAATCTGCCTTGGTTCCATTTGATACCATAAGACAAATTATTCATGGATTGAGTCATAATAAAATCAATTACCAGAAGAAACAAAATACATCCTTGACGTACTCCCGCGACAATTTCGAACATAGCAGTATGACCACTTTGTTCGAACACAACAACTTGAATTTTGGTATAGCAAACGCATAATATTCACATATTTCAACGGTATTCCGTAAAACTTAACAATTTTCCACAAAGATTCTCGATGAACACTGTCAAAAGCTTTCATAAAATCAATAATATTGATTGTTAGTGATTGCTGAAATTCTTGACTTTGCTCAATAATGTTACGATTGGTGAGTATTTGTTTAATACAGCTTCTTCCTTTCCGAAAACCTGCTTGTTGTTCTCGAAGGTGTTTATCTACCACATTACTTAAACGATTTAAAATTACTTTGCAAAACACCTTACCAGGAACAGACAATAAGGTTATTCCGCGTCAATTATTGCAATCATTCAAACTTCCTTTTTTGGGAAGAGTAACAATTACTCCTTGCCGTCAATTATTTGGAACTTGTTCATTATGCCATATAACATTAAATAAATGAGCAAGCTCACTTGCTACAACATCACCTCCATGTTTGAGCATCTCAACAACAAGATTGTGATTAGAATCAACATCTGCACCGCGATATGCACATACATCTTGCAATGAAGATCGCCATTTTGTGCTAATACACATGTAATTAATCTCGTTTGTTGTTTTTCCATCTGGAGAAACCCACATTGTCTTGTGTATATTTTTGTGAGCGAAAAATCTGTTGCCAACACTCATTCCACAATGACTGTTTAGCGTCCACAACCTATAACCATTATTATTTATGCTATCAGCATAGCCATGTGGTCCAACATTTGAGAAGTACCCAGATCTGTCTTTGTTCAATTTCGCATTGAAATCACCGATCAAAATTTTGATATCTCCTTGGCACATCATCTAACAAATTTTGTAATTGATCATAAAAAATATCTTTTTGGTTCTCCTCAGTAGGGGTATAGACTTACACAATTGTTACTTTTGCAAATCTGGTGTTGAATCTAGCTGAAATGATACGGTCGCTCACAGGTTTCCATCCAATTACAGCTTTAGCAGCATTTTTACTCAACATAATACCAACTCCATTAATATGATATTCTTCATGTCCAGAATATAAAATTGATGTATCTCTACTCTTGAAATGACCTTGGCCTTTCCATCGCATTTCGCTAATACCCAAAATATCTAAGTTATACTTTTTCAATACGAAAAAGTGTGCGCACATTCCATGTCCTAACACTGGTTAAGGTTTTGGCATTGAAGATTCTGCAAATCGAAGATTGAGCTTCCTTTCGGCTTTCACTCAACCCTGTCATTTGTGTAACTCTGTCATCGAGATACGCGCGATTACTTCTTTGCCGTTGTTTGCCGGAATGGCGTCCTCTTATTGTTTCCGTAGCAGTATGAATTTTTTACAGAGGCCAGGTTGCTAACCTTGCGCTCGAACCCTCCTCCTTTATCCAGACTTGGGACTGGCTAGATTGAATTATTTCTGATTCAAACTGAACTTTATTTCGCTTCGGTTACGTCTCAGAATGACGAAGGCTGGTCCCGGTGTTCCTGCTCCAGATTATTCGCTGCTTACAGACAGCAACTATGTTGATAAGTTTTACAAAGCATATTTATCAGCTCCAGTTGTCCCAAATTATGGTGTGGGAATAAATCAGTCAGAACGTTTCGAAACGAAAGATTGATGTAGTTGGTTTGATGCTTTTCTGTATAATCAACTCAAAATTATCAAACTAGTTGCCTACCAGTTCTCGATATATTCATGTACAAGCAAAGATAGCTACGAAGACAAGTGAAGCAGGATTATTACGTGCGGAATTTTGAAAAAGTTATGAAGAGGACGAGCAAAAACATTGGGATACTGTAGCAGATGAGCTAGAGGTAGAAAAGTTTACAAGAAATATCAGGTATGCCGTAGCATAGGGTTAAATTTGAATCGTTTAGCATTTTAAATTAAAACTAGTTGCTCCGTTTTAATCAGACTTGAAACCGTTTTAAAATCACATCAGGATGTTTACAAAACTAATCCGTACTTGACACATTTCCTTCGATAATTTATTTAATTTCCGTAGAACCCCAATCATCTATGACATTATGCTCATTTGCAAAAAAATTAAAGTCAGGAAAATCGCCAGTTTTGACGAATTTCCTTTATGTTTTCTAATTCGGTTCTTTTGTGGCTTGTTGAAGATTTATATGGCATAACGGATTTGTGGACAACTGAGTAGTGCCATCAAGATTGGCAAATATCTGCTAACTATAGGAGCATCAGTTTATTTTTCATTGCCACCAATGCTTCTACTAAAACTATAGTTGAATGGATTTGCCCGGATGCTAAATGGTCCTGAGGATTTAAGTAATCTCTATAAAGTCTCAAACTCCAATGATGGTGATACTCCTAACTGTTATTCCTTTACGTGGTGCATTATGGACTAGGTGCCTTTCTGCTCCAGCCTTTGGGTGTTTAAGTAAACCTTTATGGAACAAAAGTAATATTTCTGTTAAAACCAAAATTAGAATATAGGCTTGCGAAACTTGGACTCTCACCCAAGTGGATATACAAAAGCTCATCCATTTTGAACAAAGCTGTTTAAGATCCATTTGGTTTCACTCGCTGTCGTCTATTGAACGCAACCATTTAATAACTACTAAAATATTTCAACAATTCCCGGATATTTGTAAGATACTTAACATTCATTAGCCATGTATTTCTAACACAAGAGAAAGATGATTATAATTGATTGGCCATGTTTTACATAGATCGCCCAGCCAGAATAGCTATGGAAGCCCATTCATTATCCGGATGGAAAAGAGGGCCAGGCAGCCAACGGAAAGTTTGGGCGGACATTGTAGCACGCGAACTGAGTCCTATTATTTATGCTGACATCCATCGTCCGTTTTGCAGCTGATAGGGATTACTGGAGGGTTTTAACTCGGGATGTAATTAACATTTAATATTAGTACATCTCAAGCTTCGTTTATTAAGTGCACATTGCAAGAGTTGGTGTTTTAGTAAACGTTTTTGGAATTTGGACTACCCTGGATGATAATAACCGGTGGGGGTTGTATATCCTCGATGGTAATGATGAACAGCAGGGGCAGCGGTATATCTGGCTTTCACTGGACTCTTACTTAGTGAATGAGTGCTACCATACATTCTAGATGTTTAAAAGGTATCTCAAGGTAACTATTTACTGTATGTTGCCGGTTAGGCTAAGGGAGTTCATTCTGACCGAAAATTAGGCCTCAGGTCCTTACCTTGTGCAAACAATCATGAAACTTCGTTCAACCAGAAAATATGTGATGGAATCAGTCGAGACCCCCAGGGCATCTGATCTAAATTTTGGGGAAGGACCGAAGCTGATGGGTTTGCATGGGAGAGATAACAAGTATTTACCCTTGTCTAATAATGACGAGTTTGTCTTAAAGTGACCAAAGTGTGAACGGTCTTTCTCAGATAGCTTTCATATATCCGTCAACTGGCGTCATCCTTCCTGTCCTCCAAAAGAAGATTTCCTTGTCAACTATGAACACTGGCACCGTTACAATGAAGCAATCTTCTAGCTAAGAAACTTTATTCATCCCACATGTCAGGGATGCTAATGATTTTGAGAATTTGAGTAATGCTTATAAGGTCTCAATTTCCAATGATGGTAATATTCCTGACTGTTCATGCTGTATGTGTATCCTGGACTAAGTGCTGAAAGGCATCTAGACTATTAACAGCAGGGACCGAATGCACAGCGGTATAACTAGGCTTCCACTTTGGCGGATGGGTACAAGCATACATTCAGAATAGTCAAAAGGTATCTTAAGGTATACGTATACCATATGTAGGCCTTGGGCTTAGGGAGATAACTCTGACAAAATTTCAGACTGCCTTGTCAATCTTTGCGAACAGTGGCGACGCCACAAGGATGCCGTTTTCCAACCAAGAAACTTTGTTATTTTTCTACGTTTATTACACTTATCAAGCCATCGAAGTCGACTGTTATATATGCCGTATAAATATGGAAAATAGTGAAGAGGTGAACACGTCACCAACCAAAGACCCCCCGAGTCCAATTTGCATTAGTTAATCCCTTCGCATAGGAACATGGATTGTACGGTCACTGTCGTCTGTTTCGACCCAAGCGTATACTGCTACAGAGTCAAGTCAATACAAGATTTGCATTGCTTGTCTGCAGGAAACAATACTGGATTGTTCAGAACCGTTTAGTCTTCCTACAGCTTCCCAATTAACATCTGCATTATTCCTCCTATCAAATTGTGCACTAAATCCAGCACATTATGGTAGAATTTTGTTTATCCTCATTAGCTGCTAGTGTGTTAATTAACTGGTAAAGTATATGCCTATAATTACCATTTTCGTGTTTTAAAGTTTCCAGGTATATAATGGCCGTGATTAATGCCTATGTTCCCACCAATAATCACTGTGAAAAAGAAATTGATGAGTTTTATGAGCAACTTGAAGATCTATACTCTCGCCTCAAGACCTCATCACAAATTGTTGTTATTGGAGGAGATTTTAATGGTAGGGTTTGCAGGGATGATGTTAACCATTTCTATGTTGGCCCTTGGACAAAATTACGCAAACAATGTGAGAATGGAAGAAGGTTAAGGAAATTCGCGCAAGGTGCAATATGGTTCTTACGAACACATTTTTTAACACTCTGTGAAACATTGGACTGTGACAGATATTTCTCTCAAATCGATTACGCTTTGGTTAGTAAATGTTGGTTCAGTGCAATCAAAAATTTCAGCGTTTACAGAGGCTTTCGAAAAGGAAGTAAGAATGACTGATCATTCACTTATTTTGTGTTCGTTTCGGCTACGTCTAAGAACTGTTAAAACTTTACCCGATATTCCTTCTCCGAAATACTCTCTGTTCACAGACAACAACTATGCTGCCAAAGCCTACTTAGCAGCTCTAGTTGCTGTCCCGAATTGTAATATGGGAATAAATCAGTTTTGGAACACAAACAAAAGATTCATGCAGCTAGTTTGGTGCATCCCTGTTCCATTAACTTAAAATGCCCAAACTGGTTATCTACCAATACTCATGACCTTTATGTTCAAGCTACGAAAGCTCCGAGAAAAAGTGAACCAGGACAGTGCGTGCGGAACTTTGAAAGAGGTCTGAGGAGGACGGGCAAAAACATTGGGATCTGTAGTAAAATCAAAGCTAGTAAAACCGCTGGATTCGTCGGAATTCCTCTATATGTCTTCAAATACAGTCCCTCGCGGCAGCATAACGGATTTTTGGGCAACTGAGAAGTGCCCTGAAGACTGGCAACGTGCTACAATTGTTCTTGTTAACTAGAAAGGCTATTGGTAAATACCTGCTAACTACAGGGCATCAGTTTACTTTGGATAGCTGCAAAAATCGCCAATTCAGTTATAGTTGAACGGATTTATCCGGAATGTGTTGATCAAATTTACGCTTTGACGCATTCTGGAATTTTGAGAATGTTTTAACGTCCTACGTATATAGCTTTCATTGATTAGTTTTCAGCATTTAATGCGCTGAACAGAAAAGAACTTCGAATCGCTATATTACGTGATGGAACCCTCCTGAAACTTGTGAATCTTCTACGTGCTATACAAGAATGCAATTGCAACAGATTTACTACAAAGCCGTTTCAAATTTACAGTAGTGTCCGTTAAGGATTCGTAGCTTTTCCACTTTTATTAAATGGGATTTGAGTAATGCTTATAAAGTCTCAATTTTCAATAATGGTGATGTTACTGACTGTTCGTCCTCCACGTGGTGCATTCTGGACTAGATGCCCCTAGGCATCTAGACTAATGACAGCAGGGTTTGAGTGCACAGCGGTACAATTGGACTTCCCCTACGGTGGGTGGGTGCGAACATACACCCAGGATACTTAAAAGGTATCTAAAGGTATACGTATACCATATGTAGCCCTTGGGCTAATGAAGATGACCCTTACAAAATATTAGGCGGCCTCGTCAATCTTTGCGAACAGTAGCGACGTCACAAGGATGTCGTCTACCAGCCAAAAAACGTTGTTATACTTTTACGTTTGTTACGCTTATGAAGCCATCGAAATCAATCGTTTATATGTCGTATAAATATGGGAAATAATGAAGAGGTGACCACGTCACCAACCAAAATGAATGACTTCTATTGAACTGTGCAATTAATGGTATTTTTGCCAAGATCTCCGTACAAATGGAAGGTATGTATGTCGGTAGAACGCCCATCACCGATTTGGAATACGCTGACAATGTTGCCGAATTTGTTTAGCTTTTGTTGTGTTTGGATGACTTGCCAATCCACTTTGGAGACGAAAAAACATTAATCCAAACACAACGATGAAAATTTTCTCTTCATTGGTTCTCACAGTGCTTTTGTATACAGCTGAAACCTGGACTTTTACAGGATCAGAGATTACGAAGCTGGATAGATTTGGAACAAGGTATCTTAGATACATTTGGCTCAACACCCATTTCGCATCCTCCGTATCAAGGGATTGGATGAAAAAGATCAGTATCTACCAAATTTGAGATAACCTCCATTTTCACGTTTTTCTATCAATGGTGTTACGGCAACGAAGATTGTGCTGGTTTGGTCACATTCATCCTAGTAACCCTGATGCAATCTCATAACATGTTTTTTTGGTCGGGACTTTATCTTGAAAATAATGGCAAAGTCGTTGGATACCTTCGAAGACCGTGAACAGTGGAATGGGATTATGTGGGATGCTATGGGAACCTAAAACTAATAGAGGCGGCTTTGTCACCAACTTTGGTTGTTAGTTTATAAACTTTGAATTGTACTACTAATGTGTGTGTATTTCATGCTCTGTGGTGAAATGAACTTTTATTTTTTACACTTGTGGTGCAATGTGACAATGTTTTCTAATCTTTTTGACAATACCTGCTTTACTTTAGTATTATATAATTTACCCTGTAAATTTATAGATAAGTTATTCTTCTAGCATGCTGTAAGCTGTCCGAGTTCTACATACTCCTGAATTGTTTTTGTTAATACGACTTATAGATAATTAAGTTTATCAATTTTATTTATGCATGTATCGTATAAGTGAACCTTGGGAATATTTGTAGTTTAATCATGTATGATCACCGCATTCTGTCGGTGCACAATTTATACCAAATGTTGTGCTTAGTACGTTTAGCATTAATTGTGTATTTTCTAAATTTTTTTAAAATACACGACATAATTGTTGTATTCTAAAGTTCTTATTTTAAAAACCTACATTAATGTCTATGTTGGATAATAAGATGTTAACTTGATTTGAAACAAGCATGATAGAATTAAACGAAATTAAGATAACGGACATTCTTATCTAACGCCGTTTCTTGTTTAAAATACTTTGGATTCGCATCTTTACGCTTATACGTAACCCGTTGTATATTTACTTAAAGATTTAAAACTTCTTAAATCACTGGTGAATTAAACTTAGTTAATCTACCTATCGAGTTAAATATACCTTTAATGTTAAAATATAATTATTTTCAACCGGAAATTTGTATTCCTATTCTCCAATGTTTGACGTAGGGAATGAAGCTGATTTACACAATGTCGGTCTTGTTAAGATCCAACTTATTTTTTACCTGATGTTGAAAGCCTATTTAAAGCAATAAATCTTAGAAATAATTAAAATCAGCTCAAACAGTTTTTTTTTAAAACATAATTATCTACTCTTTACATAATAATGAACTAACCTACGAGTATTATACTTTGTTAAATAATAACGTAATTATTTGCAATAAAAATTTCTTTTCGTTCCTATAGAAAGACGGTCTGCAGCTTTGACAATTTTTAGTTTATTAATTACATTTTGTGCCTTCGTAATCGACAATAAATTTAAGAAATTGGGAATGTATTTTCTTTTTCCATTGTGGATGGTGACTGCGTCACCTCTTCGTTATTTCTATGCTTGTTCGATATATTAAACTGATCGATTACGATGGCTTGATAAACGTTACAAACAGGCTAACAAAGTTTCTTGACTAGTAGATGACATCCTTGTGGCAGCGTCACTGTTCACAAAGATTGACAAGGCCGCCTGATTTTTGTCAGGGTTATCTCCCTTAGCCCAACTGCGACATATATACCTTAGGTTACCTTTTAAGTACTCTGGATGTATGCTTGCACTCACCCGCCGTAGCGGAAGCCCAGTTATATAGCTGTTCTTTTGGTCCTTGTTGTTATTAGTCTAGATGCCTATAGGCATCTAGTCCAGGATGCACCACGTGAAAAAGGAAACTTTATAAACATTACTTAAATCCTCAGGATCATTACCTTGCTTATTTTCTCTATAGTTAATTGCAACTGTTTAATTCGAACAACTCCATTTTGATTCAAAATATTAAGTTCAACTGTTTAAACTATCAACAATTACCTTAAGTTCCTTATTTAATTGAAGATTGTTAGAAATGTCAGTTTATGTGTTTTGCAATCTATAATGTTTTTCAGTAGTTTTATAGTCTTTGCAAACGTTCAATTTTTTAATGGATTTTGGATACTCAATCTGTTGTTGTTGCCGTTTATATAATAATGTTGCGAATATTTTTTTACTGGGATTTAATGATGGACAAATTATGTTTATTGAATATTTTAGAGCTAGTTAATAATCCTCTCGTAATGTCCAGATTTTTAAAGGCACCAGTACAAAATTTCGGTTTGTACGTTCTCTGCTATTGTTTCTTGGGTTGAATTATGTCCTAATTAATGCACAATTAGTTTCTAAGTTCATTATCTATGCTGATTCACTGTTTCGTGTACAATTGAAAAAGCTGTAATTACTTGCAATGTGATGCTTTTTTGTACAGTATTATGTAGGTGTGCTTGAGTGTCAAGTAACACTGTCTTTTGTTTCGCACTTAAAACTGGTCGATAATAAATTCAGTCTATAATGGCTACAAGAATGGAGGAATCTATCTACAATAGCTTTGTCTTGGGCATTAAGGACCTCAGTTATTGCAATGTTTAATTATTACCAATTTACAAGTATATATGTAATTCCAAATAAAAATATTTAAAACTGTAAATTGTCAGATTAATTCATTTCATACATTTTTGTCGGTCATGATTAGGAAGGTATACGAGGTACGTAGGAATTTATCCTTTTAATTCTCGGTTCTTAATGTATCTGCAATTTCAAAATCGGGGGAATAAAGGGAGGGAGAAAAATCTGGGTTGAGGCAATAATAAATTATATAAAGGGTAAAAAATAATAATAAATGAATAAATTAGAAATAAGTAAAGAAACTAAATAGAGGAAGCAAGTAATAGCTAATCATAATTCTTCTTAAATGACTCTACCGACAGAATTAACTATGTGATTAAGAAGTTTATTCCATTCTCTAACGGATCTATAGGTGTAGTGATGTTGTCTAGTACGTGTAAGTGCTCTACTTTTAAAAATATTGTTACAATATCTCCTTAAGTTTTTTTTGGACTACATCTAAAAAATGGGAGATATGATTTGTTTTAAACAACTAATAAATTAAAATTAAATCGCCTCGGAGTCACCTATTTCCTAATGAGAAAAGCTTTAATGTCCTTAAACGCTATGGGTACGATTCAAGTCAAATCTTGCGTGGGAGTTTAGTTAGCGTTCTCTGGACTCTTTCTAATTGGTGGTTGTTAGAGTTCAGGGGTAGAGCCATTACCTAGATGCAATATTCTAAGTATGGTCTTATATATAACATGAATAATAGATAAAAACGATCCATTGGGTTCTTACCTAAGTTGCGTCTAAAGAACTTAATTAAACTAAAACATTTTTGGGTTGTCTTATAGTAGTAATATTTTTGTTATTACAAATCTTGAGTATCCGCCCCGAGGACCGTCCAAATGGCATAGGCCTACATTTATCCAAATTTTCTTCATTTTTAATTGACTGATAAATTTTGTTAATATCTTATTGCAGAAATTCAAGTTTAGTACCCCACATTTTAACATTGTCAGCATAAAGCAGAATGTTAGATTGAACTACTGTTGATAGATCCTTAACAAACAATGGAAAGTAATGGACCTAGGATTGATCTTTGTGGTACCCCAGAAATAATCTTGCATTAGGTAAACAAGCTTTTGCTAAGCCAAACTCTGAAATTTTGCTCTTAAAAATCTCTTATCCAGTTTATAAGAAGGTTACCAATACCAATGGACTTAAGTTTAGCTATCAGGAGAGAGTGTGCTACTTTATCAAAAGCGTTTGAAAAAATAAAGTAAATTGCCTCGACAGAAAGTTAATAATTTAAAGAAATAATTAGCTCTTTGGTAAAATCTAATAGGTTAGTTAGACAGGATCTTGAGGGAATAAATTTATACTAAGTTGGATTAATTGGTTTTTTATCTAGTAGATGATTTATTAGATGTTCTTTAACTAGTTTCTCTAATACTTTGCTAGGTACTGGGAGAATGCTAATTGGTCTATAGCTTTCAGGACGATATCTGCCGCCTGTTATGTAAATTGACCTTATGCATGTTAATTTTTAGGCCTCCAGTATTTGAACACTATCTAGAAACAAATGGAATAAATGGATGAATACCGGTTCCAACATATTGGCACATTCTCTAATAACTCTGTGGTAGATACCATCAGACCCGCATGAAGTAGATTTTTAGTGCTTAAACTGTTTTAAGACCATATAGTTGGTAAAAAAGGTAGAAATATATATTTGTAACATTTTTGTAAATAAAATATTTTACTAAATCTAATATTCATTATTATTTTATTTAATATTATATGGCATAATGAGTAAAATTTTAGTAATAGAAAACATGTAGCAATAGTTATTTTGCCTAAAATGGAAATTTAAATATTTGCAACATTTAACACGAAATATTTTTATTGCCTTTTAGTAAAATGTTAAACCACGAAATTTTAAATAAAATAAGTAATACGCGAGATAAAGATTTTTATAGCATCAAATGGGGTTTTTAAGAAGAGTTAGTAACAAACAAATGATTACTCTTCGTTACATTATTGAACAATTCGAAAAATCGTAAAAATTATTTACAGTTAACTTTATTAATTTTGCAAAACCTTTGTTAGTGTTTATTAAAAATTTATGTGAAATAATTGTTGACTTCTATGAATTGATCTTAAAGTATGTAAGCATTATAAGTTCAGGATTGTACACGAACTGAGTAGGCCAAACGCCTTTTAATACTTGATTCACAAATTTTTAGAAGTGAATATGAAATGCATGGTGAGGTAAAAGAGGATTAGTCACAGAAAAAATTGAAATTAAGACAAAATCAAGGTAGATAGTAGACGTTAACAATTATGGAAAACGAGTAAAAATTATAAATATACAAAAGTATTGCTGTGAACAAAAAACATCAAAAATTATTATTTTATTAAATTTTTATTTATAATTGCAATTTTTTATATTTTACATTTAAGCAATTTTATTATTATTTGAACTTTGTTTTAACGCGCATTTTTTTCGTATTTAAATTTATTATGTGTAATTTTGTGAGTATTGTCACGTTCTGTATTTCCTGTTGGTATGTAAATTTGAATTATTTTGTAATAATAAGTTGCAGAACCATAATTTAGATCACATAAGAGCTTTTTTGATTGAAATTAGTGAGGTGCTGATAATTATCCGTATCAAATTAAATCAAAGGAAATCAGAGCCGAGATCTCAGTGAAATCTTAAAAAAGTAATAATAAATCAATTTACGTATTACAATGCGAAAGCATAGCAATAATTTTTAAAAATTAAGAAGAGGGGAAAAGATTAGCAACGCTTCAACAGATATGTAGCGTGACGCGCCCCTTACTTCTAGTTGTGTTTAAATACCGTAAGATTTCGGTCCTGGTTTCCTCTAGTTTAACTTGATACGGATCTTTACCAAAATCCCCAGCTAATTTTAATTAAAAAAGTTCTTATATGATCTAAAATATAGTTCTGGAATTTATTATTACAGAATAATGCAAATTCACATACCAATACTGTTTACCAACAGAAAAAAACCAGGATGTGATTTTACTAACAAATACAGTTACGTTAACAAAACACGTGATAAATTCAAGTACAAAAATACGGTTTAAAACAAAGTTTAAACAATGTACAATAATACAAAATTTATAATTAATAAAAACAGTTTAAAACGTTTTTTAGTACTTCTTTCTGACCACAACAAATACTGCTTGCTTGAAATTGTCATAAAAGAGCATTCTTGTTTTTACTGTTAATCAATTTTAGTGTAGCACCATTTTTAATTAATTTTGTGTATGATATTAAATAAACCTATAAAAAATTAACTGCTTTAGATTTTGCAGATAATACTAATTTACTTACTGAACTACAAAAGATAATGCTAAGTTTCACAACATATCTGTGTGACATAAATTCTTGAGTTAGACAACGTATAAATTATCAGAAATTGAAAATTTAATAGTTAATTTTATATTGCTGCTGTTTTAAAACATTTTAAAGATTACCTCACTTGATCAAATTTTGAACAGTGAGATTGTCAAAAAAAAAATTTTTCTCTTTACATCCGATCAAAACAAACAAAAAATTACTTAGGGAAGTTCTATTATTCTCAAAACATTAAGTAAGTACAGGTTTTAAATAATGTTTATAGACTGGCTAAAACCTATTTAAAAAAATTAAATTAAAACAAAGATCAACTAGGATAAAATAATAGGATTCAATAAAATTGTTGACACAGAGTATAATTGCATAAAATTATTCCTTTATTTTTAAAACATGATTTTGGTAACTGTAACAAAAAAATCTAAAACATTTTTTACAAACAATCTAATAGTAAATTGATCTGTTTAAGCCAGAAAGCTAAAAATACATATTTATTTTATTACTAAGTAAATTTTAATACAAGGAATATTTTTGTAACTTAATTTGTTAGATATTAAATAAATAATTAGAGTTTATTTTACAATATAATTTAACTTATGTTATTGTATTTATAATAATAATAATAATTATTATTATTATTATTATTATTATATTTATGGTTATTTTACGTTGAAATAATAAAAATGGGAATGTCTACCAGTACAGTGCTTGACTTAAACCTGGATTCAATTTCTACCACCGGTATTAATTGCAGACTCACTAAAATATCTACCGCTGAAAAATGTTTCTCGTAAAACATTAAAAATAATAAAAAATAAATAAAGTTTAAAATATATACTTATACGAAAGCTTGCAGGTTCTTCCCGTCATACGTATAAAATAAACAATTTCAAGGTTATTCAAACAATGTCAAAATAAGAGGATATTTCTGTCTTACCCTAATATTATTTCTATTAGTTACAAAATGGTCAGTTTTGAATAATTGTTAAATTAATGTATATTTAAAAAATAAGTAATGATTAAAAATAACTTAAGTAATTAATTTGATTTAATTTAAAAAAAAAACTTTTTTTATGTTTTTATTTGTAAAAAAATTATTTACAACAAACTATTGTTGCATTATTTTTATAAATAAATTTTAAATAAATTAATATGTTGTATTTATTAATATTATTATTATTTAAATTTTTAATGTGTTTTACTAAAACAAAAATGTTTTTACAACCTTGAGAAAACTTCAAAACTTTTACCTTGAAGTTTGTTGCCGTCATCCTTAAATTTACATCATTTTCACTGTTTAATTAAAATTTTTAATCACATGAATTATACTTAGCGTATTATGGATTTAGAACTTTTTAAATGTTTTATTTACAAGATAACTAATAAGTGATGTGTTTTATTATTTGTTGTAAATGTGTTTACGCTGATATATATATATATATATATATATACCTAGTTCGATTTATATGCAATTATTATAAATAAATCGTTTAAATAAGTAATATTCGCAGAGCAGGCAGTAGCGTCGTGAGTCTCATTCTGCCTTGTTTGAGCTCTGAGAACGGTGTTTTTTAATTTGGTCATCAGTATCTGCCCTGTTGATCACGGCATTTAATTGATTTTTACAAGAGTTTCGACTGCGAGTATATAGACTAGTTAGCCGCGGCCAGCCATCCTGGTGAGAAGACGAACAATTTTTAAACCACCTTTTCTAGGCCCCTCTCCGAGTGGAGCAAGCAGTGCTGTCCCTAAATAGGGCTGTTTGGTGATAATACTCAGGGTGACACCGATAACCGTTGTCGCCTTCCTGTCAACGCGTTAACGATCTTAACGCCTGAGTATCAGTTTGGTTTACGGCTGTTTATTTGGCACAGCTTTATTCACAGTTAGCCTTTATTTGTGAAGGTAATTCCACTATCCGCCACCTGTGGACGCGCTAACTAGGGGTCGGTTTCCCCCTTCGTATGTTTACCTTATGCAGCCAACAGAGATCATTGGAGGGGTTTACCTTGGGATGTAATTAACATTTAATGTCAGCACACTTCAAGTGTCGTTCTTTTAGTACACACTACAAAAGTTGACATTTTTGCAGACGTTTTGGATTTTTGGACTACCCTGGGTGATAATAACCGATGGGGGCTGTTTATCTCCGATGATGAATGAATAAGAACTCAAAGACAGGAAGGGAAATGTTTATTGCCAAACTCACAGATCTAACCACGGGAAAAACCAAGAATCAAAATGGAAGCGAAAGACATTATGCTGGACCGAAGTGTTTAACGGCATGGGAACGGTTGTTTATATAGCCGTTCTCATCGATATAAAACGTTGACAAATTCAAACAAAAATGTTAATATTCAAAAAATATTAATTCTAGAAATTAAATGTTAATTTTTGTAATGAAATAAAATTATATTGTTTATTATCTTGGAGTTCCAATTTTCTCTGTCAATTGTCACCTCTACACTAATATATAATTATTGAGTATTGGATTGCGTTATCATATAACGTTTATATATATATATATATATATATATATATATATATATATAAAGTTGTTTAATGGCAAAGTTGGTTCTAGTTTACAGGTTAATACATGAGTTGGGTAGAACAGTTTTTTGTTTTTCTATTTGGACCTATTAATTTAACTGGGATTAAAGAGGGCGAAAGGATTTATGGGTTGAAAAATACTTACAATTTGGTAGTCGGTGAAGTAATTACATACGGTGAAATATTATTACAATCTGATAACTTTGTTGTTTGAGACGTGTATGAAGTCTAGGGTTCTGTAGCTTAAATAAATTCCTTTTAAGGAATTCCCTGTAAACCGAATTAGAGCATTTTGTTAAAATATGTGGCATCCACTGATGGGGTACGATTGAGTGGGATGTCGGATTATTGGTAAAGCTAACTAATTTTGTCAGAAGATATCAAATGCATAAACCAATTTGTGATGAGATTTTTGAATTTTTTCCTGTTGTAAAATCTAGTGGGTATTTTTCAATTCTGTTCAATATTTTTCTGGAGGCCAAAAGTATACTTATAGGTCTGTAAGATCTTACAAAGAATTTACTATCTGACTTATGAATAAGCCTGATGTAGGCTAGTTTTTGAGCTGAAGGGATATGTACATTAGCAATGGAATAAATATAACAATGTATGAATGGAGGAGGTATAGACTTTTAGGCCCTAAGTGAAAATTATATATATTGCAGATACAGGTGATATTGTTTTCTATTCTCAATCAATTTGATTATTAGGATAACCGATGGCGCACAATTGTTGGATTTGCATTTTGTAAATTTTTTTGCATGGGTGTAGTTTGGTGATTTTGATTTCAGTCAGCTTCTAGGAATATCAGCAGTAATTTTTTGTAAATTTAAAGAGAATAAATGGGTCGATTTATGGAGGAGTTTACATGTAATATAGAAAATATTGAAGGCGTAGGGTTATGATGTGACAAGCCTTAATAATATCCATTATAATGTTTTTTAATTATTGAGGTATTTAGGGTATTCTCATGTTGCATAGCTTCTTTTGAGCTCTCGTTTTTAGAAAGATGGAAGATGATGGGGTGACCGATTTATCTACGAAAATTTTAAGCATATGTAATTTCCCAGTGAGGGTTTTAGAAAATTTGGAGATGGGAAATTTTAATTGTATTAATTTCTTTAACTCTTTAGTAGCTGCTTAGATTTTATTAACTTTTTTAATAAGGTAAATTCATTTGGATTATTGTTGATTAATAAGCAGGATGAAGTTCACTTATCCATAAACAATGTAATTAAAAAATCGTAACAAAGTAGGCATGTAGCTGGGTTGGACACAACTTTAATGTGATTAATTTATTTGATCAGGATATGTTGTTATATAATAATTGTTGTTTTACGAAATTTAGCAATTTATTTGTGTAATTTTTAATAATCAGTAATTTTAATACGTTTTTATGTTTTGGTTTAGCAACCTTGTATTGTAACATTAATGAAAATAAAGGTGTAATTTATGAGTTGGATGTTTTTAATATATATATATATATATATATATATATTTAAAAACTTGTTTTTTATTATTTGATTGATGAAATATAATTTACTTAATATTTTTGCAAAAATTTAATAGATTATAATGAGTACTCAAAAAGGGAATGGTAATCGAACGCGCCCTCAAAAATATCAAAATTCTATTTCTTTTAAAAATAATTTACATGATACTTCTAAAGAAATTAAACAACTTAATACTTTAACGTATGAAGGGCTTTGTAAACGATGTCACGAAATTATAGCATGGCGTATTAAATATAAGAAATATAACACTTTAACTCAACCAAAAACATGGTAATTTTTAAAGATATTACACATTATTATGCATATTTACTAATTTCCGTTTTTTATTATGAATTCCATTTTTACATCTGTCTAATGCAAAATAATGTAGTTGATTGTAGAATCATCTTTCCATTAGTTCCAAAATTGTGTACTATTTCTAATAATTTGCTTTTTATTGTTCATAGTTTTCAGAAACGTGCATATATATGTCCGTTTAGTTATTGTTTCTATGATAATGTTCTGGTCAAAATAACGTGAAGATCGTTCTGAACAACATTCATCCAAGTATGTTTCTGATCACTTTGAATAGTTTCAAACCTCTGCGTATGTAGGACACTAAAACTTTGCCAGATGTTCCAGCATGCGTAAAAGCGTGTGAATTTGAGCAATGCATCCCATACTAGGTTAAGAATCAATTTAATTAGGATGAGTAGTAACATGGTGCCGGTCTTCAGGGCTTTATGCAATTTTTTATTGAACTTTTTTCTTGTTATATTACTTTGAGTTCATTTTCTACGCTATTGAAACCATTATAGGGGAACGCTTGGTATGCTGTACAAATATGGAAACAATGAAATGACCACATTTGTCGAAAATTTCGATTTATTAGCATTACTCAAATCTTAATTATTATTAGCGCATATATATATGTATATATACTGCGTGTAAAGCCTTGGGGATGAACTTCTAATCGGTCTACATTTTCTAGATGTGAAAATGTATTGTCTCTTAAAAGCTTCGTCAATTTTTGCAAACAATAACGCAATCACAAGGATGCAATCTACCAGCGAAGAAAGTTCTTTATTCTTCTACATTTGTTAGACTATGTCAACATCCAAAATGAATGAAAAATGGTTGTGTGATGAGGGACTTTGTTACACTTATTATTATTATTTATTACAAAATGAACAATGAGATCTTTAGTTAACGACAAAATACTAACAATTGCACTACTGAGAACGATGTTTTGCCATATACGTGAGTTGGCATCTATGTTGAACTCGATGGTGAATTATATAAAATGAATGAAATTGTTATTCTAAATTATGACATTATTTTATTAAAATTTTTATTTGTACAAATATTTATTTTAAAAATAAATTAAGTTTGAAGTGCAAGCAAAAAGCTATTAAGCAGGCATATCATACAATTTGTTCGCCGTGTTCATCAAAGTTGCAACAGTGCGCAAAGTGTGGACAAAAAATTAATGACTTCACTTCCAAGTGAGTTTATTTTGTGAATATTCATATGCTTTTTCTCGTCATATCATATTTTTGTAAATACTGATCCATTGTTTGCGTGCCAATTTTTATTTGACATCACTGTTATAGGTTTATGCCGTATACTTATTGAGCAATTACGTTAGTCGCTTAATAGCGAAGCGGCTAACTTGGCACTTGAGTGGACTAGTTTGAATCGCAATTATCAGTTTTGTGATAAAATCTAGTTTAGCGTTTACACTCTGACGAGAACTACAGCCTCCTGGCTCGGAGATCGAGGGTCCAAACCGCACCTTTTTAAGATTAGATAATCTATCAGTATTAGAGCATATTGTAAGACTAACAAATGGATCATTTGCATATCAATTCAGTAATCGGAAAGTCATGTTTAGGGAACTTTTAATAAAAATGTTCTATTTTGTTATCACTGCGCATTTGCTGATTAAAAGTCAATAACTACCAATTGTTTTTTTGTTAGAATAGATCAGTCAAAAATCAATGAAGAATTTGAAAGTGCTTTAAAATCCGTTAATGAACGTGAACGTCGTGAGTACACTTAATATAATACAATTGATTTATGTATTTAATGTCTCACTCTATATACACATACTTAATATTAACTCTAAATAATCAATTTTCATTTGAATTTAGGAACCCTATTACGTATAAGTCAAAGAGAAAGTGCTTGTGGTCATAAAAATCTGGAATCTGATGATCTAGAAAATGAAATTGATCCATGATAATGAAACCACCTTTTATTTACTATTATTTTTTTCTAAGCTTACTTGTACATCGCAATAACTAAAATATAACCTATAAAAGTTAATCACCTGCATTTTGACTTACTGAAAATTAATATTAAAAAAAATCGAACAATATCAGCATTGTTTGGTTAAAAGTGTGTATATGTTAAAATATAAAAAGATGAAGTTAATATACTGTACAGCAGATGCAGTAATCAAATATGACAAATAATTATAGCAAGATTGAATTGATTTAAATGATCTCATCAACAAATTAAAAAATTGGAATACAAGACTGAACAGTAACCCATTCATCAAATGGGGGTTTGTACATTCGACCATATGGACACAATTCAACACAACAAACGTAAATCTGTATCTAACAATGTTTGTGTTCTTAACCTAATTAAAAATTTGGAAGTACCATCGATGCTGATATTGAAGGTTGTTGTTAGATTTGGAACAACGAATTGAAGAAATAATTTATCAACATTTGTAAAACATGCTTCTGATCGAACAAAAGCCACTCGAAAAAAGAGAACGGCATCAACGATAACAGTTTGGTTACATGTAATCATAAAAACAAAATATTATAACACAAATATAAAAGTAGCAAATACTTCCCAAACATATGCAAAATTTTCGTGTACAACAATCCATTTTGATCACAGCATGAAAAAATAAACTGTAAAACATTTTGCAGATTTGTATGGATTTATCAATTTCGGACATCGCTAAAGGTTGAAATCTCCCAACATAACTGTACACACAATTTGGTAAATGTATGACCAATATGAAAAAAATATTCATTGTCAAATGTAATCGTATATATATATATATATATATATATATATATATGAATCATACAAATACTAGTGACCAAGTGTGGTAAGGATTGTTCACAATTATTCAAATAAAAACATGATCAAAGTAGCGTATTAAAAACCGCATGGTTCCAACGAAAAATAATGAACTGAAACATGATTTAGCAGCTTGGAAAAGCTGCAGGAGTGCAGTTGGGAGAATTGTTATAAAATATAGTCAAGTACACAACGGTAAATATACCGTCCAAATTGTTTTTTAATCTTCAAAATGCGCAATATATCAAGATTGTTGTTGTGGTCGGCCAATGGAAACGATACTACGCGTAGATGATGGTAGACGCAAAATTGGTACAGTCTGTTGTCGGCAAATGATGTATTCTGGAACCATTTTGCGTTGATGCGTAATAAGGCGACGGCGTTGATGATCCCGATTGTACATGATAACTGGCTGGTGATTATGCGGTGAATTGGACAGTTGCATTACATTGGATGGCGGCGAATGGAGTTGATGCTGAGTGTTGGGCCAAATAAAGTCACGGTCTTCCTGTCCCGTATCGCCAAATAAACAATCCTGATCTAATTCGGAGTCGGGAAATGATCCAATTAAATCTGATTTAAGAAAACAATCGTCATCCATCTCATCATCGTCCTCCTCCTCATTATTGTCATTGTGAAACTCATTGGAATCTGGTATATCTTCGAATTCGGTTTTGTCTAGTTCATCCAGACCGCTCATTACGTCGTGCTTCATTCTTGGACCTTTACGTCGATTATTGGAATTGGGTCCAAGTTTGGCCGTATGATAAGAATCCGATTTAATTGACGGGAAGGAATCAAATTCCAGATGTGATGTGGGTGATCCATTTTCGTATTGATTGGCCGATTGCATGGCATTTCGTCCGTAGGATCTGGCTGTGCGCAAATATGTATTTTTGACATTGGGAGACGAATTGGATGTTGTAGAAATGATATTGTAGGGTGGAACCATGTGCTTAATTTGTACATTAGATCCAAGGTGACTGGAATCATTGGTTACCCCGGTAGTTAGATAATTTTGGTTGGATTCAGAAACATTATCAACTATCGAGTTTTGTTGTGATGATAATGGAATTTCGTCAAGTTCAGAGAAGTAACCAGATGTCTGAGCACCGGTAGAATTCCTCGGACCACTTTTAAAAAAATAAAAAAGTCGATAAAATTTAAGATATTTTTATGAATATGTAGAACAGATTAAAGATTAGCACAAAATTGAAGTTGTTTTAGATGCATTCACAGTACTTATCATAAATAAATAATACACAAATGTTAAATTTAAATTCTTATAAGTTTAAGTAATCAATCAATAGTACCTTGAAAAGAACTTCCCAATAGATTATCTGAGAAAAAAACGAAAATGTATTCCCACAGTTAAATCACTTTATTCTCTATTCTTAATCTGAATTTTAACTAGATTATATTTTAAACCTTCAGAATGACACATGTGTGAATAGGAAAGGCTAAGGTAGCAGTTTACATTATGTAGTCAGCTCATTAGAGGTGTTTTTATGAATTTTGAATCTATTTCTCCTAGTTTATCAATATTTAATCGGAAAATAAAAGTCCGTATATTAAAAACACACCATTTTGAACAATATTAAGTTACATCGCATATTCTTAACATCAATACAAAGGAAAAAATCTTACAATTCTATCATAAGAACGTCACTGTCCTTCAGTGATACTCTAAATTCAACCGTTTTAGAAATCGCTATGGGGAATTTGGTGGTAACCTGTCTTTCCATACTCAACTACACAAATTGTGCACTAAGGTAAAAGTAGACTAAAACTCACCGGTAACGAACTTTCGCGTGTGTCATTATATGCGATTTTAAATTAGTTGATTGAGCAAAACGTTTGTGGCAATTTTCAAAAGGACAAATATAGGGTCGGTCACCAGTATGAATTCTCACATGTGTTCGCAAATTAAAGTCCAACGAAAAACGTTTTCCGCAACCCTAAAAATTAAAAAATTCGATATTTAAAAAATCCAATAAACACAAATAATTGAAAAATTACAAACAATAACTATTGTAAATAAAATCATATGACTGAAATTCTACTTCTAAGAACTACAAAAGTAATGTATCGATAAATTGAACATTATTAAAAAGACTTTTATTAACGGCATAAATTTAGCCTTTTTATGAATTATATTTTCCTGGACCTGTGATTATATATTGTTTATGATTACTAACCGAGTCGATGGCTGTGTGGTATGAGTATATTGCAGAATATCTTTTAAGTACAAGGGATGTAGTCTTATACTCATCTGTCCAGGTTTTGTTATACTGTTGCACACCCGGTAACTTGTGTTGCTCATAGAAGGAGAAAATCTAAAATTTCATAAGCATTACTGAAATCCTCAGAATTTTTAGCATCCTGAATACATATTTATTCACTAAGGTTGATGATGTAGTCACCTCTTCATTATTTCTATATTTATACGGCATATTAAACCGTCAACTTCGATAGCTTTGAGCATAAATCTAGGACACCATTATCCGAAAAATTTGACAAGGCCATCTGATATTTTGTCAAAAGCTACATGTGATATATGTATATCTTAAAATACCTTTTAAGTACCCTAGATGTATGCCTGCACGCTTCTTCCAGTTATACCAAAAATACTCAGTTTCATGTCAAAAATATATATATTAAAATATAAGGCTAAGGACAAACAACAATTTTCTGAAATAATTAGTGGTAAAATCAAACAAATTGATAAAATCACAGAACAAATTATGTAAAATAAGTTTTATAAACAACTTACTTCAAAGTTACATTGAAACGGTTTTTCTCCCGTGTGAACCAACTGGTGTCTTTTTAATTTACTTGATTCCACAAACGCCTTACCACACTCGGCACAAACGTGAACTCGAGGACCATGAGTATGCAAATGTTTGCGCATTGCAGAATTGTCTCTAAACAATTTACCGCAACCTTTATGAGGACATGGAACAGTTCTAAGCATATTTCCTGGATTAGAAGAATAACCGGTACCACTGGAATCGCTTAACTTTTCTAGATTTGGCGGTGCTGGAGCTATAGCAGGTAAACGCTGAGAATGACAAACATTTAAGGTTTTGTGATGTTCGGCAGTAGAATTAAGAACAGCCAAAACCGAACCATTTGACGCAACGTTCACTCGCTGATCAGATGCATACATTGAATCTGTTTCATTTGCATGATTATGATTTGAAATCGATTGCGGTAAACGTTTAAGCGTAATCCTTGAATGTCCCTGAATATTTTGACCATTACTTAACCGATATGCTGCCAAAACAAAGAGTTAAAGGTACAACAGTACATTGTTTACAAAAATTCATTCATTCATTTCATTATCTCTTAATTATTTCTATATTCGTATAACACATTAAGAGATTGACTCCGACGGTTTGATAAACAGATGTAAAAGCATAACGAAGTTTCCTGAGTGGTAGGCGGCATCAACAACAAAGTATATACATATACCTTAGGATTCCTTTTAAGTACCCTGGGTGTATGCTTGCACCCATATGCCAAAAAAGAAAACTAGTTGTACTACTATGCACTCCGTCTCTGTTTTGTTAGTGTATATGCTTTGCATGATAAATGATACTGTTTTCAAAACATGTTATGCTTCAGATAAATCAAACAATCCTAAAAATCTGAATATAAAATAATAGATATTCCAACAAAATATATTACATTTGAAACAATTTAAACATGGTCAAACTAAACTAAGGTGAAAATATACCGTTCAAATTAATTGAAGATGCATCATCATCGGGAATAAACACCTCCCACCAGTTATTATCGCCCAGGATAGTCCAGATTACCAAAAGGCCACAATGTGCACTTAATGAACGACACTTGAGGTATGTTCACTTTAAATACTAAATACATCACGAATAAAACCCCTACAATGATATCTATTAACTGCAAAGGGTAAACAATTGAATGCACAATTAAGCCATTCATTTGGATAGACTGAGTTCGCGCGCTACACTATCCATCCTGATTACTCGTTGACCAACCGGTCTTCTTTTCCAAGCGGGTAATGGTTAAGATTCCATAGCTATACTGACTGAATAAGTGGGAAACCTTCGTAAGACATGACCAATCCATTTTAGTTGTCTTTCTCTTATGTTAAAAATGCATGGCCAATTAATGTTAAGTGTGCTGCAAACGGTTGCGTTCAACAGAAGATAGAGAGCGAAACAATATGGATCTTAAACAGCTTTGCTTAAAATAAACAAACTCCTGAATATCCACTTGGGTGAAAGTTCAAGTTGCACAGGCATGCAGTACAATAGAACGCATTAAACTATTAAATATTCTAATGGGGTGCTAATGATCCTGAGGATTTGAGTAATGCTTATAAAGTCTCAATTTCCAATGATGGTGATATTCCTGACTGTTAGTCCTCCACGTGGTGGATCCTGGACTAGGTGCCCCTAGGCATCTAGATTAATAACAGCAGGGTCCGAGTGCACAGCGGTATAACTGGGCTTCCGCTACGGCGGGTAAGTTCAAACATACACCCAGGATACTTAAAAGGTATCTATAGGTATATGTATACCATATGTAGCCCTTGGGTTAAGGGAGATAACCCTGACAAAAATCAGGCGGCCTCGTCAATCTTTGCGAACAGTGGCGACGTCACAAGGATGCCGTCTACCAGCCAAGAAACTTTGTTATTCTTACACATTTGTTACGCTTATCAATCCATCGAAATCGATCGTTTGCTATGTCGTATAAATATGGGAAATAATGAAGATATGACTACGTCACCCACCAAAATGAATGAAATGAAAAAATGAATTAAATATTCTAATCCTGGTTTTAATGGAAATATTAATTTTGTTTCACATAGGTTTATGTAAATGTCCAAAAGCTGTAGTAGCAGCGAATACGACGCCAAATCTCTAAAGCTGGACTATTTGTTACCTATAATAGAGCCTAGGTAGGTAAATTCATCAACCACTGAAAACTGATTACTGTTAAGTGATTGGATTCCTAATGAGGACATTTGCTAAAACTAGTGTTTTTTAATATTAAAATATAAGTCATTCCTATAAGGCATTTTGTGTAAATCGAATTACACGTTGTAGATCTTATTCGGTCTCTACAATTAGAATTGCATTATTTGCATATTGACAAACCGCTATTTTGAAACTGAGTGTTACAGCCTCGAATTTATAATCAACACCATCAACGACAAAATTGGAAACTCTATTAATTATTACTAATTATTACTATTAACACATTACATTAATTTTTTTGAACGCTTTAGGAGAAATCTTTTTCACTAAGAGGACGTTTAACAATCCTCATTTTAGTGCGTTGTACCACACCACTGACACATTAAAAATGCAAACAATTTAACAATCATTTAAAAAGGAGCACTTTCATAATAACAATTTAGTTAAAATACTAAAAAAAATTAAATTCATATGCATATTGTTAAATTCATTTAACTAATACCAAGAAATAACGCTCACACCCAAATAATTTTTGAGAAAAAACTACCAAAAACTGAACATAATCCTTAATTACAGTTATAGTATTAAATTCAGAAATACATATCTAGTACCAATAATTATGTTCGAAAATTCCAAAAGCGATTATTAAACACAAACGACTCCAACCATATAATTCAGAGACTAAGTACAAGTTATTACATAAATATATAATGTAAAAGGAACATTCTATTAAGCAATATAAACAAAAACTGACAGTATACTTATTGTCTAACTTTCAGAAAATATTTTCCAACGTTCACATTTGAAATTTTAAAAAAACTCGCATCGTTCATACATAAATGATGACACCACTAAAAGATAACTCTGAATCTTAACTCAATATTTCATTAAAAATATAAGTTAATACTTTAAAAAAACAAACTATATCAATTCATAAACAATATTGTAATTACACCACACATTTAATCTCCAAAACAAATAAATAATTAAATACAAAAACGATTTTTGTAATCGCTTGAAATGCATTAAAACACATAACTATAATACAATATTTAAACTGAATTAAAATAACACGGTTACTCAATCAAACTTATTCTTTATTTAACTTACTGTGAGGTAGAAATCGAGTTGTAATAGAGCTCCTATTGTTTAATGGTAAATAACGCCTGTAACGGGGCTGAGTATGCCAAACTTGAACTCTCTTAGTGTAAGGTGCGTTATAGCAATGACTCATGGAAAAACCAGGATTATCCACCGGGTCAACCACATTGCTGTATACCATATACGGTAAATTATCTAAATTTATAAAAATATTAAAAATTTAACAAAAACATACCAACCGAGACTTCAGTATCTTCCAATTTTAAAGGGGATTGGATTAGTTTTGTACGTCCACATATAAAACCATGAGAATCATCATCAAAAACGTCATTTTCATGTTTAACATTCTGTGGACGCGATTTACACTTTTTCGAACGCTGCGAATGCCTCTCACTTATACCTTCAACAAGCCCGTCGTTGTTGTTCACGGTAGATTCAAGAACGGGTACAGATTTAGGGCTATTGGAAGTTTCATTGCCGATAACTTCTTCTCGTACTCCAAGTAAATCATTAGGATCCATTAAAAATAAATCGCCGTAGGGATCCCTGCCTATAACACCTGTGCAACTATTATCAAATCCTATCTCCGCCAATTCCCCAGACAATGGTTCAGACACAGAATCAAAAACATCAGTTTTTAATAAAGATTCCTCATCTTCGAAAAATTCCTGTTTAACCGCAGAATCATTAAACAAAACTTCAGACATTATATAAAACTAAGAAAAATAAATCATAGAAAGTCCTTGATTTTGTTAAATACGCAAAAACCGCCACACTGACGGTCGCTGTCCTTAAACCATTTAAAACAATTTTTACACTATATTAATTTTAAATAAATTAGTTTTAACTGTTATTAAAAATATTTAAAATGTTTTTCAAATATTAAAACAAAAAAATTATTATAATAATTTTAACAAAGAAAATGATATTTATAATCTACTTAATCATTATTGAATTGTAAAAACATTTATTTTTGTCAAAAAAAATTTTTTAATTTTATTTAAACAAAATACAATGTAATATTTTTTTAAATTTATTTAATAAATCGTTATTTTTTACAAAAATGTAGCCTGTTTTTATTCAATTACAGTCACTGAATAAATTAGTGTTAAAAATTTAGAAAAAAAATTAATCTAAATTAATTTGTTATCTCCAATTATTTTTTAAAAAAATATTAAAATTTTAAATATTCCATGTGTTCTGTTTTTTTTCACATTTGACGTTATATTTTATATTAATAATTTTACCCGATTTGTAATTTTGAACAAGTTTATCTTTTATACAATTATTTTTTATATTAACATTAGATATTAACAAAATGTAATTGTATCTTACTTATTATATAATATTGTATATAATATAATTAAACTGAATTCTTTTTTGAGTTGTGTGATTGTTACAGATGTTTTACTTTAATAACTACATTTTTAACACTAATTAACTTAGGAGTTGTAATGTATCACATTTTTAATATTAAGTTTTCATTTTATGAAAAATTTACATTTTTTCTACAAATTTTCATTATATAAAAATAAAATAAAAATTTATATATTCTTAAGTTAATAGTTTTTTATTAGAACATCTTCTACTGCTCCGTCATAATGCTAAGTAAAACTCAGATACGTGACATTAAAAATTGTGCATTTAGCTTAAATGCAAACTTATATTTATTGTTTAAATTGTAAAAGTCATGCACATAAATTAAAGTTTTAAATAATATGCACTATTGTAAAAAAATAGGCGACCTTATTTTAGTCTTTTAAAATCTTTAAACCCAGAACAAATTTTACTATTTTTCGAATAGAGTTATTAATGTATAGAATCATTTTATTAAACAAATGTTAATTTTACTATTTTCTTTTTAAAACTAATTATTATATATTTTTCATTTTAATTCAATCCCTTTAATTTTATATCTTTTTCTAAACACCTATGTTTTTACCTCGAATTTTAACTCAATCTTTTCCATTATTTTATGTCTTTTTTATACATTTTTATTTTGTAATATTATATTTATATATAAAATTTATATAATTATATTAAATCCCTATACGAAAAAAAAATCATATGAATAAAATATTGTAGCAATGTATTAAGTAATAAATTATGTTTTATGTTTTAACAACTAAATTGTTTATAATTTTTTAATATTTTAAAATTTATTTAGCTATTTTTTTATTTTTAAATTTAACGTATCGCGATTTTAAAAACAAGATCATAGTTCTTCCTCGCCTACTCGTGTTTACTAGTGTGCGTCGTGTTGTGTGTCCCAGATAATTTGATACATTTAAATACATAGATTCGAGAAATAATACGTTTTTTTAATTTAATTGGTTTATTGTATATTAATATCTTTTCATAAATTAAGCGTTATTATCCTAAATGTTTATTTTTTGTCTTTTAAATTACAACACAAACTATGCAATATTTTTGTGTTTTTATGTTTAATAAATTTTTTTTATCATTTTAATTTTAAAATTGTTTTTATTTTATTTTTCCTTTTCTTGCTTTAAATTTCCACTCTCTCAATATTCAAGGTGAGGCGCGCGTTATTATTATTACATTTGCTTTCCGTAGTTGTTAATCGTTGTACTATCTACTTTGATCTTTGTCTTAATTTTAAAACTTTTTTCTGACATATCGTTTTTAATTTCACCTTCTATTTTATATTTCTCTTCGATAGTTTGAGAATCGAAGCTTTTTGTCCTATTTAACACGTGAACTATCCTGAGTCAAGAAAGAGTAAAACCGAATGACAAAAGCCATTTATTTTAATTTGTGGACGAATTTTTAAAGTGTAAGCTAAAATATTGAACGGATTTTATAAGTGCATAGTTTATTTATATGGTATTTTGTTTTGTAATATTTTTTTACTAAGTTTTTATGTTTATTGGTTTTTTGCTTAAATATATTTTAATGCGTCATCTAGTACTTTTTATATTTTTACTAAACGTTTTAACTAACTAAAATGTGTAATGATAGATATTAAATTAAACTAATTACATATAGTTATGTATAAATAACCTGTGTAGCTTGCTTCAAACTTAATTGATTTTTTTTTATTATTTAATTTTTTTTACAAAATATTGATGTTTTTAGTATAAGTGCAATTAGAAAACAGTATTTTTATTTGATTTTCTTATTAGTTTTTAATTTTTTTCCACTTGTTTTTCGACACGCATATATATATATATATATATATATATATATATATATATATATATATATATATATGGTTTTAACGACTTAAATAATGGTAAATATAAAATTGGTTGATATATTATAAAACGTTATAGTATTTTACTGTAATTAAGGGGGAAAAGAATTTAGTTTAACAATATGAGATCTTGCGAGATGATTTGTTAAATTTTATTAATTAGAATATGTGAGGTAGATATATAACTAGATAGAGAACTTTATATGAAAAGTGATGAAGTCTTTGATTGAAATTCGTTCTTGATTTGCAGAATTTTTAGTGATGATTTTTAAGGATACTAGAGCGTATAGGTTTAATGGGCTTAGTGTTAGTAGAATTTTGAAGTTGATGAACTAATAGAAAAGTTTAAAGCATTTGGTTCCCTTTATAATTCGAAATAAAAATATAAGAAGACGTAAACTGTTAGATGAATTCATTTCGTATATTCTTGTTAGTCATAAACATAACATTTTAATATATATATATATATATATATATATATACAAAAAAGGGGGGTACAGATAACATTTAAATTAGTACAACTCAAACACATTTACACACAATCACTACTACCAAGCTAAGTTCAATGTAGTGACGAACTGTTTTTGTGCACACAAAGCAGGTTTCAATGTATGAATATAAACATATTCGAGAATTTTCAACATATTCGAAGCTGGAGAAGTAATTAGCACTTTAACAAGTGCATCAGCGTCACTTTTCCGTTAAGGGAAAAATTTAAGCAGTTGAGTTTATATTTGTAAAGTTATAAATTTTACTTTTAGAGGAGAATCCTAAAGTAGATTATTAAAGACAGAGTTGTATTTTAGTTTATAAGAAGAAGGTGCGTGAATGTTAAGCAGCCAAATGCCTTGAACCAGAGTATAATTTCGTTTTTATTTTTTACTAATTAAATGATTTAAGGGAAATATTTTTGTAATTGGAAATTTAGCTAAGACGAAAACCCGCATTTAGTGCCGGTGGTAAATATCAACTTATTATTATGTCAGTTTATTGTGTTACGATTAGAGTTAAAAACTAGTTAAATATGGAGTCCTAAATATGACATTTAAAATATACTTTTAGATTCCGCTATATTTAATAGATGTAAAAAAATTAGATTTTGAAATATTAGTTTGTTTATGTTTTTTATCGCTTTAGTTTTACAGTACTTTGTTCTTTTACTTTGATTAACTAATACAAGAAATTTGGAAAGTTTAAAACAATTAAAATGCAATCAAGATCTCGTAATCTTACGGGGTTGAACAAGAGTTTGTTTTCATTTAAACTTATATATTTTTTTATAGATTTTACTTTGGAAGACTCACGCACAAGGTTTCAAATAGAACTTGAATTTGTTCAGTGTCTTGCAAATCCCAATTATCTTAATTGTAATTAGATGAAATTTACGCTTTTAATTATTTTAGTTCTAGCTCAACAAGGTTGTTTTGATAAACCTGCTTTTATAAAGTTTTTGAAATATTTGCAATATTGGAAGGAGCCTATGTATTCAAAATATTTAATGTAAGTAATTTTATTTTGTTATTTAGTAATAATTTTGGGTTTTATTTATTTCATTATGATATAAATCTTGAACTTTTTGCACAGGCCTTAAAACTTGCAGAATTATTCAGACTCCTTATTCATTCATTGTAGTTGGTGTCGTAGTCACCTTTTCATTATTCCATATTAAACGATTAACTCTGATGAAAATAACGAAGTTTATTGATTGATAAATTCTACTATTGTGGTATCGCAACCGAGAGTTAAGCTTGGGATGCTAATGATCCTAAGGATTTGGGTAATGCTTATAAAATCTAAATTTCCAATGATCGTGGTATTACTGACTGTTCTTCCTCTACGTGGTGTATCTTGGACTAGGTGTCCATAAGCATCTAAACTAATAACAGCAGGGACCGAATGCACAGTGGTATAACTGGGCTCCCGCTTTGGCGGATGGGTGAAAGCATACACCCAGGGTACTTAAACAGTATCTTAAGGTGTATGCAAACCATGTATAGTCTTTGTGCTAAGCCAATCAATCTTTGAGTACAGTTGCGCCGTCACAAGTATGTCTTTTAGCCAGGGTACTTTATTTTTCTTCCATGTTTGTTACGTTTATTAAGCCACTGAAGGCGATCGTTTAATATACCTTACAAATATAGAAATAATGAATAGGTGACTGTTACCAATCAAATGTACATATATATTAATATATCTTTTAAGTATCCTAAGTGTATGCTTGCGCCCATTCACCGAGGCAGATGGAAAAGTTTAACGCTGTGCATTCGGTCCTTGTTAGTCTGATTTTAGGATGAATAACATGGAGGTATGGAAAGATGATTGTCATCGTCATTGTAAATTGAGTTTCTATAAGCATTATTCAATTCTTAGGATTATTAGCATTCCGTCATCTGGCAGGGGTGTTTATACTAAAGAATTTATTGTGATTGGTGACGTACTCATATCTTTATTATCTCTATGTATGTACAACATATTAGAAAACAAGTTTGATGGCTTGATAAGCATAACAAACTAAAGAAGAACGAATAAAAATGTTAAAAATATTGATCAGTAGTACAGTTTTTTCTTTTAATTACTGTATATAGTATAATCTTTTTCATTGATAAGTTGGTAATGTTTATCTATAAGTTTGTTAAGTGTTTTTAAAAAATTATACTTAGATACAATATTTTTTATTTGATCTTTCGTTGATAATTTAAGAATATAGGTTGTAGTGAAGATATATAACTTTAAAATTAAATGACTTGAATATGTGACGAATTGTGTTGTTTTAGTTATCCCTACTGCTTGCATATGTTGGATTTGTTACAATATCCGGAGTTTCGTTTAGCTTTAGCTCGCGGCCAACTGTGTCGTCTTATGGATGATCAAATTTTATTGCACTGGCAATACTATATGCGCAAACGAGCTTTTCTTATAGCGAAACACGTAGAAAACATGTCAATTCGCTCATCTCTACCGAATGAAACAATTATTAATCATAGTACAAACTCAGATTTTTAACCTTTTTGTAGTCGTTTTAAATACGAAACGTTTTTGTACATTGATTATATTGTTTAGCATTTATATAAAATAATGACTTTTAAATTTATCCAAATAATATCTGTAAATTTAAATTATATATATATATATAATCAAAAATTAAATTAGTTGTTTTTTAAATACTTTGAGGATAAGAAATTAACCGATCTAGTAGATCTCAAGCCTGGATAAAAGGGGAGGGTTTGCGGCAGGAAAGGTGTTTTGCAATAAAAACTTTACGCCAAAACTATTTAATGGTCATAATGTTTCAAATTAGTATGATACAGGCCCAAATGGAGAAAACTGCCTGGGAACAGAGACTCCTTATAAAAGAAGGTAAAACTGAAGAAGATTTTCTATTGTTAAAGAAATTAGTAAACATACCATTAGAATAATTAATTATTGTTTGTTGAACAGAACGTTTCAATTGGTTGTCCTGTTTGAGTTGGAATTGTGTACAATTAACTGGTCTAATCGGTCGTGTATGCTTTTGTGGGTTCGTCATATCTAGGTTATTTTACCTTAAATAAGAGCCAATGATTCGACCTTTCACTTCCAAATGTATTAATCTGGAGAATAAAATTTGTAACATTAAGTAACGTTTGTTTTCCAGCGAATATAGTTTGACAATCAATTCCAAAGATCTGCTGAGTGGAAGGGTTGGACTCGAAGGTGGGCTGGCATAAGTTCGAGTTTCACTACTGGTATTAAATTCGGGCATTCTTTTAGTTTGTTGAATGTCAAGCATCTTTTCCCGTTTCTACTATAGACTTTACTGATATCGTTTAAATATTTACATTATTTGGTCTAATTAAATAAGAATATTACTATAATTTTTTATTACAATTTGTATAAAATGTTTGGTTGTTAGCTTTAATTTATTTAGATTTTAACAAAAAAATATTAATACACAGTAGTAATGTTTTTAAGTGCATATTGATATAAAATTATATGTTTGTTAACTCAATAACTTTTTAACAAAAATATAAGAAATAGTCTCTTAAATGGTAAATTCTATGACTAAATAGAATCATTCTACGTTTAACAGCTGCAATAAACAACTAGAATGTAATTTGAAAATGCGTACTTTGTTAAGTTGAAGAGGTGACTCTGCCCACAACCTTAGTCATGTACTTTGCATTTTGAAGTACAGTTTTAATTAAATTAAAAGGAACGGTTTTAATTATATTTGTCATTAAAACGGTAACATTTGACGTCTACATTTTTAAAAAGAATACTGGCAACGTTCAAATTAAGATTCCAATGTCAGAATATTGTGTAGATGAGTGTAATATTTAAAATTAAATTATTTAAGGGATGCCACTTAATTTTATTAAATAAATTATTTTTTAATTTTTGATTGTTTAGTTACATTTTATTGTTTGAACTTAACTAAGGTGTAAGTTTAAATTCAGACATCTTCCGTTAAACATTTCCCCAAAACTGACCAACTTCATCTATGTTTAGAAAGTACTTTTGAAATACTAGTGACCCGCTTTTACTTATTGTGCTAGTAGAAACAGTCTCACCAGACCTAATGATTAAGCCGTCTGAGTAAACTAGAGGCTGAACTTGGCTATCAGGTTGCTGACAATACATACTATATGGATGTGTTTGTACGTATGTAAGCTTAAATCCATTTTTATCCTCGGTTATGGCAACCTGTAAACCAAATTATGTTATACACACGATTTGTATTTTGATACAAAATATATCTTAGATGAAGTTTGTACTTTTTTATTTAAAAAGTTCACATATGTAAATGTGCCATTATTGATGTAAATGTGTTTACAAATTAATCGAAAAATAAAATTTATTTGTAATTTTTTTCAAACAACATCGATAGTTTTTATAAAATAATTTTATTTGATATTCACTTCACGAATAATCAAACATCGAAATAATTGGTAGAAATTATTTTCAAGACATCTTAAAGCAGTTTGTATTTGTGTTTGATTAATACTCGTTATAATTAGTTTCATGCACGGTAAACCGTGAACCGACCGAATAATTTGTTCATTCAATCGAAAATGACATTTGCATTGATTTTCGATTGCATACAAACGGCGGTCATGAATATGCGACAATTCCGAAATTAATTCACGCAATTCTGGATATGTGGGTGTAAGGCTTGTTAGGATACTATGTTTCCAATTAATGTTTTTATTTCTAAGCATGTTCGCTTGTTTTTTGGATGTTTTTACAATTGGTTTTTCTTCTTTGTTTATTATTGATGTTCTAATTATAGGATTGCAAGTTTCAGAACTTTTACTTTTTGCAACTTTAACTTTTGTTAATGGGGAATTAATTTCTTTTGATTCGGACCTTGTTATTTCTGCAATCATTGTTTTAACAAATTGATAAAGTTGAGTTATTTTGGAATGCATTTTGTAGAGCGCTCTAAAGGGTTGTACGACTTTGTCTATTTCTGATGGAATAACAGATATGTAAACGACAGCCTTGGCGTAGCGTGTTTCATTACTGTATTTGAATTCATCGTAAAACGAGTCATTGGTCATAACAAATTCGTGCCACGATGAATTGGTTTTCAGCCACTCCAAACCAATTCGATATATTTTTTTCGGTTTTATGACTTGTGACAATTTTTCAGAAATTCGATCAGAAGTGTCAACTTTTTTTTTCAAAACTTTACTGGAATTGACTCTAAATTTGGACAAACTTTTGATTGCTGGAATTTGGTTGTTTAATTTTTTTTTAACGTTGGGTTTTATTTTACTTGAATGTTTCGTAGTTATTTGATTATTTTTTAAAATAATAGATCGTTCATTTTTGATGTTGTTTATTAATCGTGATTTTGTTTTGGATTGTTGTCTAATGTACCGAAGGTTTTTTTGTTTTTTTGTTAATTTTGTCTTAATCAATTTTTCTTTGAATAATTTTATTTTATTTGCATTATCTTTCGTTAATTCCATTTTTTCCAATGTTTGTTGTGATAATTCTACTTTATTTGTTTTTTCATCTGTTATCTTTGATTCACTTAATTTTTCTTTGGTTATTATGGTTGCTAAACTTTGAGTGCTATTGAGTACCAGTTGAGTACTATTATCACCATTATTATCACCACTTTCATCTTTAACACCGATATTATTTTCTTTAATAGTATTACTATGAATGCTGTCTTTATCTAAAGTTGAACTAATTTCGGATTTCTCTGCTTTGCTGATTTTTTCAAGCGACTCGGTCTTAGTAATATTTGAAGGACGACGTTCTATTGTATTGGCTTCGATTTTGTTAATAATTTTGCTTTTCTTCCGTCTTCCAGGAGCAATACCTGGCCGAGGTCTATGTGTACAAATATTAGAATGTTCATCTGAGGTTGAATGTAAAAATTCAGATGCAATAGATGTTAAATCGCTTCCTTTACTTACAGATTTGTGATTACCCAAATTTTCTTCTTCACTCAATGATTGAGAAGTATAAGAGTACAAGTCCCCAATTTTTTTTAGAGGTATAACTTCCATATTTGTAACATTTGATACATTATGATCTTTAATGTTTTGTAGATCAAAAATATAGTTAAACTGATTTTTATAATAAGTTAATTTTTGCATTAATAATAAGAGATGATTCAATTGATTCATGTTGTACGCATGAATGTTTTGATCCAGTGAATCATATTTATAATTTGTTTGATTAATTTTTACATTATTACATATTGTGTGTTTATTATCATTGTTACAATTGTTATGGTTAGTTTCGTGGTAGTTATAATATGTACAATCCTGAAATACACAACTTACCTGATTGTAAATAGCAAAAACTTTGTAGCATTCTACATTTTCACAAATTAAACAATTTTTTAACTTGTTAGAAATAATTTGTTTATAGTAATTTTGATTTTGAGGAAGTATTGTGTTGATATGCTTGTTGTTAACCATTCTCGTTTTTTCCTTAAAACAAACAAAGCAAGTTCATTTATTTGTTAAGATGATTGTAGCTAACATTGAGTTAACAAAAACAGGTGTTGGCGAATTTTAACAAAATTCCAACATTTTAAATAAAATGCAAGAAAAGGAATTTGCAAGTTTAAACATTTTTAGACTTTCCAAGTAGTAAATATCTTGAAAAACATTTTAATCACAAACGTAAATGTATTGTGATATTATCATTATTATGTAGTATATATATATATGTTTGTATAAGGTCGATTTTGATAATGTATAAATAATAAGCCCACGTGACACAATTATCATTTATTGAATTTTTGGCAAATTATTACATTTTATTTTGCTTAAAACAGTTTCATTTAAATTTATTATTAAATTACATTAAATAATTGTAGTACAACGAGGGTGTTTGTAATTAAAGTAATACGATATAGTTTTTTAGTATTTATTTCTAAACACTTATATTAATAGATTAGTTAAAACATGATTAAATTAAAAAGCATAATGCTGTTGCTAAACTTCTTTTATTTAATTTAAATTCAAACCAAGTTATAATGCTAACCATTTTTATTTGCTTTTCAGATTGTATTAAACTTATAAAACATATTGATGTTGCTTTAAATATTTTCTTTTAAATCTAATATCCTTTACCAATATAAAAAATGCTAGCAACTGTAACATTTAAACAGACTGTTCATTGCTGTCAGCTCCGAGAAAAATGATTTGCAAAATGCTACAGATCAGGTCAAAAGGAAAGTAAACAAGTGCTTAGGTATAGAATAAATTAGTTTTTGATAAAAACATGTATTAACCAAATGTTTACACTACGCATCACAGTGGAACTATACTAATATTTGCAAACAAATAATTAAAAACTTGATGTAACAATATCCACAAAGGAATATTTAAAAAAATAATTAATTTTGACTGTATAACGGAAAAGGTTTAGTATTGTTTTAAAATTATTGTATGATGCTTTCTTCTAAGTCAAAAAAGAAGTAGAGATGCAGATATATTTATCGTAGTAACTGATGTAAAATAAATTATCTTAGTTTGGATGTGTATAATCCTGAGGGTCGGTATAAAAAAGGAAAATGCTATAAAAAAGAGTAATCCCGAGAGTTTAAGTAATTTTTATAAGGTTTTAACTTCTAATTATGATAACTGTAGACACTATTCAACTTTTAAACTTAACTAATAAGAAATTTAGTTTGTAAAAATATAACTTATTCAGATAGATACATTTTCACAGACGGAAATGCAAAAATCAACGTTTAAGCAAGAAATAATATAGTATTAACAATATTCCGAAAATTTCTTTTAATATGAGTTTCAAAGTGGAATAGTAAATAAAAGAATTCCAACTACACAAATTAATTGCTATTCCTTTAGCTTAATATAGATATAAAAGATGAAAACATACAACAAAAATTTGATTAGCACTGGCAACTTTAATATTAACAACATTTAAGTACCATTTTTACCATTACATTAAGAAAAACTACAATACCAATACTGAACTAATGGGGCAAGTATATATAGAGTTTGTCGTTAACACAAAAAACCTTTAAAAGTAAATATTTCAATTCTTGAAAATAATCACGTGTATGGCTCTGGATTGGATATTAAATAAAGAAATAGGTAGAAAAAACCGTTTTAAAAAGATTAATTTGCTTTTTGGAAGTGCAAATAATATGAGAAATGTCTAAAGTCATCTGAAAAATTTATGCAACTTGAAATTGTACTTATCTGTTACCCAATATTGTCTTAGAAACGATTAACCAAAACTGATCTAAACTGATTATTTAGTGTTAAGTTATAGTTATTAGTAAACGATGTAAAGTTTGATAAAAGTCGGTATTTAAACTTTTAATTAATAAAAAGCTAAATTATCCTTAATAACCTTAACCACCCCTCATAAATATAGAGAAGCTGTAAAGAAAGAAGAAGAAATATTTCTTTTTTTTATTGTTTGTTTTTTACAAGAAAAGGTAAAAAAACCGTAATACATTAAAATTTTGTTTCCTATTTAGTAGCATTATAACTATTGAAAATAAAAATAACAGTAAAGTTATATTTGTAATTTTATTTTTTGTTTGCTATTTTGAATGTTTTACGAGAAACATCTTTCAGCAGTGGACATTTAGCGAAGCCAAACGTGGGCCCGCATTTTAGTGCCGGCGATGGGATTCGAACCCATGTCTACCGAGGTCCGAATTCGAGCGCTGTACCGCTAGACCACCCCGGCATTTATCTTATGTAGTTAATGCGTTTTTGAAAAGCACTGTAGCAAGTCTCATTCGGTTGAAAAAGGAGGAAGGTTAGATGGCAAGATTGGCAGTCTGACCTCTTTAAAAAACAAATATTGTCAAAGAGATAACAAGAACATTATTTTAGAAAACTGTAGCAAAAAAGTGAAAACTGAACGACTTTAGTACAAGTCGAAAGGAAATCCAATTTACAATGCGCAGAATTTGCAATGTCAAAAATGTAAAGTACATTTATATGAAACAGTCTTCTTGCCCTACGCTTCTCAGGATGAAAAAGTTTTAGTGAAAAACTATTTTTTAACACACATACATACATTCATCCATTTTAGTAGTTGTGATCACTTTATTATTTTCTATATTTATGCGCCATATTAAACAATTGACTTCAATGGCTTTATGAGCGTAACAAATGTAGAAGAATAACGAAGTTTCTTGGCTGGTAGACGGCATCCTTTTGACGACGACACTGTTTGCAAAGATTGACAAAACCGCCTGATTTTTGTCAAGGTTACTTCATTAACACAATGGCTACACATAGCATAGATATACATTAAGATACCTTTTATGCACCCTGGAAGTATGTATATATATATATATATATATATATATATATATATGTATATATATATATATATATATATATATATATATATATATTTTTTTTTATATATATATATAGGTTACAAGTTAAAGTTAAATTAAAAATTTTTAAATTGTATGTTTTGGTATAATTGTTACTCAACTTTCAATAAAATTCAATTCCACTAACATAGGTAAATGGCGCGCTATTGTTTAGCTGCGCTTAATGTCAACTTGTTGAAAATATTTTTGTAAAGCCTTTAGGAAATAAAATATGAAAAAATGGATAAAATTATTTTTAACTAATAAGATTTATTAAATATACTTTTTTCAAATAATTTTATAATTGCAATAATAATTCATTACACTTGTAACATTTAAAATATGAAATAATTCAAAGTGTGCTAATATCATTTGTTTACATTTGACTTTATGGAAAATCAGTCAACTTCCGTTTATAATTGAATGTAAACATTTTGATTGCATATATTCCTATTTGCTTGCAGCATTGGAAAACGTAACCAACAGTTGTTGTTCGACTGGAATAGTCAAGTCAATTTTGGTTGCATTGGTGTTTCGGCACATATCAGACCAGGGTATTTTATTTTCTATGGCCTCGTTGACACCCTGAGCTTCGTCAATTGGATCACTTCCACGCAAACCGTGTATAAATACAGACGGTTTGGGTACTTGAGTATAATTTTCTTTTCTAGTAATAGTCCATGAATCTCTAAAAATATTGTTAATATGTGTTTAAAGTTAATCTATTTGTTTCATTAAAAAACATCAATTTGGTTGTAATCAATAGTAACACCATTTTATAAACATTCATTATTTAAAAACAAAGAAAAGTTGAAATATTATTTGTGTTACTGCACATTAATATAAAAACCGGTTGCTTTTTCAAATTTTGATTAACATAACTTTCACAAAAAACAGTAATAAAAACAAATTTGGTTAAAAAATTGAATTACCATTAATTTTTAAAAAAACCGAAAAGTAAAAAAGAAATTTACTTGTTAAATATTATGCTATATAATAAATACTTGAGAGTGAAAGTTTATTATTTAACTATATAACTTGTTTTGCTAATAACGAGTAAATGACAGTTAATAATAATAATAATAATAATCATAATCATAATCATAATAATAATAATAACAATAAGTTAATTCAAGCAGTTGTAAGCAATGTTTGAAAAATAGAAAATAAATGTACTTTGGTAAATAAATTTGCATTGCATTGTCGCGTCTGTAATTGCTCAAAATAGTTTGTACTGAACTCGTCACCTTTTGGCGTAAATTTACCTGCAATATTATAAAGATGATAAAGTGTAGCAAAACCTGACATTTTTAAGGGAAAAAATAGTATTACTAGCTACGTATGTTGATAAGCTAAAGTTCAGATTGCACAAAATGTACACTTTCCTTTGATTGTAATATCTTCCTTTACTTGCTAAAAAGTGCCTATACTAGAACGGTAACATTTACATTATTCTTTTAATACACTAAACTACTTTTTTAATTTACAAAAACCATATTTTTTAGTTTTATTACTTAAATATTATTGACAAATGTACATTCGAGGTAACCAAATGAGGACTCAGTTCATTTTGTTCCTATCGTTTGTATTAATTTTGTGTTGTACTTATACAATGAATGGTGAAAATGTGTTTATGTGGTAAATATATTTCTAGTGAATTATTAAAGTTCAATGTAATAATAATAATAATTATTATTATTATTAGATTTAGTGCTGTTAGTGGAAATTGAACCCATGTTCACTCAGGTAACCTTAACCATTTAACCAAACTGGCACAAAAACCATTCTAAATTAGAACATAAAGTTGTTTTTCTTAAATATTTTACAAGTATTATCATGAATTAGTTATATAAATAACAAAACTAACCAATTTTAACACTTTTCTTCTTAATTCCCATTCATTCCATTCATAATTAGGATCAATGTAAGATTCAATAGGGTGTACCACGGTTTGGCATCCTGAATCAACTTTACTAATTGGTTTGCTTAGAAATTGTCCTTTCTAAAGGTTTATATATGCAATAAAATTACCTTGGAATTGGAATCATGTTTTGTAAAAATATAATTTAATTTAAAAAATGGAATTAATTCGGGCAAAGAACGAATTATTCCAGGGAGAGATTCCAGCAATCTGTTTTATGAATAATAATAAAATATACCAAAGTGATAAAGTATAAAATTATTTATATAATTTTAAACACAATACAAATTATTATTATTATTATTATTGCTTGGCCCACTGCTTGAATGCTTCACAGAAAGCATTTTTTAACAAGGAGATATTTATCAAAATCAGATAATGGCCTGTAATTAATGTTAACAATGGGACTCGAACCCATTTTTTGACCAGCTCTGGCAGCCGTGCAAAGTAGTTTCATGCAAAAGATTACTTTATTCATTTATAAAAACCTTATTATTAACCTACCACTTTGACTTAAACTTAATGTTATGTGAACTACTGCCACACGCTTGAAGTACACATTTAATATTAAAACTCATTATGATTTGTACGTTGATTAATTTGTCTAATTTTTGTTTTTACTTTATACTTTTGTTTTGTTTTATGGCACTAATTATGTGTTATATATGTAACTATATGCTGTGCCTGAATTAACATAATAAATCTTATAATAATAAAAACATAAATAACTCACTTTAACATAATTTTTAAATAACAAGAATTCCATTAAAGTGTTTATTGTTATTATTAAATATAATTTGTACAAAATTACTAAAATTATACAAACTTCATTTTGGTATACAATCAAAAACTGAATAATTTACATTTATTTACTGCATTATTAAAAAAGTTATTTAATACAATTTACTGTTCAGAAGAAAGAATAAATTCTTTGGCTGCATTTAAACTGCTAAATGCATACAATTTGTTATCCAACGGTAGAATCAATACGCCCATATCAGCATCTCCAGGAACCAAAAGACCTTTATACCGGATTAGAGACCATGCACAAAAACCCTAAAATTAATTAAATTGAAAATTGGGATTATGGAAAATAAGTAAAAAAAAACTACAACAGTTAAACTGTCCGTTTAGATAAAAATGATTAAATTTTAATATTCGAAGATATTTCATTTTATTACTGAGTGTCTCAGGTGCACGGCTTTACTAATTGCAAGTACATAGACTTTTAATGCTTAAATTAGAATTAATCAAATACAAGGTAGAAATAAATCACTTACATATTTTTCTTATTAATGCTAAATATAACAAAAGGTAAAATTGGTTACCATAATTTAAAAAAAAACATTTTTATGTTAACTGGAAATTAATAAATATATATTTCAAACTGATGTATTAATTTAAATGTTGTGTTTTATTTAGTCATTCTAAATCTCAATCTAATCTCAAATCTGAAATTTTATCTCTGAATAGAAATGGTTTATAATAATTTTCTAACAACAGAAAAACTCGATTTAAAACGCTTTCATAAATAAAAAATTGTTTACTGCACCATTACATCTCAAATCGAGTCTTTTCCATCTTAGTCAAACGACAGAAAATTAATATACTTTTCCATTGTGCACAACATTCTTAAATAATGGATCGTATTTTATAATTTTTTCTGTTGTTTATGCGCTAAATTTAAAATTAGGTGGGCATGAGTTCGAATTTCACCACCGGTACTAAACGTGGTTTTTACTAAACGTCCACATGCTGAACAATATTTTCTGTCAAATAATAAAAACCAGAAATTTTTTTTTACAAAAGTCGGATTACTAACGCTATAATTCAGTTATATACAGTAAATCTACATCATAAAATATTCGTATCTAAATATTTTAATAGAATAAAATAAATAATTTAAACAACCTAGATGTGTTTTTGATTACACCAATTGTAACGTATTTATGAAATTAACATACAAATAAGATAATGTTATTAGAAATTTAAATACTGTATAAAAAGTACATAACAACTTTAAGAAATAATATAAAATTAAACTTGTAAATTTAAAAATATTAGTTTTACTGAAACATTTGTAATATATTATTTATTTAAACATACATGTACGTGTTATTATAAATAATAAAATTAATACTCACTTCAAATTCAATCTCCGAATCTGCATATTTTTCATCTGTTTTTGGAAATATGAATTTAAAACCCTCATTATTTATAGTTGTACAATGTTTATTAATCATCTACAAGAAGTAAATATGAAGTGTCTTTAATTATATATATATATAATCAAATGCACAATTCTATATTGTACATATAAAATATTATTTTTAATATTCTATATTAGTTTACTGCATTCATAGCGCTTAACATATCATTTATGGTAAATAATGTAAAGATAGTATACGAATTATTATTATTTCATTTATTTATTTTTATTTCATTTTTACTATTTAAATATTTTACGAGAAACATTTTTCAGCATTGGACATTTGTGCAAAAATAGACCTGCATTTGGTGCTAGTGGTTGGGATTCGAACCCAGGTTCACCCAGGTTCGAGTCGAGTGCTGTACCGCTAAACCATCCAGACGTAACTCCTACATTTTAAACTTACATTGACATAGTCTTCGTTCTTATCTTCCATTAAATGTTGCAATTTTTCTTTTGTCCATTCTAAACGAGATCCAATAAAGTATGATTGCATTGTATTTATGGCGCTGGTTAAAACAGATAAATAAACCATTTCATCTTGGAATAACAACCATACTTTTGACAAATGTGTAAAATTTGGCTAGAATATTAACAAATTATACATTATTTTAAATTGAATACTAATAAATTTAAATCTGTGTGAACTATAAGGCATAGGACACATAAGAATACATAATTTATCATGTGTAAACATTTTAAAATTAGATAATGTTGAAGCATTTAATAAAGTATAAATTTTAACTATTGGCTATAAAACAAACTTACATAAACTTCACTACTAGGAACAGCAGGACGATCGCCTATTAGAAAATTTAAATTTTCAAGTAATTTTTTATGTTCGGTCGTAAATTTTTCAATAACTGCACTCATGTTATCCAATTCTTTTTCAATCGTTTTTAAAAAATGCACATACTGATTTGAATTTATAATTGCCTTTTTTAATAAATCTAAGTTAATGTTTGATTGTTTTAAATTATTTCGCTTTGGCATATTTAAACTGGACATTTTTTGTTGATCTTCATGTTCCTCGTTTTGTAAAAATAAAGCTAATGAGGTTGAAAAATGCAAATTGAAGGAAAAAACGATTTAAATCTATTTTAAATTTAATAACATTTATTAAATAATTAATTTATCACTAGCACACAAGTTTTTAAACACTTCAATGCGTTTAAAAGATGACAATTAAAATTTATAAGTTTTATTTTATACTTTAGATTTTATTTTATGTTTACTACTTTAAATATTTTACGGAAAACAAATTTTAGCGAAACCGAACGTGGGCCCGCAATTTAGTGACAATGGTGGGATTCGAACCCATTCCCACTCAGGTCCAAATCGAGCGCTGTACCGCTAGACTACCTCGGCACATGATCTGTTATAAAACAATTTTCATAAGCCATCTATTTTGTCTACAACAAACTGATTCATTATAAAAAAATACCAAAAAATTAATGCAGTTTTAAAAAAGGTGGACATTATGTTTCAATAAACAAAAAATTAGAAAACAATATTTTTTTATATTTTGGTTTGTTAAATTATAAACAAAAACGTATTAGTAATTAAAAAATTAGTTATACAGATATGAAACCCTAAAAAACTTTAAGCATATTAAAATTTTAAAAATTCACACTTAGTTGACATAAATTATGAATCACAAGTTAGATTTAAGTGGTTTTACAATTAAACACATCAAAATACATCTAGCTTAACCGTTTTTGGTAGAAAATGGATGTTAATGAATGAGGATTAAACATAGAGTGAGCAGTCAAGACTTTGTAAATCAGTCACATCATAAGTTTCAAGCATTGAATTCTTTATTTAATTTCAAATAAAACATTAACAGTTGTGAACTGAGAAATGAATTTTTTTGTAATTTCCTTCAGTCATAAACATAGATTTTTAATATACTTATGTAGAAAAATAGAAAAATAACCACAATATAAAATTTTAATAATGGAATACAAGGTATGCATAGAAAGACATGAGGCATTTCTCAAAAATTTATTATTTATTTATTTATATAAAAAACAACAGATTATAAAATTTATTTTATAATAATCAAATTGTTTTTCACTACTAACCTGTGTAAAATTTGCTCAATTCTGTTGCGATGCTAATTTGTTCTTGTAACGTATTTTTAGTAATTGGAATACCTTGTTCTAATAAATATGGAACTAAAACATTTGCAAAACATTAATTAATTATTTGCATTAAAAATATATTGCAACAAATTTCATGAATTAATAAAAATGCAGAAAAACACAATCTAAAAACGTTATGTTAACAATATTTAAAACTATATATTCAAAACAGTGGAATTGTTGTAATTAATATTTTTGTCAAAAGTATAAATAACAGTAACTCCGCCTACTTTGGACCAGAAATGATTCAATCTAGCCAGTCCCAAGTTTGAATAAAGGAGGAGGGTTTGAGCACAAGGTTAGCAACCTGGCCTCTGTGAAAAATTTATACTGCTGCGGAAACAATACAAAAGGACGCCATTTTGGTAAACAACGGCAAAGAAGTGATCGCACGTATCTGGATGACAAAGTGGCACAGATGATAGGGTTGAGTAAAAACCGAAAGAAAGGTCAATCTTCGATTTGCCAACGAGACTTTGTTATTGTTGTTGTTGTTGTTTTGCTGTAATTGTTGTCTTATTGCCCCATGCTTATTTTTAAAGCAAAAGGGTTTTGTATAATAATAATAAATAACTATTTGAGTGCTGTACACCTAATGAAAATGTATTAATTAAAAAAATATTATTTTCTACAAAATACTTTAGTATAAATTATTTAAAATAGGTATTAGAGAATTATTAATTATGAACTGTAAATTTCTTGCTCAAAATAGTAGTTGCAAGCAGCAATCAATTAAAAACGTATTGAATACTGTTTAGAAAGAATTATTTTAAATTATTTGTAAAAACAATTCCTAACAAAAAAATGTTTTACTGCAAATCGTTTATTTGTAGTAACTATTTCATAAAACATACATTTCTTTGTGCCGAGATGGTCTAGCGGTACAGCGCTTGACTTGGACCTAAGTGGGCATGGGTTCAAATCCCACCATCGACACTAAATGCGGATCCACATGTGGCTTCGCTAAAATATCCACTGATAATAAATGTTTCCCGTAAAACATTCAAAGTAGTAAACATAAATTTTCAAAAATATCATTTATTTATTCATATTTAAAACTATAAATAAATTGACTTTAAATTATATTTTTTTAAATTGAACAAAAATTACTATTGTCAATTCCTGCGCCCCCTTTGTTGCAGTGTTTATTGTATAAACGTATTCCTGTAACAATTTCTGCAAATTCAATCAATTGTTTTCTTTTTTGCATCACTGTAAAATTCAAAAATTCTCCCAATTCGGTTTGAGGAAATATACTTTGCAGGGCGGCTTAAAAAAATTAAAATTTTATAAAATTATTATTATTATTTGTATACATGTAAAAATTATCACATTGTTAATTTAACAACAACCTAAATTTTACTTTGATATTTTACATGCAATATTAATAGGTGTTTTTTAAATATTTAAGTATTTTTAATTAAGTAGTCAATTCGTACCAGTAGTTTCACGAACAACGTCTATGTTAGTTGGCGATCCCAAACCAGAGCGCAAAAGTACAGCTGAAATAATTTTTCGGTAACAGTCTTCTAATTGCTCTTTAGATCTTCCTTTGATTTCAATGGCCTCTCTTATTATTGGTTCTAAACGTGCATCCATTACACGATGATGTTCAGTTAAAAATTCAACTATACATATTACAAAAAATACGTAAAAAATTTAACAAAAATAGCTGAACTATTCATGCAGCAAAAATATTTTTAAAACATTTATCTACCTAAAAGATTGACTAAAATTTTAAAAAATGGATATTTTAATTTGTACGTATTATCAATGTTCAATTGATTGAGTAATAATTTATTATTAAAAAAAAACATAATGGTATAATTTTTTAAAATAAATTAAATGAATTGATACTAAACTAAAAACGTTTTTTATAAAATTATTTGTAGAATTAATAACATAAATATAAATAAAATAATTAGTAAAATAAACCTGTTGATAAAAATTATTAATTTTTTATATTCAAACCATATTAAGTACTTTACATATTATACGCAAATAAAACCTAATTGTATAATGCATACATAAGCATTTTCGTTAAAATATTAAATATGTAAAATCTATTAATTAATTAAACTTCTTGTAATTATTTAAAATCACTATGACATTCTGTTAATTTTAACAATATAAAATTAAAAATGTATTAAAATATAAATTCTTATAAATAATTGCGTACTTACTTTTTACATTTAACCATTCATAATATATTTGATAAAAAAATTTAATACGCATTTAAAAGATCAAACATGATGTTTCAATTAACTTAATTATTGCTTATAACAAAAATTTTTTAAATGCAATTTAAACATTATAAGCATCAATGAAATATGTTCTACAAGTCGAGAATAGTTTAAAAGTAAAAACTCATCAATTCTGTATTCTACAACTAAAATATAACATTTTCAAAAAGTTAATACTATATTGAGCTAAAATTCTGTTAAAGCTCTTATTGAATACAACCTGAAAGCTACTGTATTATTTTAGGCAAATTAAATACCAGCTTGCAAAAATAACTATTGTGAAGATTTATGCATTTATAAAAGCTACTAAAAAAATCAAAAAATTATTTACGTTTATTTACAAAACTTGCTTGAAAATGTATTAAAGCATTATATCACAATTTTTGTAAGGATTTTTTGAATTAAAAATAAATCTAAACGCTTTTTAAATGTTGAAACACATAGCATTATTAATAATATAAATAATAATAGTAAAAAATAGTTAATGGTAAACAGTTTTATACAATAAAAATATTCTGTTTATAAAATATTGAAAATGGTAACTTAAAATTTTCAAGACAGAAACACAAAAAATAACTATGTTTGCATTACAACAAAATAACACTTTTTACATTACGTACGTACGCATTGTAATGTAAATGTTGGTTTTAATTCCAATCTTATTGTAAAAACAATTTTATTTAAAATTAAAATTATAAAAATTAAAAAAAATTTAATTGCATTTATAAAAATAAAAAACAAATATCTAAATTCAGTTATACAATTTGTTTAAAAATAATTTTTAAAATCTAAAAAATAAAACTTGTTTATAAAACAATCACAAAGTGTAGAGCAGTTGTGATAGATAAAAAAAACGTTCTATTAAAAACAAAACACAAACAGTTTTGAAAAAAGCAAAATTACAAAAATATCAAACTAACTATCCTATTGCCTATAAAATACTAGATAAAACATTTAAAACCTTAGATAAAAAAATTAAAAAACACTTTGCAAAAAAATAATTAATAAATAGAAAACAAAAGTAAAAAATAATTCCAAAATAGTGTACAAAAGTATAAAACAAATATCTGGAACTAAAAATAGCATAAGCGCTCTAATAAAAACGGAATTAATCAACAATAATTTATATAAATAAAATGTTAGACAAGTATCTAATTAGTCAATTATAAAACTTCTTGTATATTTTGCTTAAAATGTAGTAGCACTAAAATTATATTTAGGTAAACATAGGATTCAAGTTTCATCACATACACTAAAAACGGGTCATTGTTTTGTTTTCCAAAGTGTCCAATAGCTTACTATTTTCTTCAATAAAACATTTAAGTAATATAAACTAAATAATTAAAATATAAAATATAATAAATAAACTAAACATTCTTATATTTAATTTTTCTATAAATAAAATTATCTATTCTTTTTAACGCTTATAGAAAATTTAAAAAATGACTTCAATAAGTGTCTGGAGAAATACTAAAAGATAGTTATATAATAACATACATGTTTTTTTATTAGTATAATTTTATATTAAAATAAACATGTTTTTAATAAATTAAGTTGATAAACAATTATCATTATGCCAAAAAATTTAATATAGAACACTTTGCGTAATATAAACTAATTTAAATAAACAAGCATACTTGACAACAACAGAAAAATTGATAAATGAAAAAATTATATTAAATAAATGTTTATTAAACGTACTGTTACTAAACAATGTCAAATATTTTTGAAAATTTTAACTATTAATTTTATTAAATTCACAAGAACTATTACAAATGTTTATCAAAAAACTATGCTCAAAATGGTTATGTTTTACAATATTATGCTATAGTTTATAAATAATAAACGTTTTTTATATCAAACTTACAGTTTCTGCACTTATATTTTTTATATTTAGTTGTTCTTTGTGTTTCTACTAATAATCAATTTTATTATAACAATTTAAAAGTAATTTGTAGTATAATAATAAACTGGATAACTAAATTAACAGAATTATTTACTCCAAATAATTTTTGTGCATTAAATAAAATATCAAAATAATAAAAAATATAACAATACTTTTTATTACATAAAATAACTGTAAAATCTTTAATAATTTTTTATTAAAAATGTACATGTAAAACTTTTGTTTTATTTTTAATAGATGTTCATAAAATTACAAACTACAGAAATTAAAAAACAAGTTACTATATATATATATATATATATATATATATATATTCTCTAAAAAATTTAGTTCAAAAAAAACTTGCATTTTCATTGTTTGTAATGAAGGTGAATCAGTATCTAGTAATTTTTCAACACATAGCTATTTAAAATAAGTTAATAAAAGATTACCTTAATAAGCGTAGTAACATCATTTTTATCTAAAGCTTTTTCTGGTGTAAATGGAGAGTTTGTATCTAAAACAACAGCTTTAACCTATATTATTGTTTGTTTGATTTTATAGAATACTCACAACAAATGCAACCAAAGTTTCAGATACTTTTTCACCTTTAGCCATGCATTCCTGAGCTATTTGCTTAATTATCCTATTTATTACTCCTTCAGCCTGAAAATTCGGCATAATAAATTATTAAATTACTAAAGTATCAAAAACCATAGTAATGACTAAAGTACTGCATTAAAAATAAATTATACGAAGTTCATGTATTTTATAAAAATTTTTAAATTACATATATATATTACAAATAACAATTTATAATAATATAAATTAATAGATTTTAGTTTAAAAATAATTTATATAATATATACTCATCATTAGTGATTTCAGTTTTAAAGTTTTTAAAAAGTAATTAAAAAATATTTAACAGCATTATAAAAAATTAAATAATATGTATAATTATTTTTGTTATTTTAAATTTTAAATGTTCTTGGTTTGTATGTTCATAATTTTATATTTTTCCAATTAAATATTGGAAGTTATCGGTTCACAACACGCTTCTCAAAAGTATTTACTTTTAAGAAGAGAATTTTAAAATAAAATAATGCAGTAAAAAGTCTTAAAAAATACGTATTAATAATAAAAGTAAAAACTAAATTTAAAACCTAAACTTAAAATATGAACAAAACGGATAAATAATATAAAATCAAAATAAATATGTAAACGGGTCTATTGATAGATAATATTGTAAGAAAATAGTGGAATTTGAATCTATAATTAATTCTGGGTTCAAATAGTTTGTACGCATGTCTACGTAATAAATTAGGTAGTGTATGTCTAAAGAGTTTAGATTGTTTAAACTAAATAAAAAAGAGTTTAACTTAATACTATTTAAAAATTGCTTTTAACTAAAGAGAATAAAATTTAAATAATTAAGTTTATAATAATATTTATCGTTGAATCCTGAATTGTTAAGACCCTTAACGTAGCAAAGTGAGGCGCACGCCATGCTGCACGTCCATTGGAGCGTTATTCATCCTTTTCTCTTTTCTTATTTTTGAACATTATTGCAGTGTTTTTTGCTTTGTAATAGGTATTTGTTTTATTATTATTTTTTGTATATTTATAATTTTTACTCGTTTTCTATAATTGTTAGCTTACACTATGTACCTTGATTTTATCTTGATTTCAATTTTTTAACCTGTGTGTAGTCTCCCTTTACCTCACCATCCATTTCATTTTTTCTCTCTGAAAACTTGAGACAATTTGAGAACCGAGTACTAAAAGACGTTATGGCTTACTCAATTTGTGAAAAATTCTAAATCCTGAATTGACTAATTTAGTATTTTAAACTTCGATGTACTGAATGTACGTTTAAAAAAATAATATATAATTTTTAAGTAATCTTAAAACTATTTTAAAAATAAAAATTTTGTATTTTATTATTTTATTTTAAAGTTAAATAAACATTTAATTAATGCTAATAATAATTATTTTATTATTTGCAAATTGTAACCTTCAGGATTTTCTGAATTTTGGCCAACCACGTTTTGTTCGGAGGAATAACTTCTTCAGCTCACGTTATAAATAGTTGGTTAATTTTAAAATGAAAATAAAACGTTTGAAATGCTATCGAAAAACATTGGATATTTATGCTAAATATTTTGGATTAAATTTAGATCCATTGGAAATATTTCTTGACAATACTTTTGTTCGGCATGCTATTATAAACAAGTTAAATATAGAACAGCAATTTAAATGTACACTTGATTGTCCAGTGTCTTTAGTTACGTCTTCTTGTGTTATTTCTGAATGTGAGGCGTTGGGCTCTATTTTTGAAGGTGCTTTAAAAGTATTGCAAACATTTAAAATTCTGAAATGCAGGCACAAGGTTGGTTCAAAAGATGTTGCTATTAAATGTATTAGAAGACGTATACATACTGTTAATGACAAGTCCTCGAAGATTCAGAAGAGGAAGAATAAAAACCTGTTGTTTGCAGTCGCTACAAATGATACAAGCTTACATGTACCCTGCCGAAAAGTATCGGGTATTCCCTTATTTTATATTGCACATAAACGCATTAATATGCTATCTATATCAAATGAAATTATGAGAACAATAGAAAGTATGGCGGCAAATGCTGGATTTTTATCAGTTCATGAGGTTGGTAATTGAGATTTTATTAAGCAATTTTACATATTTAATGAAAAACTTTAGAGATAATCTTGTTTATATTAAAGCTTTAGGAATAAGAAATTTATCGAATTTTAATATGTTTTTGAATAAATAATTTATCGGTTTTTGGGTTTGTGAAGATATTGTTATTATTTTAAAAGATATTACGCAATTCTGGTTTATAAAGGTTCGAATTAATGTGTATTGGATCAAACACGGATTACTTAACAATTATTGGTATCTGATATCTAATCCTGAATTATTCGTTTATATTGAGGACTAAATTTAAAATAGGTGCTCGTTCAGTTACACATGCAAATTATAAACCAAAAAGTGAATATAACTCGTATAATAAAATCTCGTTTATTTTGTGGGAATTTTTATGAATCATAGTGTTAATGTTAACTTACTAAAGATATATATATATATATAAACATTTTTGTGATTAGTTTTTATTTATTTTTAGATTTTGCTTAATTGTATTTGTGATTTATTTTTATATAGATTTAAATAAGGTTATTCCGTTTATTATTATTAATATTGAACATGTTATTTATATTTTAATTGTTTACCAAGTTTAGTTCTAAGTATTGTCAACTGCATGGACTGATAATATTAAAATTATATGACACCTGTATAATGTACATTCTAGTTCGGTTGTTGGTACGCATATTCAATCTAACCAAAATACTTAGTTCGGAAGTCCTTTTTATGAAACTAGAGATGTATTATTTAGATTTTTATTTGATTACAAACCCCAATTTTAGTAATTTTTAAATTTGTGATTATTCTTTGATTCAGGAAGCGGCAATTCGAAGTATTGAACAGAAATTTGGTGTAATACGTGAAGAAAATACCGTAAAGCATCTAAAGAAAACAAAAGGACCGAATTCTCTTTCTTGCAAGCGTAAATTACTTAAGACAGTGTCTATTCCCAAAATGCAAGTTGTTAAAAAGCGCCAACGAAAGCGTAGACGAAACCGGATCAAAGTAACTTGGGCTATGAAACAAGCAATAGAATGTCTTAAACAAGATTTGGGAATTATAAACGATTAACTTTCCACAAGTTTCAAATTTCTAAAAAATAATTTAATTTCTTCTATTTCCAGATTACTTTGTATTCAAGTGTTTTTCACATATTTTAAAAGGAAACAGGTTGACACCAGTCTACATACCATTCCAGCATTTAATAATTTGAACGCAGTGTCAACCAACTTAACATGGGATTACTAATTTTTCTATTTTACACAATGGATCATCTATTCATAATCTCTATTATTTTTTCAGTTATTACTAGTTAAATTGTTTGAAATATAGTGTTTCAATCAAATTACTCGTTTTATTTATATTGTTTGAATAGTTTACTGGAAAAAATTTCAGTTCGATATTTGGCGTAGACAAATAAGTCTGTGTTTGACATCAGTTATAAGACTTAAACCGATGTCCATCTGTTTTCAGTTTGATTGCTCTGGTTACCCTACCAGCCTAACAATTAAAAATGCTTAGATTCGCGCTGAAATAGGAATTCAAAAAATGATTTAGCACTGAAAGGTAGCATAAACCTATATAGAACTATTTTATCTATTCCATCAGATGTGCAATCAAAATTGAAAGGTAGTATTAAAAGTTGTTAAGTTAGTATCGGTAAGGACCAACAAATAATTAGGAATTTAGCTGCGAAACAACAATGCTACCGCTTTGTTTTCATGCAATTGTAATGCCAGTGATTCACAGTAATCCAATAATGGTAATCTTGTTTTCGTAATTACATGTGGTCCATCTGGACTTATACTAACAGATACTATTATTATTATTATGGTTATTGGTTTAGATACTTGAGAAGTAACTTTCAGAACACAAGTTTAACTAGTTTTACATCATTGTGAACAAATTGTGCGTTAAGTGAGTTCACATCAGGTGAGGTAGAAACAACTAAGGGGGGAGACCGACCCCTACTTAGCGCGTCCACAGGTGGCGGATTGTGGAACGACCTTTAGCAATAGAGGTTAGCTGTGAATAAGGCTTTGCCAAATAAACAGCCGTGGACCAAACGGATACTCAGGCGTTAAGGTCGTTAACGCGTTGACAAGAAGGCGACAACGGTTATCGGTGTCACCCTGAGTATTATCACCAAGCAGCCCTATTTAGGGACAGCACTGCTTGCTCCACTCGGAGAGGGGCCTAGAAAAGGTGGTTTAAAAATTGCTCGTCTTTTCACCAGGATGGCTGGCCGCGGCTAACTGGTCTATATACTCGCGGTCGAAACTCTCACAAAAATCAATTAAAGGCCGTGGTCAACAGGGCTGAAACTGATGACCAAATTCAAAAAAACACCATTCTCAGAGCTCAAACAAGGCAGAATGTGACTCGCGACGCTACTGCCTGCTCTGTGAATATTACTCGCGATAATGCACCGGTTATTAAATCTAGGATTTGCCCATTAAAACCAAAATGTCCGCTTAACGTTGGCTCATGGAACGTGCGCTCATTGTCGACACTGGCTGCGCAAGATTGTGTTGCTGCTGAGTCTAACCGTCATAATGTTAATATTCTATGTGTTCAAGAAACCCGTCATTCAGGAACTTGTGCTATAAAATTACCTTCAGGATCAACCTTTTGGCCTTCTCAATGTGATGTTTCTGGACCCGCCAAATATGGTGTTGCGATCATTACGTCCTCAAGTGCGACGGAAGCTCTTATTGATTGGTGCCCTATTAATTCTAGAATGATGACCGCCCGTTTTCAGACTGGGAATTTAATTTTAGGTATAGTAAATGTATACGCTCCCACATCAAGTCACACAGAGTTAGAAATACAAACATTTTATGAACTATTGGCGGCCACAACTACTAATTTAGAAAACAAATCGAATTTTATAATGGTAATGGGGGATTTTAACGCTAGGTTAAGTGCTGCTTGCTGCTCAGCAGTTGGTAAATGGACGACTAGCAATAGCAATTGCTCAAACGGTGACTATCTTAGTACCTATGCGTTACAACATGATTTAGTAGTCACTAACACAATGTTCCAACATCATCCACGTCACTTAACCACGTATAAGAGACAAGATTGCCGCTCTCAAATTGACTACGTTCTTGTCTCTCGTAACTGGTTTTCATCAATTAAAGACGTGCGTGCATTCCACGGCTGCTGTACTGGAACGAAAAATGGAAGTGATCACGGGTTATTAAAGTGCATACTCTCACTTAAATTTCGATCCAAACGAAAGCACTTTAATCGCCTAGACTATAAATCTATTAAAAATGCGTCCCATATTCAGGAATCATTTGAAAAAGCATATGTAGATGCTGGTCCTTCCATAAATAATAACAATAAAGTAGAACATAATTGGAACTTAATCACATCTAAACTAAATGCAGCCTCTAGGTTATTACCCAGGAAACTCAACATACAATCAAAATTTCAGGTTTCCAACTCCACAGAAGTTTTACGAAATGAATTTTTGAACAAAAACCAGCACAGAAAATTGAATGGAGACAAGAAGATACAGGAATATATAACGAATTCCAATAATGATCAAGAGAAATATTGGTCGCATGTAGCTGAGGAATTAGAGAGTGCTGCAATGCGTAACAATACTCAAACCTTATTCAAGAAGATTAATGAACTTTACAAAGGACATTCCTTCCAAAATCAACACTCATTGGCGATCTCTGCAGATCAATGGACATCACACTTTGCAAAATTACTTAATCCCATCAAACACGAAGCGGCGAAGGTTTCCAACCAACTCCATACACAACCCCCCATTCCCCATACGTAGTTTCGACAGAGTCCCCTCGCACGAAGAAATTATCTTAGCATGCCATCAACTGAAAGATGGGAAGGCTACAGGAGTAGATGGCATACCAATAGAAGTTTTTAAGTATGGCGGGATAAATATTATTCAAGATTTATATTCCTTGATAAACTCCATTTGGAAAGAAGAGAAAATTCCAGAAGCATGGACTCAAGCTAATATAATCCCAATTCATATGAAAGGAGACACAACTGACCCCGCTAATTATAGAGGAATCAGCTTACATTGCGGGGCTTCAAAAATGTTGGCAAACATTATCTTACGCAGGATCCGTGGTGAACGGGAGTGTCGAACACGAGCCAACCAGGCTGGATTTCGTCCTGGGATGGGATGCGTCGATCAAATCCATGCTGTTCGTAGAATGTTAGAACTTCGTTCGCGATACCAACAACCTACTTATTGTGCATTTATAGATTATTCAGCCGCCTTTGATTCTGTTGATCGCAACCTGCTGTGGAATCTTCTTATTACCAAAGGAATTCTTGCCAAGATTGTCAACATTATTAAATCGTTATATACGTCGTCAAACGCAGTAATACGGAATGGTGATTCTTTAACAGATGCAATCTACATAAATTCAGGTGTTCGCCAAGGATGTGTTTTAGCTCCCATGCTCTTCAATTTTGTAGTTGATGATATTTTCGATGAAGTGTCTCGGTCATTTGAGGGCTGTATAACTCATGATGGTCGCAAGATAGCAGATCTTCAATATGCAGACGATGCGGTTCTTATGGCAGAAACCGAAGAAGATTTGCAAATTGCGGTTGAACTTACTCAAAAAGCCTCAGAGAAATACGGTTTATATCTTAATATTAAAAAAACAGTGGTTTTAGCTAACGTCCCTTTTAGAAATCCAATCACTGTTAATGGTAGCCCACTCCCTGTGGTCGATGAATTCACATATCTAGGCTCGGTCATAGATAGTAAAGGCTCCAGCTTTTCAGAGATTCGGCGTCGTATTCGCCTCTCTGCTGCAGCCTTTGGGCGTTTAAGTAAACCTTTATGGAACAAAAGTAATATTTCTATTAAAACCAAGATTAGAATATATAAGAGTTTAGTACGTTCCATTCTTGTTTACGCATGCGAAACTTGAACTCTCACCCAAGCGGATACGCAAAAGCTTGTTCATTTTGAGCAAAGTTGTTTAAGATCTATATGGTTTCGCTCGTTGTCCTCCATTGAACGCACTCACTTAATAACTAGTAAAATATTTCGAACATTCCCAGATATTTGTAAGTCTCTTAACATTTATTGGCCATGTATCTCTAGCACAGTAAAAGAAAGACGATTAAAATGGATTGGCCATGTTTTACGTAGATCGCCCTCTCATCCAGCCAGAATAGCTATGGAAGCCCAACCATTACCCGGATGGAAAAAAAGGCCAGGCGGCCAACGGAAAATTTGGACAGACATTGTAGCATACGAACTCAGTCCTCTTATTTATGCTAAGCCCCCTCGTCCAAATGAATTATTTAAATGGGCGTCCGTTTGTTCATCCTATGCAGCCAACAGGGATCATTGAGAGGGTTTAACTCGGGATGTAATTAACATTTAATGTCAGCACACCTCAAGTGTCGTTCTTTGAGTACACACTACAAAAGTTGACGTTTTTGCAGACGTTTTGGTTTTTTTTGGACTACCCTGAGTGATAATAACCGGTGGGGGATGTTTATCCCCGATGATGATGATGATGAGGTAGAAACAGCTTTGTTTTTTCAAAAAATTGTTAATATTATTCCATGTGCTTTAGGGCTTATTGTTGTAGGGGGAAAAGTAAAAGTTATTGACATTTAAATAAAACTAAGCGATTGTTAGCTTTGTATGTTACCTCCTTTTGTCTTCGTAATCTTTTTAGCTTCCTTAATGTGATGTCGGTTGGAGTTAAAATAATTTTGACTGAGACAAAAACCTCCCAAAATGACTTAACTAACTTAACGAAACTGTTTGTAGCGGTGTTCAAATTATGATAATTTTTTGTAATAATACAGTACTGCTTAAGAGATATCTTCAGATCCTTTAAGTTTTGTTATGGTAGGTAGGTCTCAAATGAAGATAATTTTTATTTGGGTTTTGTAAATTGCGCACAATTTTTCCTAGAATATATTGTAGGAAGTGCTCGAATAATTGAGTGAACAAGGGATTTGGCTTTGTAAAAGTGGGGAGCATTAGTAAAAACGCAATCTAACCTAGACTTGCTTCTAGTAGTGCAGTTCATTATGTTGGTTAAGCCCAGTCACAAAATTACCTACAACATTGTTGAATTCCCAGCGAGCAAAATCAGGTAATTGTCACAAACGGTTATCAAGTGAGCGATTTGCTGGTAGTGGCATGTGTTAGTAGCATCAATACTTTTATAATGAGACAAAAATGGACTTCCAATACCAAATTGCAAAAATCCAACTGACATACTGGAGATAGAGCACAATTCTTTTACTTAAGTGACCAAACCACCACCACGTGATTTTACTCTGCTGCTGTTGTAAATCCATCAACTATTAAATTATTGTAAGTATATTCATTAAGCCACGATCGTTGAACGAGTAAGAAACTACTGTTTTGATGTAGCCTCAAAAGCAGTTTTAAGTAATTCGTTTTGTCAAATAATGACCGTACATTCATCGATGGTACTAACGGAGTGTTTTTAAAGGTTGTTGATAGCAGTTCCCTGTTTGTTTTAATATTTGATTGTTTATAATAATTAGGGATATTTAGTTATATTTGATGTTAGCGTTTTGTGTTGAAGTAAAAATGTTCTATTAAAACGTATTCTTTGAGAAGTAATCGTTAAAAATGGTATATTATAAACTTTAAAAATTCTGCTAATCAGTGAATATAATTGTACGTATATTTTGTAATTTTCCGATGTACGAGAAAATGTAACGCAGCTGTTTAAGGGCCCGCAAATATTTTTTCTTTGAATATTTTACAAGAAACATCTTTCAGCAAAGCCGAGCATGTGCCTGCATTTAATGCGGGTGGTGGGATTAGAACCCATATCCAAGTCGAGCGCTCTACCGCTAGACCAAATGTTTGATGCTACTTGGTCACTGGCACGCATCTAACAATCTAGTACTGTAAAGAAGCTTATGCATTTAAATATGTAAATCAAGAATTGATGGAAAGGTTGAACCACAATGTTTGTGAGTTCTGAAAACAAACTACGCTCGATCTTACAGTCTTTAATGAACATATCTATTTAAAAAAATATATTTTGCCATAAATTTAGAAATCTGGACTGATTTCATAATAGCGTGAAAAGGCTTCCAATACTCCACTTGGGTTTTTTGTACTGAAATGGAATACTTACAATACAAATCAGACGATGACATAACTCATTTCATACACTCATTTATTTACAAAAATTGAGAAAAATACAAAAAATGTACAATCTTTTGGGCATATAAATTGTAATATCTACATACTCTCCATATTAATAAAAAACTATTGTGCATCTATCTATGCACATACAAATATATGTGATGCACATCGAATACATAAATAATAATCATGATAATTATATTGTCTAGGATGCATTTGGCTCATGGGAATGAACACGTCGTAGACGAATAATATTTTGATAGCCAGGAATGGAATTGGGCACAATTTTGATCGGTTTGACAATCGGATTTGTTCGCACAGGAGGAGGAGGAGGAAGGTGATCTGCAGGCGATACAAGACGGAATGTGGGACGATTTAAATGGCAACTGATCATTCGAATTGTTGGTCTTTGGCCACCAGATATTAACTGCGACGGCGTGGTATTGGAAGCAGCAGATGCGGCAAATGTAATTGGAGTTAGAACGGGTCGACAGTAGGGAGGAATTGTTTGCAAGTTGGCATTTGATACCGCAACTAAGTTGGCCATACGAGATGGTTGATGATGTGATGATGATGGTGATGATGACGAAGATATGGTCGCATTATTCAATTTGATGAACTGCACTCCATTTTGTCTTGGACGATTTAGGTGATAAACCATTTGGGTAAATTGTGGAGGTGGAACAACAGGATGCGTGAAACGCTGTTGGTATACTTCACCTGGATAAAGACATGTATGAAAAAGACTAGTTAGTTTATTAGTATGTAAGCAGCGAATAAATGTATATCATTTCTACAGTTTGGTATTTTGAAAATTGTTTAACCCGGTGCAATAATAATGTATTATTTAAAAAGATGTGATTAATTGAAACGAAAATATACTGTAACTAATTAAAATGCTACTCATTTATTTTTACATTTAAATGAAAAGTTAACAATTTTAATCTGAATGTAACATGCACAGCTTATTTTAGAATCATGAACAGTATCTAAACAGTTATACAAAAAGATTCAAGTTGCCGCAAACAATTCCAGAGTGTACAATCATTCCAATTATGACTACATTCATCTTATTTTGGTTGGTGACGTAGTTCTCTTCATTATTTGCTTATTTTTACAGAATCTAAACAATTGATAAAGTATAACAAAAATAGAAGTTTAACGCAATTTCTTAGCTGCCAAGGCCGCTTAATTTTTTCCCCTAGTCCAATGGCTACATATGGTGTATGTATACCCTAAAAAAATTATCAAGTATCCTAGGTGTATGCTTGCATCTATCTATCGAAAGCGCAAAATTCTACCTATATCACGTCAAACCGATTATAAAAATAAACCCTATTTATCAATTCAAAAACGTTAATTAAAAGTAACCACAATTGTGAATATACTTGTTTTCAAAATATGAATAAGATAAAAAAACGAACCATTAGGCGTTCTCATTTGACGAGTAATCACAAAAACAGGCTGACCAGTTGGAGACAACAATTGACCTGCAGGCATGTTCATACATGTTCCATCCAAAACTGATTGGACTGGAATAACGGGTTCGGTTGGATAGTATACCGAAGGAGGTTTGGGACTGAGGTACGGAAATGGCAGGCTCATCGGTACAGTTGGACACTCCGAGCGAAGGTTGACCAACGTTTGATTCTGAGATAAACAAAGTTTGACACTAATCTTTAAACAAAACTCCTTAATAGGTGTCATATTTAGGCTGTGGTTAGCTAGAATCAACAGGTCATTACTTGGTCGTATATATATATATCATAATATTGTACTAGTAATAGGTTGTCCAAGTCTAAACAGGAAGCAATGATAATAAATCAAACACAAACCCACCATTCTGTAAACAGGAATTTTAACATTTTCCAATTTTAGTGTTTCATTATCGTCCGCATTTAGTGTCAAATACAAACCTAGTATCTAGACCACTACAGTACAATGCTAGATGTTAGATGCCAAAGTAATGTTTCAAGTAGATAGCATAGCTACTAGTATAGTCGCAAATATCTTCTTCAATATTCATTTTGCACCACCGATCACGTGCCAATGAATTTAAAAATGTGAGTAATACCCATGAGGTTTCAATTTTTCAATAATGGCGATAATCTTCTTTTTGTAAATCTATACGGTGCATCCTGGACTAAAACTTTATCAATCAGGGGCTGGATAAGCGTATAGGTGATTAAAAGATATGGGCATAACATGCAGCCGTTGACAATCATACAACCTTGTTAATTATTGAAATAGTGGTGTCGTTGCAAAGATGCCGACTGTTAACCGAAAACATCGCTACTTTCTTACGTTTGTAGTGTATACATTGTTTTCTTTATATATTAAATATGTGAACCAATCATTCAATGTGCTTTACGATAACGGAAATAATAAAGGGGTGATGACCATGTCACCAACCCATTCTTTTTTCTGCATTTTGTACAACACTTACCGTCCCCATTTTACGTAATCAATACAAAAGAATAAAGAGTTGCAAGCTCCATTTTTAATGTTACAAACTGTTCTAAAATCGTGTCAAAATAGTAAAGCACTTTCATTTGCCTGGCACCTTAACCAAAAAATCGAGCAGATTGCATAAACCTCGCAATACTGTCAAAGCACGCAAAAATAGCTTACAACATTTTAACCTATTTAGAGACTCAATCTATCCATCAATTGCACCCTTAGATTTTTGAATAACAATCTGACCCCGCCCCCATAATCCTACCAATTCATAATACCACATACTTGATCCGATTTCCATTGACTTTCATTGATTCCAAACTCGAGGTCGTCCACCTGACTGCATTCAACAACCTCTTCGTGAGCTATTTCATTGGGATTAAAGTGGGAATTGGAGGAGTGTGCATTATTATTATAATTCCTGTATTCGTCATTGCTATTATGAGCACCGTAGTAAATGTTACGATCCTTGGGTACAATAACCGCACTCGATTGACGATGCCATGGAAACCAATCATCGACCAGGTTGACATTGGACGGATTCAGACCGGATGATCTCGCAGATGAATTTGACTTTTGACTGGCAATTGTCGGTATACAACGTTTGGCTCGTTGGCCAAATTTCGATGGGCATTTCGAAGGATGAGATGATCGCTGATAGGATTTAGAATCCCGTCCATTATTCATATCACCGCCTTCTTCGTTGACTATGGAATGACGATAGTCTGGATGTAGATAATTATTTTGATCGTGTTCTTTGAATACATTGACGCGACGCCGAGAAAAAATGGGCAAATTGAAACGAGAGTCGTCGTCGCTCGTCAGGTCGGAATGGGCAATGAAGCGTCTCGATTCAGGATGGTTGATCTGACATGGATTGTTAAGTATAGCATGTTAAAAGTGTTTTTTGCACGTCTCTTATTAAAACGTTAATATGCGTTTCATGATTTATGAACATAATTAGGTGAATTGTCCTATATCCATGCTACAAAAGTATTTACTAAATTAACATGATTTTGTCATTATTGTATAATTCTATATGTAGGCAGAACTACGCTAATACTGCTTTTACTTAGGTATAATAATATATTTACATAAAAGAACATTCATCGTACAAATAAAAATTCCAATACACTACAAATTTTGCATTGCTACTTGAAACTTGACCCCTTTGTCATTATCAAAAAACTGTCACAGTTTTCAAACAAAGTAAATACTGGTATGGGTATTTTAATTTAAAATGTAGAATAGTTCTTTAATAAGCATCAATACATCCCACACCCCCATTATCTTTGGTGCATTTTCTATCGTAAGACAGCACCATGATTAGATCTCATAATCTAGTCTAGTTTTAAATATGAGATTGCTTTAAAATCTGATTATTCTTTAAATCCTAACCAAAAACTTTGTGTTAGCAAATAATGTACAACAATGTACAGATTTCAATTCATAATTCAACCTGTACTCAGTTTACATTACCTAAATATTCGTAACAGATAACGATTATGATGGTTTACACTTTGTGTGTGTGTGTCGTGATGGATGTAGCAATCATGTCAAAGTTGATGTGCGACTCACAAAATCAGTGGTTAATTAGAAGACACCTACTAATCGGGCAACTGGATTCTAAGCCGGAGTCACGTAAAACCAACTGGATCATTAATTATTCCAAGACTATATACGAGGCAATGTTTAAAAAATTAAACCAATTTCTTAATTTGAAAGGCGCTCTGCCAATGTACAAAAACTGATTAAAACCTATATTTATCTTTTAAAAATATAGTCTGATTTATACAATAACAATGACCATTTTTTATCTTATGAAAATAATCTGGTCAGACCACATACACTACTTGTTAAACAAGAACTCAAATTCTACCAAAGTATTTAAAATGCAATCAATACTTTCTAAATCAAAAGTGGGTATTTTAACAGGGTTGTACAAGTAACTGTGCCATAAGTTTATCGTATGTCAGTAACAAGATGGTAATCCCTTACCAACAAGCCACTCTATCTAAAGCATTCATATATATATATATATATATATATATATATATACAAACCCTCCTTACGTCGTAATTTTCAACCGCATCATCCTCAACCATTCCGTATTTCGGCCGCTTTGGCACAACATCGTCAGCAACGGAATCGCGGGCTTTCAAGTCATAATTTGGTCGTTTGGGAGGTCTACCACGCCTGCCTCTGCCTCCACCTCGACCCAATCGCGTTCGATTTAAGCCAGCCATAAAGCAGCGATCTTCCTCTTCACCACCACCACCACCTCCACCATCATCGTCGTCGTCATCATCTACCGCTGCTGCTGCTTCCTCTTCCATAATTCGCATACGCTCGAGTTCGGCCAATTGGGCAGACACATCGTAGGTATGACTGCAGTAAAACATGTCGTCGTCTTCGAGTTCGGCCCGTTCCTCGTCGGCTTCGTACAACGCTTTGAGCTTTTCTAAACGCCATGCTTTTTCTGATTCAACGAGCTCGACCTGGAACAAAAGGAAAAGAAATGGCGTCGATTAAAATAGAGACTAGCAACGTTTGTTATGCAATGTCATCTAGTAGCTGTTATTCAAAACACATGAAACCCAATGCATTACTATAAAGGAGCAGAGTTTTCAAAATAAAATGTTACCGTCTAGGTTAGATCTCTGAAATTCAAACCCCCTGTGAATGTTATGTTTCAAGTTTAATCAGCAGTACACTCTACAATACAAATGAGCAACAAACCTTAAAAGGACAAAATAGGGCACTATACATTCTCAATTTTTGTTTATGCTTTTACGATTAAGGAAATAACAATTTCAACGTGGGATAATAACACTGTACTTTGGGAACTAAAATTGTAATAATCATCATGCGTCTTTAAACGAGAGCTATTCAACTGCTTTCAATAAAGCATTTGATTTTCAAAATAATCATATTTTTAAGTAATTTCTACTCCACAACATTGCATCTCTACGTGATGCATCCTGGAACAGGACTAAACCGGAGCAGGTTACTAGGTACACAACGGTATATCTAGAAATCTTCTTTTAAAAACAAATGCAAACACACCTAAAGAAATTTGGGTATATCTAAAAGTTTACCGATACCATTGTAACTAGTTAGCGAAAATGAAATGTCTTTGTCAACACTTATGATCAGCCAAGAACCATCATTATGTTCCCACGTATGTCACGCATACTACATTCCTTTCAATAAAACAATACAAGGAAATTGTTGGAAATGATTTAAAAACATCGAAATTACGTTAATCTCAACACGTGTTACCAATAATACACACATTTTGCATAAATATGTCAACCAGAACACGGATTAAAATTAAAGCAGAATAGCTACTGTAGTATATTACGGCTTGTGTTTTGTCGGATAAATGCAGGCAAATAGCGCCCACAGTACTGATAAGGTATGTGAACACCATATTAAGTCACCTGATTGAGACAATTCATTCATTACAAAATGTCATCTTTCAGCCAAAAGAAATTTAATCATTTCTTCACGATTTATCCTTCGGTTATAGAACGATAGAAAGCTATCCAGTAGTTAAATTGTTTTGTGTATCGTCCAACCAACAAACGTACATCAGCCATGACAAGCTGTTCGGACAGCAATTCTTCGCGTTGGCATTCGACAAACTGCACGCCAAATCGTTCGATTGGCTTAAGTTCGGCTTGGAATTGGATCAATTCGCGTTCGACGACTTGTTCGACCGTCTCCGTATCGTCAGCACCACAATTCGACGGTTCGTCAATCTGCGACTTGGCAATTCGGGACGGGCGATCGACCATGTATTGTGTCAAACGGTCAAGCTCGTTTGGATTCGTAGTTGAATTTTCGGCTAAATCATCGCCGTCGGCTCCTGTCAATTGGCCTCGTTGTTTCCAGCTATCGTCCAATGGAATGGACTCGTCAAATTCTACTAATTCGGCCTGGATAACATTTTAAATACAAACAAACATAATTTGGCTAGGTGGTTTGTTGCAAAAGTGAAAGTAACATTTAAAATTTCATGCGGTGCATTATCGCGAGTAATAACACAGAGCAGGCAGTAGCATCGCGAGTCACATTCTGCCTTGTTTGAGCTCTGAAAATGGTGTTTTTTGAGTTTGGTCATCAGTATCTGTCCTGTTGACCACGGCATTTAATTGATTTTTGTAAGAGTTTCGACCGCGAGTATATAGACCGGTTAGCCGCGGCCAGCCAACCTGGTAAGAAGAGAAATTTTTAAACCACCTTTTTTGGGCCCTCTCCGAGTGGAGCAAGCAGTGCTGTCCCTAAATAGAGGTGCTTGGTGATAATACTCAGGGTGACACCGATAACCGTTGTCGCCTTCTAGTCAACGCGTTAACGACCTTAACGCCTAAGTATCCGTTTGGTCCTCAATTGCTTATTTGGCACAGCCTTATTTACAGTTAACCTTTATTGCTAAATGTCATTCCACTATCCGCCACCTGTGGACGCGTTATGTAGGGATCGATCTCTCCCTTTAGATTTAAAATTTCATCAAATGCAGGGAAGCGCAGTGATTAAGATATGAAACTATTGACAATTTCAGCAAAGTTAGAACCCTACAATAAAAAATTGCTTGGTTATAGTGTCGCGATTTCCAAATAATTGAACAAGTTTGAGTTTGTATAAAGCACAACCGAATAAGGACCTTGTAAACGAGATAATCCCATCGAATACTGTTTCCGAGGTTATAACAATGGATACAAGAACGAGACACTGGAGTAAAACAACGAAGATGAGATCAACACATACAAATAAATGTTTTCACGACCACCACTCGTAAAAAATTAAATGTACAATGATGTGCAACCACCGAATTTAGCATGAAATATGATTAATTGAAGAAATAATTCTTAATAAAAATCTTGCATATAATAGAAAAAAACAGTAAAGCCTACTAAAATGTAACATCAAAAATCCAACTGAACATATCCAATAATTATGTCTCATTATTTTATAATACGAAAAAACTTATATATGCAATAAACGTAAGGAAGTAATAACCATTAGTTTGTTGATAGCATGTTTGTGACGGCTTCATTAATCATAAAATTTAACCAAATCGCCTAATGTTTTGTCATACATTGAGACACCTTTTAAATACTCTAGGTAAATTCTTGCACCAATCCGCTAAGGCGGAAGTCAATTGCACACTCAGTCATTGATCAGTGTTAGCTTGAGTTTAGGATGCACCACATAAAAGTACGAACACAGGATTATCAGTCACTGGAAATTAGAATTTTACAAGCATTACTCAAAGCCTTAGGAACATATTTTACGATTCTAGAGGAAATGAATTCATCATCATCATCGGGGATAACACATGCCCCACCGGTTATTATCACCCAGGGTAGTCCAATAAACCAAAACGTTTGCAAAAACGTCAACTTTTGTAATGTGTACTTAAAGAACGACACTTGAGGTGGAAATGAATTGGTCAACTCACTTTGGCTTCGTCTAAAGCACGTTTGGTAGCAATTCGATCATTTTCTTCTTCGCACGCATCGAGCAAAGCTTCAAGTTGCATTTGTTCTGAAGCCTTCGACACCACAGCCTCGTTGTTCGGGACTGGAGCAAGCGCTGCAATCAACGAAGCGTCATCAACAGTAGGACGAATTTGACGACCGCTACGTGTGACAATAGAAGTCGTATGGGGAACATCTTCACCGACGCTGCAAGAGTTGTTTTCGGGTGGGGTCAAATCGAGGTTGTGGTGATCGGGTGAAGACCGCGACAAAGAGGACGCTCTAGCTTTGTCCATCAACTCCAAATCCTAATCAATGAAGAAAATGTTTGGCATCACAATTATTTGGTTGTAACAAAGCTCTAAACGAGCCTAGCTACCAACATCAATCACGTGCTTCACTAAATGTGAACTTACTAAAAACGTTAAGCCCAACAAAACATTGAAGCAACACGAAACGGATAAGAAATAAATGTTTAGCTTGACTGCAAACTTGCAGCAAAATAACACTAGCTGGTAATACTAAAACAATCAGTCATGTTAAATAGGATTAAACTTGTATTGTGTCAGCTATTCTACCACAAGGTTGTCATAACCATTATAGCTGTCTGAGAAGCCAGAAATTTTGCCCGCCTCTTTTTATTAAAACGGTGACCAAAGGACAAATTGATTGTGCCTTCGTTTGAATACTGTTTTGAACACGGGCAGATTATACAGTCATTTTAAGACAAAATCTTGTACACATACAAACAAAATTGAGGTTTAATGAGAGCAGGTGCTACACAGTACATTAACAAGCCCACTATATCTAGTAGTATGTTATGGATTGTTAAAGAAAATAATAAATCAATAAACAACCATTGCTATTATTACCTCCCACTTGAGTACTTTCCAACCCATTTTATACATTTGTAAAGAGGGGATGGATTTAAATTCAGGACATATCTAAAACATATCTAAAATGCGGGCCCACGTTTGGCTTCGCTAAAATGTCTACTGCTGAAAGATCATCATCATCATCATCGGGGATAAACATCCCCCACCGGTTATTATCACTCAGGGTAGTCCAAAAAAAACCAAAACGTCTGCAAAAACGTCAACTTTTGTAGTGTGTACTCAAAGAACGACACTTGAGGTGTGCTGACATTAAATGTTAATTACATCCCGAGTTAAACCCCTCCAATGATCCCTGTTGGCTGCATAGGATGAACAAACGGATGCTCATTTAAATAATTCATTTGGACGAGGGGGCTTAGCATAAATATGAGGACTGAGTTCGTATGCTACAATGTCTGTCCAAATTTTCCGTTGGCCGCCTGGCCTTTTTTTCCATCCGGGTAATGGTTGGGCTTCCATAGCTATTCTGGCTGGATGAGAGGGCGATCTACGTAAAACATGACCAATCCATTTTAATCGTCTTTCTTTTACTGTGCTAGAGATACATGGCCAATAAATGTTAAGAGACTTACAAATATCTGGGAATGTTCGAAATATTTTACTAGTTATTAAGTGAGTGCGTTCAATGGAGGACAACGAGCGAAACCATATAGATCTTAAACAGCTTTGCTCAAAATGAACAAGCTTTTGCGTATCCGCTTGGGTGAGAGTCCAAGTTTCGCATGCGTAAACAAGAATGGAACGTACTAAACTCTTATATATTCTAATCTTGGTTTTAATAGAAATATTACTTTTGTTCCATAAAGGTTTACTTAAACGCCCAAAGGCTGCAGCAGAGAGGCGAATACGACGCTGAATCTCTGAAAAGCTGGAGCCTTTACTATCTATGACCGAGCCTAGATATGTAAATTCATCGACCACAGGGAGTGGGCTACCATTAACAGTGATTGGATTTCTAAAAGGGACGTTAGCTAAAACCACTGTTTTTTTAATATTAAGATATAAACCGTATTTCTCTGAGGCTTTTTGAGTAAGTTCAACCGCAATTTGCAAATCTTCTTCGGTTTCTGCCATAAGAACCGCATCGTCTGCATATTGAAGATCTGCTATCTTGCGACCATCATGAGTTATACAGCCCTCAAATGACCGAGACACTTCATCGAAAATGTCATCAACTACAAAATTGAAGAGCATGGGAGCTAAAACACATCCTTGGCGAACACCTGAATTTATGTAGATTGCATCTGTTAAAGAATCACCATTCCGTATTACTGCGTTTGACGACGTGTATAACGATTTAATAATGTTGACAATCTTGGCAGGAATTCCTTTGGTAATAAGAAGATTCCACAGCAGGTTGCGATCAACAGAATCAAAGGCGGCTGAATAATCTATAACAATAGGGGGTTAGAATGATCTGCCCACTACGCAACTAGACAAGAAATGTATGTGCGTCAATATATCCTTAATAAATGTTGTTGAGGTCAAATTAATATTGTGTATTGGCCCGTTATAAAATAAAACCAAACATGTGTAATAGAAAAAGGCAATTCGACGCCTACTTGTAAACCCGACGGTTCGGCAAACAGTTCGCTGATTGTATTTTCTTTGAAAAACGCCGTAGTAAATCGGCCTCCTTCAATAGCCAGATCGGTCAAAAAACGCTTTTGATTTGCTTTCCGCAATATATTTTCTTCAACCGTTCGTTCGCTAATCAAACGATAGATGTGGACATCACGTGTTTGTCCTATTCGGTGACATCTGTGTGTAAGAACGTAGTAACAAACGATGAAGCGCATATTGTGAACAAAATTCAATATAGATAAACAAATTTAAAATGCAATTCACTTTACAATTGAGATGTCAATGCTTATGAAGATTTAAGTAACGCTTGCAAAGTCTCAATTTCCAATAATTTTACATCTCACTAGCGTATATGCTCAAGATTGTTTAAACTTTGTGTGTAACAAAGAAAACAGTACATTAAAAATAAATAGATTTTTATTTATACGTAAATCACATACACCCCAGATACCAAAATTTGTATTAACAAATACCTTTCAAAAGAAACCTTAAAATAAACAAGCAAAAATGACCTTAAAATTATGCTAGCTATACCAATAAGTATTTTTCGTCAAACCTTCTAAAATATTCACAATTTAAAACAAAAAAGATAAATTTAGCAGTAAAACATGAAAAGGTTATTGTAAATAGACTAGCGCCAATTAGAGTGAATACAATATAAAGAGTCTAAGCTAATTATCAAATATGTATCCAGGCTTTTACAAAACTGACTAAATTTAATTGTTGACCAAAAGTCAAGACCAAAATATTTATGCGGGTTTTCATCCGGTTTACTGCAATTCCAATGGATCCTAAAGTATTGCTGTAATGTGGATATATAAACTAACAGGCATTACAGCAATTGCCACAGAAAAGAGATTATTTAACTAAAACATCGCCAGTTATCATAACATACAAATAACGTCACTTTAATTATAACATATACAATATTAATAATAATTAAAATACAAATATATTTTTCTAGATATATATTGTAAGTAACAAAAAAATTACATAAAATATTAACTGGCTCATAATCTAAAATTAAGTAAAATTATCGATAAAATATAATGTCAAATATTTTCAAAAATGCAAAACAAATCTAATTTTTAGGGTTACTAAATTGTTTTATGCATAATTTATCACAAAATATTAAATAATAATTGATGGCTTATGTTTGTTATCTACTTGACTTAGGAGTTTTAGTATGCTCTTGGTTAAAATGTTGATATAGTTGTAGGTAATCCAAATTTCAACCTAATAGTTGATTTTTATAAATAATTTTTTGATTTAAGTATACATGTTAAGCTTTCCATACAAAAAGCAAAATAAATATCATTAATATTAGAATTATGAAATGACAAATTACAAAAATATAATTATTTTTATCTTAGTGGAATGTTAATGATCCCGAGGATTTGAGTAAGGATTATAGTCTCAATTTCCAACGATGATGATATCCTTGACTGCTCCTCCTGCATGTGGTTTATCCTGGATTAGATGCCAATAGGCATCTAGACTATTAATAGCAGGGAGCGAATACACAGCGGTATAACTGGGCTTTAACAACAAATCGATATTTTAATATAAAAAACAAAGTAACATTTCGAGACTAGATTACAAGGATTTTGAATTAGAATAATATAAATATAACAGATATTTTAAAAATTATATAATTAAAAAATAATTAGACAATTAAGTTTTTAACATAATCTAATTTTTTTAATTTAAAATTTTATTATGAAGTAACAACGTTAAATTTTGTGTTGTAGAAACGTAAATTGTATTTTTAAATAATAATTTTAAGTATACAAATTAATAATCAATTATTTATTATAAAGGATCGTAAATTAGTTAAATATTTCTTTTTAATAGAAGTTTTTAAAATATGCTTTTTACACCGGTTAGGATACTAATAATCTTAAGGATTTAAGTATTATTTATAGTCTCAATGATGATTTTACACGTTGTTCTTCTTCCATGTAATGCATCATCGACTAGGTGACTACAGGCATCTAGACTGAATGTAGAGCGGTATAACTGGGCTTCCGCTACGGCGGGATAGGGGAGATAACCCTCCATGTGGTGCATCACGGACAAGGTGCCTACAAGCATCTAAATTAAAAACGGAAAACTGAGTGCACAATCATATTTTACAGTATTAGCGTAAATAAAATTTCAATCAATATATATATATATATATATATATATATATATATATATATATATATATATATATATATATATATATATATTGAGTAGAAGTTCAAGTTCCACTATCAAAAACAATTGTAAGTCCTTGTTTGACTTCCCAAATATATTCCGTAAATCATTCACGCAATAAAAACCATATATATATATATATATATATATATATATATATATTGAAAATAAGAAATAAATCATACCGATCTTGGGCTTGTGCATCCATAGTCGGATTCCAGTCGGAATCATAAAAAATGACTGTATCGGCTCCCGTCAAATTGACACCCAAACCACCCGAACGAGTGGACAAAATGAAAACAAAAATGTGAGCATCCTGATTGAATCGATCCATAAGTACTTGACGCTGTTCGACCTTGGTTGTGCCGTCCAAACGCAAATAGCAGTAGCCGTGATAAGCTAAAAATTGTTCCAAAATGTCCAACATTCGAGCCATTTGTGTAAAGATAAGCACACGATGATTGCCAGCTTTGAGTTCTCGAAGCAATAGATCTAAGCGCTGCAATTTACCTAAATAAATGGAATACGTTTGTTGTGTGTTAGTTCGATACGGAGTAATTTCACGATAAGAAAGTCGTATGGTGGTGTGGGTTTACAAATTATTATACACCACCAATATATTATATTTTCAATTCAAACATCTTAAGAAACAATTCATGCAATATTACATAAAATTGATTTTAACATTATAATTCTATTCTTCTAAAATACGTTTTTTAAGTCATATTAGATACTTTATAAACTGCCACAAAATCATTATAATTTAGGAAGTATAAGAAGCAAAATATTATATTAAATAACAAAAAACATCTTACGAGTCATTATTTAATTATTACAAAAAAAGCAATTCAATCTCCACTAAAAAGTATTTACATGACCAACTGAATTTCCAAATAAACAATAGTTTCCGGATTGAGTTGCAACACACCGTCCAGCATGTTCAGACACGTTCATACAATCGAAAACCAGCGGTCTGGCATAATTCCAACTCAATTCCGGTTTATTTAAAAGGCAATGCATACACGTAAAAACCCATAATCAACATCAAACAAGTCTTCTTATGGTATAAAAATTATTTTTGTTCTAGTATTTATGAAAATCTCTAAGAATGCCAACAATCCTATAAACTTGAAAAATAACCCAATTTTATTAAGTCTAAATAATAATAATTTTGTATGCCCATATAATGCAGATTACAGAACGGAACATTTAAGCGTGTGTTTATACAAGTAAGTGCACGTTTGGACACCCAAGTTATCCTGACGTGTAACAATGACATTTATAACTAGTTGGCGCTAATGGAAACAATTATAAAAAAGCCGAACAATTTGGTACATGTTTCTAAGCACTAATAATCTTACAAGGATGCCGCCATTTAAACAAAAACGTCTCTAACCGCCTCCTCAAATTTATTGCCAATGTCATCCTCAACGATTCAACAACAACAAAAGCTTACCACAATCGTATTGAATAAGTCGCGGATCGGGAAATTGAATTCTACACGACATAGTTAATTGGTGCAATTGCATCGGTTCGAGCCACGAAAGAACACTCAATCGCGAAGGTTTTTGATTAGAAATGACACTGCGACTAGACGAACAGACTGCGGGCAAACATGCAGAAGCGTCAAATACAGCTTCAATACGTCCGGCTTGATGCAATACGTGATGTTCATATGCATGACTCGATGTTTGCAGCAACATGCCACACGAAATGACAGGTGGAACGATGAATACAAATCTAAATAGATGGCGTAGATCAATAAACAATAAATTGATGGTTTCTTAAACATCGTGAACAAGTTGACGTTGTATACTATTAAATATACCAATTGTTGGTTAAAACTGATAATTTTTCAATTTGGATATGTTTATACATGTTTTATTTAATTATACAGAAACCCAAATAAATACTATTAATATTAGAATTCATACATGAAACGTTTTACAAACAACTATTTTTATTTTGGCCTGCATTGTTTAACTTAATATTGCAAACATGTCACATGGAATATTGTTTTTGAAAGCAATTTTGACTCTGGTATAATAAAATTTCATTTTAGCTTAAAAGATTACGATATTTTGAAATAAAAATAACATAATTCACTATATAATGGTTATTTTAATACTTTTTACAAAATCAATATAATGTTCATCACAAACAATATTTTTAAACTATCAAGTCTTAAGTTTGTACAAGTTGACTACATACAATCGCCAAAAATTTTATTATTAAAAAAGATGTTTCTTTTTCTAATAAAAACCTACTAACTGTGTAATTAAAAAGTTAAAAAGATATTTTTTATACTCTCTACTAGTAAATAACACAATATTTTTCTATTTTTAAGAAAAACACCCAATATCTATTTTCACTTAAAAATTAATTTTCAACTTAATTTTAAAAACAAATCAACCTAATTTAGTGAAAACCGAGGTAACTTTCAAAGTACAATATATCGTTAAATCGTTGTCAATGTAATTTTTTATTTCTGTATAAAACGTGCATCAAAACAAAAACATTTAAAAACCTTTTTAATAAAAAGAGATATTTTTATAATTTTATTATGAGATAACAACGTTAAATTTTGTATTGTAGAAATATTAACTTACAGTATTAAATGTTATTTTAAAGAATGATTTTAAGCACATTAATCAATAATTTATTAATCATTATATAAGGTATGCTAATTGCATTCAGTAATTCCGTTTATATAAGCGTTAAAGTATGAACTCCTCACAGTTCTATATTTTAAAAACATTTTAAACAAATATTTCTTATTATTTGTAAAAGAATGTGTTTTAAATAAAACCAATCAAAAAATTAATTTAATAATAACTAATTTTCATTTCTTTTCACTGTTCTCCTTCATTGATGTAGGTGCATCTTAGCACTCAGAGTAGTACGAATGCATGACGGTATAACTGGGTTTCTACTTTGACAGAGGTTAAAAATACACTCAGGGTATTAAAACAGTTCTTGGGAAATACAATATGTAGCCGTGGGCTAAGTGTAATAATCCTGACAAAAATTCAAACGGCCTCGTTAACTATTGTAGTGGTGCTTTCTCAAGGATGCCCTCTGTTAGCCAAAAAACTTTGTTATACTTCTACGTTTGTTATGTTTATCAAGTCATCGGGAGTAGGTCGTTTAATATGCTGTACAAATATAAAATTAATGAAATGTTAACTATATCACGAATCAAAATAAAAAGTGAATAAACGCAAATAAGACACATAAACAAGCCTACCTTTTAAGAACATCTGCCAATTGTTCAATGTAGTCGATGGGATTCGAAAGCATCAAACGAAGTGTCAAACAATCCGATTGCCACCAAACGCTGCTATTCCACAAACACTCGGGCCCAATGCCACCTTGAAAATGGTAGGCAGCATTGCGATAGGCTTGTTGTTTGGTCCAAAACGCAGATGCCTGGGCAATTGGAGTCAGTCCAATCGGTTTACTCCCCGTCACCCAATGTCTGCTGGGCCATTGGGCCAAACTGCGCTGACAATACACCGGTCCGTTAATCAGACCCGAATAAATGCTCCGATTGGTCCGACATTTGGGATGATGCGTAAGCACGGGTTGGCGTAACAATTTGGTAATCAAATGAACCACATCGGGTCCAATGTGCGTTCCTGAATCCCAATGGGAATAGAATTCGGCTGCTTGCGTTGGGTTATCTATTTCGTATTCGTCATCATTCGACAGCAACAAATGACACCGGCGCTGGTTGATGCGAGCCATCAGATCGATGCGAGACTGCCGTTCGTCCAGGCGATGCCTGAGACATGATTTGGGAACTCCAACGTTCCATTTGTCTTTTGAAATATCGACTAGATAGCGTTAGAAACAATAAACCATAAATAATTGAGATGAATGAATGGGCTGTTAATAATTTTCAAAACGTGATAAATACTTTTATATACAATCCCAGTACCAGTGATACTTCTAATTCCATATATCAATGTAATGCGCCCTAGGCTGAAAATAAAGAAAGAAAACCAAGTGCACGCGATAATGCTGAGTTTGTGCTATAGTCAATGGTAAAAGGTATCTAAAGTTTATCTGACAAAAAGACCGCCAATCTCCTTTAGCTATGTACAATTCCCAATTGCAGAAAAATGTTTTTCGGTAAACCAATCGAGTAGTAAAAACCCAATAAAAAATTTTATTCAAAAACTTTTTAAAAAATATCGACCAACCTTCGATAAAAGTTGATTTAACCAAACCAGCAGTAGGCAATGAAGGATAATATGAATTATTGTCATCTACAAAAAAATTTAAAAAATAGTTCATTTTTAGAATGTTCGAAATGATGTATATATATATATATATATATATATATGTACAGTTGGTACATATGTAGTTACAGCTATGTTATTTTATTTGGTTTTCATTGATGCATTGTTTGACGACAACAATTTTTCAGCATGTACACATACAGCAACGTCTTAGACGATAGTCCAATCCATGCCCAATCAATTTAGAGTTTAAAGCTCCAGCCAACTGTCATTTCGGTACATCCACTTAGTAATCGTAAAATTTTATTGAACAAAATAAATGAAATAAAATTAATTAATAATTAAATTTTGAAAATTTTCCTTCAAAATGCTTTCAACTAATTAAATAATCCTAAATTTCATTTTAAATTAAATATTTTATCAATCTTTGATTTAAAAACCTTCGATAAAACAATTTCAAACCAAAATAATATATTTTTAAAATAGTAAAGCAATAATTCCAAAATTTAAAGTTCTGTAGTCTACCGGTACCGATCCCGAGACCAGTTGGAAAAGGAGAGTTACAGCACAAGGTTAGCAAACTGGTCGTAAAAATACTGCTAAAAATGCAATAAGAGATTATTGTATAAAACGACAGTAAACATGTGAGAGCATGACTTCGAGTAGAGTTCAGCAAAATCTAAAAGTCCATTTTTGATATGTGAAATTTTCAGTTTCAAAAAATGAAAGAACAAAGATATGAAAGATTCCTGTTTCCCTGTGTCATTTAGAGCGAAGGGGAAAAGTAAACTATTAAAGATTACTCGTTCTACTTAAAGAGAAACACCAAAAGCATTTAATTTTGAAATAGGTAAATGCAAACCAGTAAAAAATTTTTACGATAAATGGGTTGAATTTCCTTGAAAAAGTTTTTAGATTGATGTTCCGAATGCCCGGTAGATTTGAATAAAGTTGACATTTTGTGACGTTGAGTGGAAACTGGAATATATATATATATATATATATAGATATAGATATACATGCGTTAATAGTGATGAAATTTAAATATTGCTTTAAAATTTCTATTTCTGATCATAGTGACATTTAAAGCATTGGGTTCCCTTTATAATTCCAAATAAAAATATAAGAAACCTGCTTTGTGCACAAAAACAGTTCGTCACCACATTGAACTTAGCTTGGTCGTAATGATTGTGTGTCAATGTTTGAGTTGTAATAATTTAAATGTTATCTGTACCCCCCCTTTTTTGTATATATATACTAAAATGCTATATGTTTGTGACTGACGAGAATATAGGAAATGAATTCATCTCAGTTTACGTTTTCTTATATTTTTATTTGGCATAGTGACATTCTTAATTCTGCGCTACCATGTGGCGCATTCCAGATTCAAACTAACATAAATCAGATAACGAATGTACAGGAGCAAACCCTGGATACACCTAAAATAATTAAATGCTATCTCAACATACAAACATACATACCATATGTAGCTCTATTTAGATAAAGGAAACAGCCCAACAAAAATTGAACAATCACGTTAAGCCTCACAAACAATAAAACCGTCTCAAAAACGCCATTTTTGGCTCTATCGCCTTTTTGCTGTGGCCCACTTCCTTGTTTGACTGGATTGGAAACCGGATACAGTAAGGTTGAACATTGTAGTATATAATTTTGGATATTTAATTTACTTCCAACCTCCTTGTTCAAATAATTTTTTTAAAATAAACATCTGAATGCTTGTCTTTTTATTGTAAACAAAAATTGGGAAAGCTTCAATAAAAGATGTAATTAACATAAATTAAATTTATTCTCAAGTGTTAACCAGTACGCGCAAATTCAGCGTTAAATACTCTTTAGCGAACTCTCTTTAAGTATTAACTACTGGAAAGGGAATAGGTCTCAATCCTGGGTATCAATAACTTCGCAAAACTCACACCAGGAATAGGATAAAAATATATGCCTGCAATAAAATATCTAAATCATTTAGTCAGTCTGATACCAAGAAAGAATATATTGGCAGACTGTTTTTACCGCATTGACAGCGAACGAAATTTAAAGACATTCATACTCATGTAGAAATGCACAATAAAGTCGAACCAAATTAATTCTATGCAGATATACGAGAGCACATGCACTTCTCACCAGCTTACCCAGTTGAGCAGTGAGTAAAACAGTCTACCGACAATTCTTACTTAATAAAAATAGTTACTTTATACAAACCTGTCGAGAGACAACATTCCAAATATTCAAATACAATCGCCTACCGTCATCAACCACATCGTTGGAATCAATCATCGTGATGAGCTTCTTGTGTGCGTACAATTGGCGACAGCGTCTATCGATAAACCCGGGTAGATCTCTGGCCATTTCGGTCAAATTCATACCTTGACCCAGTAGGCGATGCACCAAACCGGCCTTGTCTAACCAATCCAAATCCGGGTTGGTATGAGCACTGGGCGACCCCATCAAACCCGGACCGCCGTTTGCTGTCGGAGATAGAACGAGAAATGGATGACTCAAGTCGGATAGCAAACGGGGCAACGAGTAGGTTAGATAGGTGTTGACTACACGAAATGGCGATATGATGGGACGTGTTTCGAATAGATTCGGGTGGTTGCATACTTTGCGCAATTGCATCAAAATGTTCATAACCGAAAGAAATTGACCTGATTTGAGAACATCTTGTGTACTGATAATGATATATATATATATATATATATATATATATATATATATATATATATATAATTTTATTATAAAAATATCACTGCGTAAATTGCTTAATATTATTTTCTATATAATGGTTATTTTATATTTATAAAACAAATAAAATATTTGTCGCACAATTTTTTCAATCGTGGATTTATTATTCAAGTGAATATGACAATTTTAATTTCACCCTTGAAAACCTACTAGTAATTTTTTTATACATAGTACCATATTTTAGTATGCAAAATAGTAATCCTATTCAGTCAGTGTCTTATTAGCTACCATTGTAATAAAGTAATATTTAAAAAATGTTTAACTTTACTGTTATAAAATATACATCTAGTGTTTACTTTTTATAATAAAAAATCAACTAAACTTCCAGTGATTTAAAGTTAAAACATTAATTTTTATGCTTTTTATTAGCAAATAACTTAATTCTTGTTAGTTATATTTTATAACTATAAAAATTAGTGTACATAATTGGTTCAAATTATACAATAATTTTTTAAAATAAACAAAAGAAGAAATTGTTTTATTTGTTACAAATAACTAATATAGTTTAAATAATAATAATATTATGGTATTATTTTAACAGAATATTTTAATTTTTCATAAAAATATCCATTTTTAATTCAATTTTAAATACAAATCGATAATTTTTTACTAAAAATAAACCTTTTTTCAACTATCTTTTACTAATTTTTGTTTTTAGGTAAAATAACTACATTTTTAATTTTGATATATTAAAACAAATTTAAAAAATGATATTTATTTATAAAATAATTTTTTCTAAAAACAATCAATTAATTTTTTACATAAAATATTTTGGTTTTGTATTTTCATTACAAGGTAAGTACGTTAAATTTATGTTTAAAAAACACGAATTTAGGGTATTTAAAAATATTCGAAAAATTATTTTAAGCACAAATTAATAATTTAGTAATTATTATAAATAATATATAAATTACACTGCATAATTCCGTTTATACAATTGTTATTACAAAATTATAACTTCCTCACTATTTCTAAATTTTTAAACAATTATTCTCACTTGATGCTACACAAAATGTGCAATATTTTATATTTAGTAATACTTTTAATTTTTAATATTTATGTAAACCTTTATTAAACAAAACCAAATAGAAATTAAAAAATAAACAAAGACAATTTTTTTGAAATTTAAATTATATATATATATATATATATATATTTGCTACTTCGAATGTTTTACGGGAAACATCTTTCAGCAGTGGACATTTTAGCGAGGCCAAACGTGGGCCCGCATATAGTGCCGGTGGTGAAACTCGAACCCATGTCCATCCAGGTCCAAATCGAGCGCTGTACCGCTGGACCACCCCGGCACAAAATTAATTGAAGTAACAAATATGTAAATTTACAACATACGTGACAAATAATTTTATTTACTATCAGTATGCTTTTCAAATTGACCTTCTATTTAATGAAACCTCTTAAATGCTGCTTTCAACTTACAATTGCCTCATTTAATAGATTATCTTGTTATACTATATAAACATTTTTCTTACAATTGCTTTTACATTCATAATTTTTTATTTTTAGTTAACGGTAAATATATAGTCTTAGTTGTTGTATGAACGTCAGATTCAATACACAGCACAATTAATCATATATGGCAATTTTTAACACAAACACATTTCCAATTTCTACTTAAGTAATAAAGTTGCATCTTGAAAGCGAGTTCAAAATGTAATTGATTAAAAAACTGGCTTATTTAACAATTTCATTTAATTTGTTTATACATTGCATAACTTAAATATAGCTGATCCAACGTTTACTAATTGTATTCTTTTTAAAAAAGTAACTTTAAAAACAAAAGGATGCCAATTAATAAAATTATAACAAAGGAGTGATTCCGATGACAGGATTGAGTATAAAAACAAAAAGCCTAATCTTTGATACACAGAATCTTCAATGCTAAAAACGTAAAGTACACTCGCATAAAATATTCTTGTTGCCTCACGTTTTATAGAGCATAAGGGACCTAATGCTATAAATTAAAACTAATTCAAAGGTGTATTTCTCTAAACACATCATGCTGAAAATATAAAACCTACGTACGTTTGTCTTTATAAACTAAACGGTAATGCGCTAAAAAGCGGCTTATACAATAGCAATCACATGCACTCAAAACAAATTATTATAATAAATCAATGTCTGTTGTTATTAAATTTAAAAAAGGTCCGGAAAGTTGAACTACAGTAACCATTTCATTGTTGTTTCTTTGTACTCAAATAATAATAATAATAATAAAATACCAACAACGAAAATAAAAAAGGAAAAAATAGTGAAACTTATTTATAAACATATTGTATGAAGACAGAAAATACATCAATTACCTGTTTAAAGACATAAATTCGTCGTATAAAAACCGCTGACGTCGAGACAACCGACACATAATGACATGTTCGAATTTCTTTGGCATTTGGCGTTCGACATCCACTTTCAAACGTCTCAACAAAAACGGACGCAGAACTTTGTGCAATCGCTGAATAAGGAGCTCGTTAAAATCACTATTGCCCTCAATCATACCTACATACATATATATATATAATCCTATACAGCTCCAATTTAACCAACATACTAAATTAGATCATGTTCAAAAAATGATTAATAATTACAATAATATCAATAAACTCTTCATTAAAGTTAATAAAACACTCAATTTTCTGCATATGTATTTATTTTAAAGCTTGAAATAATTGAATTTCGTTCAAACACATATTTGAACCAATCCCAACTGGGTAACTCTGATAAACCTGAAATAATTCCAATCACAAACATACCTGTCAATGGTGAAGCAAACCATTCTTGAAAATCTCTGTGTGATTGGAAAATGTTGGGCATGAGAAAATGCATAAGAGACCACAATTCCATGAGCGAGTTCTGCAGCGGCGTGCCAGTCAGCAACAGACGACGTTGACTATTGAATGTCAACAAGGTTTGCCATCGTTGTGACTTAAAATTTTTAATATTCTGCGCCTGATATTTGAAAGTAAAAGATATCAACAATTGGTTACAACATAATTATCAATGGCAGGTCCATATAAGCAAATCTGCATTTACAGTCTATATAATAAAATTGTAACAGAAATTCGGTTTATTTCGTGTTGTATTTGGTAGAGCAATCGACAATAGTCACAGGTTTTTTTTTAATAATTTCCGGAGTAAGTTTAGCGTGAATTTCTTTCGACTATATATATATTTATACAGTCATTACAACAAATACCGTGAAAAATTATTTAACTAAAACTTCTCCAGTTATCATATAACATACAAAAACTTCACTTTAATTATAAAATATAAATTATACAATAATTAAATTACAAGCATATTTTTATAGATATTGTAACTAATAAAAAATGTACATAAAATATTGACTGGCTCATAATCTAAGATTGAGTACAATTAAAAAAATAAAACATCAAATATTAAAAAATGATAAACGTATATAATTTTTTGTTACTAAACTTTATGTATAATTTACTCTAAAATATTAAATAATAAATGAGATGGTTTGTGTTCGTAACCATTTGGCCTAGGTGTTTTGATATGCTCTAGGTTAGAATGTTGATATAATTTTATATAATCTAAATTTTAGCAAAAAATTGATTTGGACAAACAATTTTTTGATTTGAACATGCTAAGTTTTATGATATAAAAAGCAAAATAAATATAATTAATATTAGGACTATCAAATGGTGATTTTCAAAACTAATTATTTAAATTTTGACCAGTATTATATTTAAATAGTTTTCTATGTAAACAAAATAAATTCAAAAACAATTAAAATTAATTTTCTCATATTATAACATGGATTGTCTTTATAAACAATTGTCACTCTGGTATAAATAAATTACATTTTAGCTGAAGAAATATTGTTCTAGATTTCTATAACAATACCACTGCTTAAATTGATTAATATAATTTTCTAAATAAGTGTTATTTAATACTTTTTATAAGACCAATAAAATAATTGTCCAAATATTTTTTTCTAACCGTAAAATTTCAACTTTCTACAATATGTTTTATACACAGAAACTTATTGTAATATGCAATATATTAATCCCTTTAAGTTTATAATTAAATTTAACTAATATTAAGTAATTGTTTTATTTTGCTTTTGTACAATAAACTTCTGGGGCTTTACTTTGTAATAAAAAATTAACCAAAATTTCTGTGATTAATAATTAAAACATTATGTTTTCTGCTCCTAACTAGCAAAAAAACTAAATTCATGTTTATTATATTTTATAATTAAGAAAAACTAGCGTATTTAATTGTTTTTAAGTTACACAAAAAAAATTTTAACGAACAAAAATATAAGTTTTTAATATTTTTGAGAAAATACCCAAAATGTTATTTAAAATATTAATGTAATTTTTAAATCGTCTTAACAAAATATACGGCATTTTTAACTTTTAGCTTCAGTTTAACAAATCAATATTTTAAGTAGAAACCAAAGCAACATTTTGAGACTACAACACAAAATCGGATTTTGAATTGGAAAATATATACCTCTATGGAAACCATCTAAAATAACGAACGTATTTTACATATTATATATTCAAAGAACAAATATTAAAAAATAATTAAATATTTAATTTTTTAATTAAAATTTTTATTATGAGGTAACAACAATGTTAAATTTTGTGTTATATATATATGTATATATATATATATATATATATATATATATATATATATATATATATATATATCACAAAGTAGAATTTCTAACTCTACATCTCAACAAACGGAATTGAGATCGGTTGGTAAAATATTTAGGCCAGTATCAGCAATTATAATGATAAATAATATGAATATAAAAATAGTAAACACATTATTCAACGGACAACAGAAAATAATGTTTGTAAAATAATACGGACCTCATCCAAAATTAAATATTTCCATTTTTTACGTTTGAATGCAACCGAATCTTGAATAGCCAAGCGATACGAAGTAATGCAAACATGGAATGCATTAGTCTTTGTCCAACCCTGTAAAAGAAAAAAAATTTGACATAGACACTTGTTGCAGTCTATGCAACTAAACCTTCACAAGATTTTAATGCACATTTATAAAATCAGCGCAAATTCCACATACATAAAGTTATGGGAAATAAAAAACAAAATAGCATTATTATGTGCCTAAAATTTAATATAAATGAAAACATACAATAATATAAAACATAAGTATATTAAAAATTTGTTAAACCTTAAAAATACTCCATGTACCTCACTTTTAATTCTATTTCTTAAAAAAATATAGAAACAATAAAAGTCATACTTCAAAGAGACACCTACATAAAAATGATTACTAAATACTGTTTACGCATCTTAAAATTTAATTATTACATTACATATTAATTTATGTACTTAAAGCTATTCTTGAAAAAATACTGTTTAATATTCAAAATTATAATTATCTCACATTATCAATGTAAATAAAAAAAGTAAAATTTACATTCATAAAATTTTAAAATCATTCGTTTTAAGATCGCGTTATTCTGATTACAATTATGTTCATTAGTTTTATTTTTTTGTAAAATGGTGTAACTAAAAAATTGAGTATCTCCTTACTGAAAATAAAGATTTCTATTTTCAAATACATTGAAAATCTATGTTTTTATAAACAATTAGAATAAAAAATCAAAATATATGTTAAAATAATTTTTATAAAATAATGTAACTTTTAGTTAAAAAACCTTTTTATTACAAAAATTATTGTGCAATTAAAAATAATAAAGTACCTTACATTTTTAAGTAGGTGAATATAAGTATGCAGATTGCAATACAATAGTGATCACAATAAATATTTAAATCGTTAATAGCACTTGATAGTAGTTAAGGCATTAAAACACTAAATGAAACCGCTAACATAATTTTAATTACAACAGTACAACCACAAAAACCTTACAGCAATATACTTGAGCTTCCCCAAAGTCATTCGTCAAAAAAAGACAAACGTACCTTCCGTTTGTGCTTCCTTTCTTTCAAGCTGCCAAAATAGGTGAGAATTTTAAACGCCGGACACCATCGTTTGAGTTCGATTTCCCAATTCAAAATCACACTTGTCGGGACAACAATCAAATGGGGACCCCAAATGCCACATTCGCAGGCCAAATAGGCCAACAACGCAATCGTTTGAATCGTTTTGCCCAAACCCATTTCGTCGGCCAAAATGCCGTTGAGACGTTTGTCGTAAATGGCCACAAGCCACGACAATCCGACTATTTGATATTCGCGTAGTGTACCGCCAGAAAGCAAAAAAGGTATTTTGATACTAGATAATTTGTTTGCTTCGGGTCGAATTGTCATGGCTTCGTGAGTGAGAGACTGTATGTATGTATGTGTGTGCGTGTGTGCGTAAACAAATTAAAAAACGAAGGTAGATTGCTTTAATTTAGAATAGAGCACGGTTTAAAAATAATGTTATCATTTTTATATAGTTGATCACGTAGTCTTATTTTGATTATTTAGACATTCATTTAACATATTAAGCTATCTGCTTACATGGTTTCATATGCGTAAAAATGTAGAATAACTAAGTTTATAGCTAATAGTAGCGCTACTGTTTACAAAAATCTGGAAGACTGTGTTCCTTATCTTAATGGCGATCGTATACCTTAAGAAACCATCAATGTACCCAAAATATATGTTGCGTCTAAAGTCAAAGATATTTTAGGATAAACAAATATAAAAATCTCTTAATTATATATCTTGGCTAAAGTCAAGTTGCATAAAACCAACTACGTCTGTCCTCGGTGTAGAACAAAAGTTTCATAGTGGCTAATACACTGGATTGTATTATCCCATCAAAAATGCAAACCTTTAACTGTGCATATTGTAAAAATATGTTTAGCAGACATTTTAGAATTTATTGAACATCGATAGAAATCATCACACAACAGTACATCGAAACAAATGTGCATACCTGAATACGATCATCCTTCGCCAATTTGTCAGTTTCTCCTGTATCCATTGTTTGATCATGCATCTTATCAACTTGCAAAGTCGACTTTTTATCCAATTCTTGCCGATTCAATTCCTTGTCGTCATTATCATCTATCAATTTTCGCAAAGACAATTCGTCATCATCACTTTCACTAACCGAATTATCGTCACTTTCATTGACAGACTTGTCATCACGGTCACTGCTATTTTGTGAAGATCCCTCTTGTTCGCTGTTTTCTTCTTCTTCATCATCACCATCTTCTCCATCTTCTTCACTACTAACCGATGACGATGACGACGAATCAGATTCTTTGTCAACCGACTGCATTTCAACATCATCAGTAGGTTCTAGGTCTTTGGATGCGTACTGATTAATGAGATCTTCAATTGGCAAATTTGCTTCACGTTTGAGCATTTCCAATTCGTTCAATGTAGCCGAATTTTTCGTCCTTTTTGTGTCTTCCATATCACCAATGTCTTCAACTGTTGAATCTTTAGATTTGACTTTTGCTAAAGATAATTCATTATCATCATCATCATCATCATCATCATCATCATCATCTTTTAAAGTTGTATCATGTGGTAATGTCAATGTAGATTGTGACACGTCCAATGGTTCTACAATCTTTTGAAATATAATATTAATGTAGGTTAAAGCAACAATAGCCCAATTTATTTATTTATTATTAACAATTTTATTTATTTTATTAATCAGTTTAAATACTTTAGAAGTGCATTCAGAATAAAATACAAATAAATTATACCACTGGAATAAGTGGAGAAAGTTAGAGACTAATAAAAATTAGTTACACAATAACTGCAAAATGAAAATAAAACGTTACCAGTAACACAGTTATGGAAAACGTTTCATAAACCATATAGAATATTAAAATTATTAGGAAATAGTTATAAGATAATAATAATAATAATAATAATATTAGTTGGTGGCAAAACCACCTATTTATTAGATCCAAGTTCTAAACGCATTTCGAATAATAAAGTCCCGGCCAAAATAGGATTAAGATCGTACCGAACAGCATCCATTCAAGTACGTTTCTGATCACCTTCTCTTTTCTTCCAATCGGCATTTGGACAAGCCAAAGTTACGGAACGTGAGATTGCATCAGGATTTTTGTGAAGAACGTGTCCAAACAAGCGCAATCTACGTTGTGGCAATACCAAAGAAGGTTAATGATGGTTACTGATGTTTTTCGTCCAATCCCTTAATACGGAGGATGCAAAATGGGTGTTGTGTCAAATATATCTGAGACATCTTGTCTCAAGTTTGTTAAGCTTCATGATCTCAGACCCTGTAATAATCCAGGTTTCAGCTGCGTCCAGAAGCACTGTGCGAGCCAATAAAGAGAAAATGTTCATCTTTGTCTTTGGATTCGTCTCCACAATGGATTAACAAGTTTTCAAAACGCAGTAGCAACTAAACAAATTCAACAATTTACTTCATCAGATGAACCACCGTCAGAAGTAATCGAAAAGCCCAAATACGTAAATTGCTTTACATTAGGAAGCACAGCATCATTTAATACAATGCTCGCATCAAGAGCCTGTGACGTCATGATAACTGATTTTTTGGGATTGATCTTCAAGCCAAATTCACCAGAAACTTTCACAAGAAAATCCAATGCTCGCTGCAGTTGATCTTCATTTTCAGTTAGAAGAACAGCATCGCCAGCGTATTCTAAGTCGGTGATGGGCTTTGTACCAACATACACGCCTCTCATCTGTCCAGAAACCTTCGCAAATATAGCATTGATTGCATAGTTGAACAAAAGCGGAGCAACCACAAAGCCTTGACGGACACCACTGCGAATTTCGAACGGCTTTGTAGTAGATCTGTTGCAATTGTGGATTACAGCAGTTGAGTTCTTGTACAGAACATGTAGGAGATTCACAAGTTTCAGCGGGGTTCTGTCACGTAACATAGATATCCAGAGTCGTTTTCTGTTCAGCGAGTCGAAGGCTGAAGAGTAGTCTGAACGCTACGTACATAAGGCGCTGAAACTTTGTCCGAAGTTCCAGGATGCGCCAGAGTGTGTGAATCTGATCAATGCATCCGATCTCCTTTCTTGTGAACAATAGTAGCATGATGCCAGTCTTCAGGACATTGCTCAGTTGTCCAGAAATCCATTATAATGCCATAAAGGTCTTCAGAAACTCATAATAAAAATAATATAATCTGGTTCTGGTAAAATCAAAATAGCAAAAATTATTAGATCACATAGAGCTGGGTAATCCCTAAAATGAAAAAACCAAAACACCAAAATACACTAATTGATATTTAAAAGATACAAAAACAGTTCATTCTTTATAATTTTGGGATTAGTTAAAAATCTTGTCATATATGGAATAAACAAGTTGAAATAGATATTTGTTTTTAATTAAACGTGTATGAATTTTCTCCTTTTTTTGCCTAATGCGATTGATTTATAAATATTGGCATACTATAGATAATCGCTGTCCTCCATTATTCTTTCGACTAATAGATAACAATTCTTAAAATGAGTTTATTAATAAGTTTCAAGTGTGTGACGCCTACTGATTTACCTATAATTACGACTTTTTAAACAAAAAACATCATTTTTTTAATAGTCCAGGAAAAATAACTGGAGAACATAGGAAAAAAACAAGCTAATTGTTATAATCAGGATGATATTTTCATCTTTTTGTAGTAGCAAAGATTCAAAGTTTGTAATAACTTAATCTCAGTGATAAGTCCATACAAGTTTATTATTTAAATAAACTCCAAGATATATTTAAATAATTGCTAGTTTATGCTAGTGTATTTAAACTGAACTGAGAAGTGCAGTTGTGCAAGTTGCTGGAAACATTTAGTCGTTTCGAAATTAATTGCCTTATCATTGAACCACTGTTCAATCTAATTAGTATTACAATAAAATTACACAATATCCTAAAATGATGAAATGCCACTGCATAATGCCATATCATCAGAATATTTAAATAAACTAAAAAGAGAAGAAACTGTAAGTGGATCTACATAAACTCAAAAAAGAAAATAAGATAATACAATACTGTTTAATTTTAAAGGATATTTTAGAACTGCACCTTGTGTATTGTCTTGGTCCTGAAAATAATTTTACAACTATTTGATGATATAACTAGGAGGATCTATATCTACCTTATTCCTTGAAACACTATTAAAAGAAAATTTATAATCTAAAAATAAACTAACAATTATAAAATCTTACACAAACATGTCACATCAATAGCATCATACCTCTTCAGATACGTTTTTCAATTCGTCATCACTTTTCATTTGTGACTGAAGATATTGAAGATAACCGGGAGGTAATAAATCGTCCAACGGACAATCGGCCTCGGCAGCAAGCTGAGCAATTTCTGTTTCGGTCGATATTTCCTGTCCTAGCTTTTCTTCCTGTTCAATTGTTTCTTCGTCATCTTGAGCATCGGCCAAAGCTTCCTCGTCAGCCTACGGAAAAAATTGAAATTTTATTTTAGTTCTGGGCACTAACAATCTATTAAAAAACAGTGTACTAATTTTGAGCAGTCTCTTGCCCCAAAGAAATCACAACTTGCGCACTTTTAAAATCCATCGAGTTAAATTGAATGGAACTCGTCTTCTGACAAAGTTGTATATTTCAAACCAATCAAAAGAGAAATGACAAATAAATGACAAACTACCAAATAATCTTGCAATTATAGCACTTTATTCTAAAGCACCTAAAAGAAGGAATGTGGTTTGTAATGCTACCGGCTACTCTAAAAATACATCAATCAATATACTTATGCCGGGGTGACTATAATGTTGAACTCGTAGTTGAGTGGTCATAAGTTCGAGTGTAACTATCAGCACTAAGAGAGCTTATTTGGATTCTCTAGGTACCTACTTGCTAGAAAGCGTTTTCTGTAAACCATTCAAGAGATAAAAATACATATCCATTATGTTATTTACCTATTGCATTGTAAAATATGCGTTCTGTAGCTTAATTTGCAATTTAAAATTGTAACCACAATAAATGGGAAGTAATCGTAATTTATTCAAAATATAATAATATAAATGGACTATTTAAATTTCAAATAAATCTCCAGCAATCACTTGTCAAATGAACAAAAACAAAATAGTTTAGCTCTAGACACCCAACGTTCAGTTGTAAATCCTATTGTTAAATATTATAATTTGACAGCATTCACTTTGGTTGGTGACGTGATCAGCTCGTCATTATTTTCCATATTTATACGGCATATAAAAAAATCGACTTCTATAGGCTGATAAGAGTAAAAAAAGTAGAAGTTTCTTGGTTGGTAAACGGCAACCTTGTAATGTCGCCACTGTTCGCAAAAATTTTTGTCAGGGTTATCTCCCTTGGCCAAACGGCTACATATTATATGCGTATACCTTAAGATACCTTTTAAGTACTGTGGGCGTTTCCTTGCAACCACCAACCGAAGCGGTAACCCAGTTATACCGCTGTGCACTTGGACCCTGCTGTTATTAGTCTACATGCCTATAGGCACCTAGTCCAGGATGCACCACGTGGAGGACAAACAGTCAGTAATATCACCATCATTGGAAATTGAGACTTTATAATCACTACTCAAATCCTCAGAATTATTAGCATCCCAAAGCGACTCCCCGGCCGGAAATTGAACCCGGGTCTCCCACGTGATAGCAGTAGAATTCAAAATCACATCTTAAGTACAAAAACAACAACTAATATTTTCTTAATTAAAAAATTAAGATTATAATATAAAAAAAATTTACAAAGTCCTCACCATAAATTCATTGTCCGATGTAGTTACAGTATTGTCGCTATGCTCGAGAAAATTGTCATTAAATTTCTTTTTCTTTTTTTTCATATTCTTTTCATCTTTATCATTAGTAGTGCTGATATTACAATCAGAAATATCATAGTCTTTATTTTGATCAGTTAAACATTCGTTGTCCAACAAGCCATTACGTTTCGTTTTAGTTCCGGTAATACCTTCGGTTAACCATCTTGTATATTCCTCGGTAGTTTCAAGAACTTGGCCAAGATGAGAACTAATCGCCTGCTGCCTTTTAGCAGTTAATCGAACTTTTTGCTTTGCTACGACAATCTGCCAAAAATGAAAAAAAGAAAAGATTTAACAAACAAAAAAACCCGATAATAAATAACCTTAAAAATTAATGTAAGTTAATAGTATAAAACAATTATGTTGACTAAGCACTAATATTACAGTTGTTCAACATTGTTTCAAAAAGCTTTTGGTTAACTTAAGTAATAAACATATCTTCACTCAAATAATTATATACGGCATAATTGCTAAACGTTTTAATAAACATTTTACGATAAACTTAAGCAACAAAATTGTAATTTTAAATTATATATGTATTACCTTATCCATTTGTCTCCACCAATCACGAACCATTCTTGCCACAAGTGAACACGTTTTTCTTATTCGTAATGTTTCTTCTTTCTCCAATCTCAAATATTTCTCATTTTTTTCTCGATATGATTTTAGCGCAGTTAAAGCAAGCTGTCATTTTTAAAATAAAAAAAAAATAATTTTAATCTATATACTGTATATTCTTATTAAAAATACACAATGACCAGGTGATAGAAGTGACTGGCACTCAAAACTGAGTAGGTATGGGTTCAATTTCTAACATGGAACTAAAATGCAGACCTACTTCTGACTTGTAAATGTCCATCTAATCAAAACTTTTACGTGTAAAACATTCAAATAATAAAATAATAATAAGTAATACTCTAAACATACCTTCTTAGCAGATACTTTTTTCCATTGGCGTTCACGCTTGTAATCTTCTGCTAACCATCTTAATTCGGCAAATAAATAATAATTGTATGTACGTGCAACAGTTTCTGATGGAGGTGCCAGAGCTGATAAACTGGGTATGTTATCATTCGAAGTAGAATCAAAGATATTTGTATTTGAATCGTCAACACACCATAAACCCGCTTGTTTGAGATCCAATATACGTTTGAGAATATTAACTTCATCACGTGCAAGTTTAATAACAGAGCTTTCGTCTAAACCCCGCTAAAAATGTAAATTATATATATATATATATATATATATGGGGTGCTAATGATCCTGAGGATTTGAGTAATGCTTATAAAGTCTCAATTTCCAATGATGGTAATATTCCTGACTGTTAGTCCTCCACGTGGTGCATCCCGGACTAGATGCCTATAGGCATGTAGACTAATAACAGCAGGGTCCGAGTGCACAGCGGTATAACTGGGCTTCCGCTACGGCGGGTGGGTGCGAACATACACCAAGGATACGTAAAAGGTTTTTAAAGGTATACGTATACCATATGTAGCACTTGGGCTAAGGGAGATAACCCTTACAAAAAATCAGGCAACCTCGTCAATCTTTGCGAACAGTGGCGACGTCACAAGGATGCAGTCCACCAGCCAAAAAACTTTGTTATTCTTCCACGTTTGCTACGCTTATCAAGCCATCGAAATCGATCGTTTATATGTCGTATAAATATGAAAAATAATGAAGAGGTGACCACGTCACCAACCAAAATGAATGAATGAATGAATGAATATATATATATGTATATAGCAACTATATATTTCTGAATTCAGACTCACTTCATTGTCGTCATCCGAATCATCAGTATCACTAGATTGAACATAAAAACTTGATTTTTTCAAACCATGAGGAGGAAAAAAGACGCTGCTCGGTACATGACCGGTAATAAAGCCACTGATCATAGCAAGATCTTCAGGATCTAAATGTGCAGAGCATAATGCCTGGGCCAATTCTTGAGATTTTTTATGTCTCCAAACATAAAAATCGATTAACAAAGATCCACTTTGTATAAAACTCAGCTCTACTACATCTTCATGATATCTCGACTGTACATTATGCAGAAAACTTTTAAGTTTTTTAAGTATCTTTTCTTGTAACTGTGCATTAACCGATGAATCATTTGTAACACATACAGTCAAATTATGACCGATGTTTATGGGAGATAAATTATTATTCAAATCTAATGAATTTTCATTTGTAGACATGATTTATACCATTTTAACCTAAAATATTTAAGGAAAAAAGGTAAAGTGATTATATAAACAAATAAATATATCCCCAAAGTAACCAATAAATTAATTAATTAAAATTAACAATTACAAAAATATGTTTAAATATTTTTTAGATTACTTAATTAAACGAAAAACGACTGAATTTAAATTTAAAATATTATTTCACTCAATACACAAAATTCAATTGATTAATAACTACTAAAAACCAATATATAAACGTAATAGATAAAAAAATTAATATTTGGTATAAGGAACGATAACTCATCAAAACTTTAACTTACACTAAACTGACGCAGACAACAAGACAATCAGAAAAATCATACTATACGGTTAAATCTAGTACAATCAAACAAAAAACACAGTTTGAATAATTAGTGTGTAAATTAATTTTTTAATTAAAATATTTTAATTAATATTTATTTGCAACAAAATAATAAATTTATATTAACAAAGTTATGTAAAGTAGTATCTTTAGACATCACTACATATAGTTATTTTGGCGTGGAGTAAACTCCTCAATTATATTGTTACGGTGTTAACATTACATTTATTTTAAATTATTTTATGACAATTTTTTTTAATTTAGTTTTCTTTATTTATTTTAATATGTTCTTTTTTGGAATTTTTGCGTCTATTTCATTGCTTAATCCATAATTTCCCCCTGTATCGTTAATACTTTTAGATAAACTGAGAATTAAGAATTTTAATATTTTTAAAATTTATTTTGTGTATTGTCTTGTTTTTGTTTGTAAGTAATGCACGGTTTAATTTTACTCATTTCAATAGTGAAAATAAGTAAAATTAGTAAATTAAGTTTTTTATTTGTTTAATTATAGTATGAAAAACAATTTTTAATTTTAATAAATGATTTTTATAATAATTTTAATATTTTAATACAAAAAATGAGTTATTAAACATTATTATGTAACGTTATTAATATTATTAAAAAATGATTTAATTTTTAGTTTGTTATATGAAAAGTATTGTTTACGTTATTGTGAGAAATTAATGTAAGATTATTGTATAATTTATCTAATAATTTTTTTTTTATAATTTGGTTTTGTAAATAACAAAGTACTGTAGCGGTGAGAATCGACGAAGATAAGTCGAAGTCGCAAATAATAAACAATATTATTTTATTTCAGCAAAAATTAACATTTAATTTTTGGAAATTATTTTTTTTTCGAATATTAATAATTTTTGTTTGAATGCGTCAACGGTACATACCAGTGGGAACGGCTATAAAAACAACCGTTTTCACGCCGTTAAAGACTTCCGTTACGTCTTGTTATTCCCGGTTACACAAACCATACAATGCCTGTCACCTCCACTAGACCCTAATAAACCCGAACGCTAGTTTAAAATGTTTGAGCACGACCTCCATTTTTATGGAATTGTTACCGAGGAGGACAAGTTTTATTACCTAGCCTACCGGGTGCGAGACTACCTCTTTGACGTGGTGGAACCATTCCTAGCACTTGACCAGGTCTTACTCTACACAGAGTCAAAACGACTACTGTTTGAAAGGTTACGGAAGTCAACCAGCAAACGAGAACACCTCACCATCGGTCGAATTCGTGAAAATTGTACCCCTTCCAATTTTTTGCAGGACTTGCAAAAAGAAGCAGATGAATTGCAATTTTCGATGGACTGGGTTAGAATGAATTAGATTCTTTGCTTCAATCAGCGGTATTAGGCCCAGAGGATATTACCCTGGAGGAGGCGGCGCAACGTGCCGATCGGATCGATGAGTTTGCAACTTGGAGTCAATTCGCTAAAGTACGTTGAAAAAACGTTTTTATTTTTAGTTCTTAATATATTTAAAAATTGAACATTGGGGAGAATATAGAGGAATAAGAATTCTGGAACATTTAAGTAATAAACGTAAAAATTTAAAAATATTAATCAAAATGTTTTATACAGAGGAAACAAGTATGCATTTACTATAGTTAAGCTTAAATGTTTAAACCGTCGATTAATTGACTGAAAAGACACTATAAGTTAGGTGATGTTGTTGTACTACTAACATAATTTTTATTTCAAACACAAGGAATTTAAATACATTAAAAATTTACTCATAATATTTGTTCTATTAAAATGATGAACATTGAATCCAATCACCTTACCGACGCTTCAAACTTGTAAATTAACCTACAAATACATTTCTAAACCTTAATTTATCTACATCCCCAATATGTTGTTCTTTTTTCTACCTTAATATAAAACGTAGGATTAAAAGTTTTTGCCAAACCCGTACTATACTACATCTACTACAATACAACCAGAATATTATGCAACTTAAACTCCAAACGACCTGGTTTAGAAGCCAGTTATCCCTGTTTTATGTAGTCTAATAAAGAAGCCTTTTATTGGTTTACCCACAGTGAACTTTTAGGATAGACATGATTGTTTACATTTTCAACAATTCTGTTTAGTTAATTCTTTTAACGACTTATTATGTAAATTTTTTTATTAGCAACGATTCCCAAAAAATCATTTATTACAACAAAAAACTATCCATTCATCAGAACGCAAGTACACCAATTAAAGCATTCTACTGTTAATCATAAAATTGCTAGATTTTGTGGTCTATTTTATCAGTCTAAATATACAATAAGTATCATTGACAAAATAAGATTTATATACAATCATAAATATACATGTTTAATATTTCTCACAACGCAAGCAGTATTATATAATAAAATCAGAAGTTTTTTAAATAAAATATCATAGTTGATCTTACGTACATATATTTAAGGATATAATAGTTTTAGGCTATACAAGTCTATACAAAACAGCCAAACGTAACCTCCTTTAAAGTACTAAGCTTTCACCAATAAGATACAATAACAGTCTAAATGATTACTATTCTCTCAAACTAACAATAACAATTTTTTAATTAAATATTACAAGTTGTTAATTAATTTTTACAAAAATAATCTCTACTACATGACTGCTTTACCAATACTGGCACTAAAAAAGAAAACAAAAACAGAATTGTTAAATATATGTTAATTCAATCTGATTAAAGACTTTACATTAATCCAATGTGCTTACGTACATACAACCCATAAAAATATAATTTAAAAGAAAACAATACAAATTTATTCAATCAAATTAATCTATACATCAATCCAACCAATCGAAATCTTATTTAATATATATGTATACATATAGGGCTTTAACGTATAAACTTTACAGATTAAAAATATAGTATAATTAACAAGAAAATACATTTACAATGTAAAAGTAAATAAATAAAATAAAGACCAACAGTAGTCATTTAGAGAAAAACAAAAAATAGCATCCAATATACAATACATGATCATAGATAGATAATTTATAAAATATTGTAAAAAAAATTGCAGTTTTTATTCCTTTTTCTTCGTGAGAGATGATAATAATTTCACCCGAACCATAATTTCCATCTATATATATAAGGATAATAAAATACACACTTGAATTTAGTAAAAGTTATACCCATATTTAACTAATAATTTTATTTTCCAATTCAGTGTATGAGGTAGTTGTGTGACATAAAATCCACGTTCCAAATTGAAGAGTCTAAAAATTATTCTCAACAGTACCAACTGCTTAAACTCGAAAAACCTATCAGTACTATAAACTTCCCAAAACATTTCAATTATATAGCTGTATTAGTTAAGAATACTGTTGATTTTCATCGGCTGTCCAGTAACATGGATAACTCCTTAATTATTTACATTTTCGTAAAACACATTCAAAAATTTCAATGTCATTATTTTCTTTGCAAAGAAAACTTGTGTAAGCAATAAACGTAGGAAAGTAATGAAGTTTGTTGGCTAATAAATGGCATTCTTGTAATGGCACCAATGTTCGCAAAAACTGCCAAAGCTGCCCAATATTTTGTTAAAATTATCACCCTTATTATAACAGCTATATAAATATAAATATACCTTAAGGTAGTTTTTGCGTACCCTGAGTGTGTGCTTGCACCATTCTGCCAAATCGAAATCCCAAGTATACCGCTGTACACTCGGTCTTTGATCTATGTTAGTCTAACTCGAGAATGCACTAAACAGAATTATAAAAATAGGATTATTACTAACGTTGGAAATGGAGACTTTATCAGTATTGTTTAAATCCTTAAAATCATTAGCATCCAGTACCATACTTAATAAATTAAGTTTTAATTAAAAAATTAAATATGTATTCGCTTGTTCATGAACTAGAGAGTGAATGAATAATTAAACACACATATACACACAATGTTTACATTAATTCAGATGTAATTAAAAAATGTAACACTGTGGTTTGAAACTATCAATGTTAGTTTTCTTGTCAAATTAAAAAATGACTGAGTTTTTGATTTTCTCCAAAGCGTAAAGAAAATTTGCACGTGTTTAAAAAAGTACATAATAATTTTTTTAACGTGATTACTTAATCACAAGGTATAAAAAATCATTAAAAGTAACTGTATGGAAAAGCTCATATATAAGCGACGATTCAAATAATTATATTAAATTATATCAATTTATTATAATTTTCTTATTACATAAATGTTTTCAGTTAAACAAATAATTACACAAATCATAAACCAACCAGGAATGCTAGTAATACTGAAAATTTGAGTAAAGCTTATAGTCTCAAATTCTAAAAATCGTGATAATCCCATTTCTATACCCCCTAGGTGGTACATTATAGACACTAAACCGTGTACGGAACCGTATAAGTGGGCTTCCGCTTTGATATATAAATATAAGAACACACCCAGGGTACTTAAAAGATATATGTAAAGTCGCATGTATATCATATGTAAACGTTGAGTTAAACAAGATAACCTTGACAAAAGGAAGGCCTCTGTTCAATTTTGTAAATAATGGCACCTTCACACAAATGCTATGTATAAGCCAGACAACTTTATAACGTTCCTATTTTTTGTGCATTCGAGGTTTTCTTCGCAATTAAAATGTGACGTATTTATGAGAAATATTGTACAAATATGCAAATAATAAACAGGTGACATGTCACCAACCAACCAGACGTCAAACATTTTTATGTAAAATTTAAAAACAACATATCTGTTCCCACACAGAACAAAACAATTTCAACTAAACATTGAGCACTGCAGTGAAATAGGCAATAACTATAGAATAAAATCAATTTCATGCCAAACATGATTGCAGACAGGTCAAGCTCAGAAAATTAATATAAACACTAACTCTCGATTGTTGCGTGTCTTGATAAATAAATTTACGAAGAAAATGAAATATTCTAGTAAACATTAGTCTCCAACAACCACAAATCGTTTTAGTTTTTATTAAATAAATAACAATAAAAAAAAATTAATATCATTAAATATTATTATTATTATTTGTCATTGTCTTCTTATAATACAAAATATATAAACACATACCTTAGTTTTACTTGGTACACATTCGGCAATACGATCCCATCTATCGGGAGTTCCTTTCAATATTGAACGAATGGCCACTTCCAATTGATTTTGTTCAGCTTGAGACCAACCATCTGATAAAAGTGTTTGCAGTGCAGACTTTTTAGATTTTTGAATGTCCGCGGCCTTTTGTAATTTCAACTTTTTACGACTCATATAAATTTCGTCAGATACCACATCTAACAAAATACAAATGCCATATTTAGAAATAAACATGCATCCAATTGTTCTAAAAAAATAATCAGCAGATTAGCAATTCACTTTAGATAGATGACTGCCGTTTATAGGTAAATTTCAATGCTTTCCAATCGTCTCAAACATATGTGTTATGTCGGTATTTTGTTGGGTTTATTTCACTCACATAATCATATATAGTGGTATTTTTTTAATTACAATTCAAACAGCTACACTAAATCATTCACTTCAAGTGGAGTGGTACAGCGATTGACTCGAACTTGCACGAGCATGGATTTGACTGCCACTATCAGAACTAAATGCGAACTCTCGTTCGGCTTTGATAAATGCCCATTTGCTAAAACATCTTACTGGTAAAACATCCAGATGAAAAAGTAAAAAATAAATAATTATCTTATCCTTGTATAAAGTTACAAATAAAAACTTTTTTATATGAATAAACATGGTAACAACAATAATGTTATAAACAGTAATTTTGTTTTTGTAAAACTGTTTTATAATAAATTCTATTAGAATTCAACAAAACATGTTTCAAGCATAAAATAAAGTAGAAATATTTTGGGAAAAATTATCTTATTTAATTAAACAGTACTCATTATTTCATATGTTTATTTATTTATTATTTCTTAAAAAACACCACTTAGGCAAATTAAAAATATGTATTATCTGTTATATTAGTCATTTTTTTGTATAAAATATTCTATGCTGAATTACTAATAGTTCAAAAGATTCATTCAACGCTTATAATTTTATGTACTTTAAAGATCCAATAATAATTATATTCCTTATTCCGTACACTCAAGTAGTATATCCTTCATTGAATCCAAATTAAAGCAAATATCAAACGCACAAAGATATAACTAGGGTTACACTCTTGCCTATAGATGCATGCACAAACTCAAAGATCTCAAACCATTTCTCATATTATGCCAATGCTATATATAACCATTTAGTCAAAGGAGCTTATTGACTTTATAATGTATTCAGCACACGATTATCATGCAACCAAACCTATAATAATAATAATAATAATAAACTTTTTATAAATTTAACCAAATAAATAATAATTATATTAAGACAAATAATACATCTAAAATTGTTCCAACAATTTAGCAGCTCTAACTAATAATACTTTAAACATTTTCTTTAATAACACAAATAGCAAATATGCTTTAATGATTAAAAAACAGTAAATTCATTTAATACTACTCAAATGCATCACACAACAAACTAATTATAAACAATGTAAACTGTAAAATAAAATTGAACACACTTGAAGTTAAACATTCATCAATTTCATCTTGCTTATTACCGACATCCAATGAACTTTCGACGTTTCTATTTTCTTCTTCTAAGTTCTCATCTTGTTGCTTATAAATATAATCTCTATTGTGCTTTTTCCGACGACGAATCAATACTATATCGGATTCATTACCTGACAAGTCCTCATCATAATCATTATCCGAATCGGAATCTCCACACACTGCATTCAGATTGGTTTCAAAAGTGGGTATGTACTCAGGAATAAAACCTAAATCGGAAAATAAAATAAAATAACGCATGATAAAAATTACTCGTTTATAACAAAAAGAGACCGGTAAATAGTATGTAGATAAGGAGCATCAAATTACTTTTCCTAATTACGTAAATTTCTACAAATCTGTTGTATCTTTGAACACCACCAAAATTGTAAACAGTAAAATAAAATTATTTAAGAAGTTATACGAACATGAAACTAATGAAAAATGGACTCAACAACCATATATATATATATATATATATAGGTATATATACCGCAGCAAACAAATCGGTAACATTAACGGAACCTTCACGTATGCTAAAGCAAAACCAAGGTAATCACAAAAATGAATAAAGTTAAACTTATATTATGTACCCCTTTTTATTGTAAATAGAAGTAAATAAAAAAATAAGTTACAATTGCAGCCAGGATACAAAAATAGCATTTTAGTGTGATAAACAGAGAAAGAGAAAAGTTCTATCTAAAAAAAACATCGTAATTGCTATTACCGAAAATTTCTTTTATTTATTAAATACTATTTTGTTACAAGTAAAAATTAAAACATGGCCTTAGAACTTCACAACAAAACAATGCCAATAACGTAGTTAATTCTACACGTCAACCAAAATACGACATTGGAGTCCTAAATAAAACATAATTGCCTAAAAAATAAGTATGTTCAAAATTTCATATAAAATAGTTATTCACATTGAGCCGAAAAGCTTACTAGTTTGAGATAACTTCCGCAGTTCTTTCTCATCAAGTGATTTAACCTTAGCTACCACCGCTGGAACTGTACGATTCAGAGATTGAGCAATTTTTCCCCATCGATTAGATACACCACCAGGATACTTTGCAAATGCATGTACTAAGTTAATTAAATCAGCTTCTGACCACTAAAACAATAACAAAAATGTATAAATTATATATATATATATATATATATATATATATATATGGGATACTAATAATCCTGAGGATTTGAGTAATGCCTGTAAAATCTCAACTTCCAATGATGGTGATATTCTTAACTGTTCATCCTCTACGTGGTTCATCTTGGACTGGGTGCTGAAGGCATCTAGACTAATAAAAGCAGGGACTGAGTGCACAACGGTATAATTAGGCAACCGCATAGACTCAGAGTGCTTAAAAGGTTTTCTAAGGTATATATATATATATATATATATATAGAGAGAGAGAGAGTGTGAGACAGAAAGTTAATATAATTTTAATACCATGCATTATAAAAAAAAACAAATAATTAATAAAAACTAGTTTCAGAGATAACTAAACAGTGGGATGCTATAAACTATTTTTACAGGTTAATATATCATTATTGTTCAACAAACGCAAAAATACTAAGTTAATGATTTTAAGCTAAGTCATAAATTTCTTAAATAAAATATTTCTATACAAAACATACTTCAGAATCTAATACTGATTCACTTGACATTTTGCTAATCGTATCTTCGGTAATAGTAGGTAAATCACTAAAAACAAAATTGGAGACCACAGCATCCTCTTTTGAATACAAATCATTGGACGATTTTTTATGTATTGAATCTCGTTGCTTTCTTTCTTTCTTTTCAATCCTTTGTTTCCTTACCTGTTCTAGCTCTAATAATAAACATTAAAAATAATAATAATTATTATTATTATATACAATAAAAAAATTAATTATTGAGCACTGTAAACAACAAAAATAGACAACCTTTCATTTCCTTTCTCAATTTTCGATATTCTTTAAATTTGAAAACCGTAAAATCTTTAATAACTTTAATTAAAACTGGAATAATGGTTGCCATAAAGTATGCATGTTTGCAAATCGAAAAAGGTAAAAGATCTTTCCAACGGGGGTATGGATAAACATTTAAACTCTCCAAAATTTCTTTTTCAATAGCTTCCAATTTACGATCTTTTGCTCTGTGACGTTTTAAAGAAGTACTAAGTTGATTTTCCTTAAAACATATAAAAACACAAAACAAACCAATCTATACCGCTTTTCAAAAACAGTACCAGCCAACGCTGCATAGTGTATAACTGTTAAAAGAATGGAACATAACAAAAATAATTCAAAATTTGACATCTTTCTTAACTTTCTTAAATAAAACGTAGGCATTTTCCAATCTGGTAACCCATATTCAAGAACGTTGTCATACCTAAATTTCAAAAAATATATTTAAAACATACTGCTTTCGCATCTCATCATCTTTTAAAACATCATATACACCAACCAACATGCGAAATTTCTCGTGTGCATTTGGATCATCCTTATTTTTGTCAGGATGAAATTTAACTGATAATTTACGGTACGATTTTTTTATTTCCGCACTACTTGCATCCTAATAAAGTAGAATATTATCATAAACATCAGTACTTGTGAAATGCCTAAATAATCATAAAAATTCTGATTAAGCTCTTCAACTAAATCAAACATTTGCATTTCTTTAGATTCCCATGCATCACACATATGAATAAAAACAATGAAATAACAGAACGTAAACATCATCCAACGTCAAAGGGAACAAAAAAGAATTTTGCGACGACCTCAAAGAGGTAAAGAAACAATAAACAATAGATTAAAACAAACCTTGTTTAAATAACATTAATAATAATAATGTAATTTTTTAGTTAATTAAAATAATTTATATTATATTTAAAATAATTTTATTTAACAAATTATTTAAATAATACATTTACAAATACATTATAACCTGAGTAATTTTTTTATTAATATCGCAAATTATACACATTATAAAGTTTTACTGTGCTAAAAAAAACGAATGTAATAAAAATTACTAACTTTAATTTTAAGACAGCGGCTTATGTACAAAAAGGTGTATAGGTAATCAATAGTATATTTTATATTATTGTATTATTATATTTGTACTACTTTAAATGTTTTACAGGAAACACCTTTTAGCAATAGACATTTTAACAAAACAAACGTAGACCTGCATTTAATGTCAGTAATAGAAATCAAACATATGTCCACTAAAATTCTAGTCAAGTGCTGCATCACTAGACTACCTTGAAATCCATCTCTATTATTTATTTATTTATAAATGCTTGTTATTTTTTGAATGTTTTATAAATGTGTTTTTTAGTTAACAAACATTTAATAAAATTAAACTGAGCTTGTATTTAGTATTAATGGTAACACCTAAACTTATTCATGTTTAGAATTTTTCACGAGTTGAGTAGACCAAAACGTCTTTTAGTATCCGGTTCTCAAATTGTCTCAAGTTATCAGGGGGAAAAATGAAATGGATGGTGAGGTAAAGGAAGATTAGTCACAGAAAAAATTTGAAATCAAGATAAAATCAAGGTAGATAGTAGAAATTAACAATTATAAAAAACGAGTAAAAATTATAAATATACAAATAATAATAATAATCAGGTACCTATTACAATGCAAAATCATTGCAATAATCTTCAAAAAAGAAGAAAAGAGAAAAAGATGAATAACGCTCTAATGGACGTGTAGTGTGACGCGCGCCCCACTTTGCGCCTGCGAATTAAAAATAATGTAAAATATGTAATAGGTGCTTTATATTTATTTAAAACCGCTGAGTCGACCAAAATACCATATTTTAAAAACAACGCTCATATAAACGTGGATAATAAGTTGAATGTATATAATTTTTATAATAATTGGTCGATTATTAATTTGTGTGCTTAATTTCATTAAAAATAAACGTTTAATATCTAAAATTTATACAAGAAGCGCGCGTCACGCTACACGTCCATTGGAGCGTTATTCATTCTTTTTCTCTTTTCTTCTTTTTTTGAAGATTATTGCAGTGTTTTTTGCATTGTAATAGGCACTTGTTTTATTATTATTTAATATTTATAATTTTTTGCTCGTTTTCTATAATTGTTAACTTCCACTATCTAATTTGATTTTATCTTGATTTCAAGGAAGTTTCAATCTTCGATTTCTCATGTTCTCTTTGAATTACGAGACTTCGATGTTAATTTTTGCTGTAATTGTAATCTTATTGCCCCATGCTTTTTTTTAAAGCAAAAAGGGTTTTGTAATAATAATCTCTTTATATAACCCCCAGTTTACAAATAATCCAATCATGAGCAAACATTTTTCAAATTATTTTTAGTTCAAGTTGTGCGGGTAAATATTACCAGCAAACTAAAATTGTACATTTTTATTTTTATTTATTTTTAAAATGTATATAACATTATTATTTTATTATTATTTTATTTAAATATATATTAACAATTATATATATATATATTAACATATTGAAAATTTTTATAGTTGTGATCAGACCTGTAAATTGGTTTGTACCTCAAAAAATGCAATATTGTAAAAGCTTTTGAGTAATAAATTATTATTATTATTATTATTATTATATATTATTATTATTATAAGAGTTCCTCGTTAGTGAGAAAAAAATCTTAAGTTAAAAATTGATATACCAAAATGAGATCACCCCGAAGCCGCCTATCACTTAGGGGAAAAAGTTTCAACGAAAGGAGCCTGTCTTGATAAAGTAAACTCCTTAGAGATTTAGGTAATTTGGAAATAGCCTTTTGGACTTTTTGAAGCTTATAGGAGTCGGCCGTTAAAATAGGAGCGGTGACCTGTGCACAGTATTCTAAATGAGGCCTAATATAAAGCATGTAAAGTAAACGAACAGTCCTCGGGGAGAGACAGCCTAAATTTCTTCTAAAGAATTTGATTAGTCGATAGTAAGTTTGGGTAGCTTTAGAATAATGGCCTGTGAACTTGAGCCCAGAGTCAACAACCACTCCTAGGTCTTTTATGGAAGTAACCAAATCTATTGGTTGAGTGTCTTGGTTAGGCATTGTAAAGGTATTTCTAGTTGTTTTACCAAAGAACATATGCTTACACTTGGCTAAATTTAAGGGAAGAGAGTTTTTGACAGCCCAGTTATAGATGTTGTTGATATCACCCTGGAGTTGAACTGGATTAGTCCCTCATATCTTAACATCATCGGCATACAACAGGATATTGGATTGGACGACATCAGGTAGATCATTAATAAACAGAATAAACAATAGAGGTCCTAACACCGACCCTTGTAGCATTTTCGAACTGATTTGGCTAGGAAGAGATAAATCAGAACCTATTCGAACCCTAAAAGAGCGGTTGGAAAAAAAGTCAGAGATCCAAGTCAGGATAGAACCCGTGATACCTACCGATTTTAACTTGGTTAAAAGTAGGCCATGTGGAACTTTGTCAAATGCCTTAGCAAAATCAAAGTATATAGCATCGACTGAGAGGCCAAAGTCTAATATTTTCGTGATGCTTTCTGTATATGTAATTAAGTTAGTAAAGCAAGACCTGCGAGGATAGAACTCATGTTGGGCTGAGTTAAAATTTTATATTTGGTGATGAAATCTAACACATGAGTCCTTATTAATCTTTCCATAACTTTACTAGGGGTAGAGAGAATGCTAATGGGTCTGTAGCTATCAGGCAGAAAACTGGACCCCAATTTAAAAATCGGCCTTATAAATGCAGACTTCCAGATAGCTGGAACACGGCCAACGATAGAGGAGAGGTTAAAAATGTAAGCTAGATGGGAAGCTAATACCTGTGCACATTCTTTTAGGACTCTGGGGTACACCCCGTCAGCACTGCATGAGGTTGACTTAAGTCTTCGAAGCTGACTTAGAACTGAATGCATATTGGGAGAGAGGGGGCCTATAATAAAGGATGGAGTCGGATAGGATAGAGAAGCAAAGTAATCTCTGAAGTTGTTGCAGACTTCAGGCCTAAGGAGTAGTAAACCGATATCATTTTTTAAACAAGGTTGGGTATTCCTTGAGGCGCGCTTATCCTTGATAAATTTAAATAAAGCATTCATATTTTCCTTTGCTTTAAGTAGAAGTTTATGCACCAACTTAATTTGACCTGAGCATTGGTTCCTAAAGAAAATATATTTATAATAGAAGCATAGGAGCCTAGTAGATTTCCATAGATAGTACATTCTATTCCTTTTTCTGATAAGGTGTACAATCTTCCTAGGGAGCTTAGGGTTGGTGTGAGTAGGGATACGATGAGGGACAAACTTGTCAATGCCTTCTTTAATTAATTTAATGAAATGGGAGTTAGCTTGCTCTAAGTCATTATCATATAAGGGGCCCCAGTCAGCTTTAGCAAGAAAATGACGCAATTTGCCAAAATCAGTTTTCCTAAAATCAGGAATTGGTGTTAAATTTACACCATTAGTCCTAGAACTATTTAAGGGAAGGCTTACTTTAAAAAACAAAACGATATGGTCACTCTTCCCAAGAGGAGGAAGATACGATATGGAGTCAATGTGGGAAGATTTATTCGTGAAGACTAGGTCGAAGCAAGAGGGGCAGGAGCCAAATCTAAATCTAGTTGGAAATAGAACATGCTGGGTGAGAGCATACTTAAGACTTAGGTTTAAAATTTTGGTTTCAAGTAGGTTAGACCCCGAGAAAGAACTCCAATTAACAGAGGGGCAATTAAAATCTCCCATTAATATATGATGTTTATAAGGAAGGGAGAGAGCTTGTTTAATATCAAATACAAAAACATCATTGGAGGATTTAGGCAATAGAGGGGGCCTATAAAAGAGAAAGCAGAGAGTATGCGAGCCTAATGCCAGATGGATAAAATTATGTTTCCGCTGGGCTAAGCATTACTGTACAGATACTATAGCATAAGGAAGGTCTTCTCGAATGTAGAATAGACAGCCCCCGCTTTTACCTTTACACGAGTCTTGCCTTACAATTCTATACCCCACTAAGAGTATCTCGCTGTCTAGTACGTCTTCGGAGAGCCAAGTTTCTGTGATTCCTATGATGTGGGGGTGGGCTTCCTTTACTATTTGTTGTAGCTCTGCTAATTTGTTGAGTAGACTTAGAGCATTAGTGTAGTAAACTATTATAGAGGAGATGGGAGCAGAGGCGTAAGTTGTCTGAGTCGATAAAGGATAGGGACTTGAGAATGACTTCGGGGTAGAAGCTGAAAATTTAGTATATCGTTATTGTCAAGCCTAAGAGGTGTGAGTCGTACTATAGGAATTCTATTGTCTAAGGGAATGGCAGTCCTAGACAAAGTCTGGAATCGATCACTTCATGGGAGGTCCTTTAGAAGGCGAACTCCTGGAAATTTAGAGCGAATATTTGCCCAACCCTGCAAAATGTTTTCCTTTATGAGAGAAAAGTTAAAGGTTACTAAGATGGGAGGGGCAAATGAGGGCGCTTGCAGGTGAGTTTACATAACTTAAACTCAATATCCCTAGAGGAACAAAAGGAAATAATATCAGTTACTAGTTCTTTGTAGTTAATAACACTGCCTTCGATGCCTTTAGTGATAATATTACAGTCACGTTTAATATCCTCAACGTGTTGCTTAGTGGCAGCTAGAATTTCTTCCTAGGAAAGTCTTATAACCGATTTAGCAGCTAAGGATGAAGGGCTGCTGTTGGAGATGTGAACTTTGAGAGAGTGAATTTTAGACAAGACATTGTTAGAGGAGGGAGATAGGAGAATTTAAAGCTTCTGTTTTGGTTAGGGAATCTGAGAGCTTACAAACCATATTTGCCAGGGAACAGGTTACTCTATCGAGTTTAGTATCTAAATCTTGTATCTTAGACAGATAGGATTTTGAGTCTGCAAGTGTTTCTAAAATGACATCCAGTTTGTTGTCGTTGGCAGGGGGCAATTGCTGTAGATCAATTTTACATCTGCAGTCCATGCATTTATAGTCAATGGGACTATTAACGAGCTGCGAGTAGTGTTTAGAAGATGATCCCGAGCACGATTCATGAAACCATTTACCGCAAAGTGCACAGAAAAAACCAACTTTTACAACCTTTTTGCAGCGTTGCAGGCCATAATTGGACGAGTTGGAGAAAGTCATATCTAGAAATAACACTGAGAAAATAGATATATAATCAATCAAAAAAGAAAAATATTACTAAAAGAAGGCTAGTGATAATTGTTTAAAGACAAATAAGTGCTAGTGTTACCACACTTTGCACAAGTCGCACACAATAAACACTTGCACACCAATAACAGATATCAAAAATACACAGATGTTATATATAAATTATATATATAACTAAAACAAATACACCAAAAACGCAAAACTTTTTTAGCAGAACGTAACACTGAGCACAATACAATTAGCAAGCTACTTTTGACCCGTAACGTCACGCAAGCGTATCGCACAGATTATGTTTAACAAACATCAATTTTAGGTTCTTCACTTTTTATAATATGTGTAAATAATCTGATTTAATTAAACATTTTGCATTATGTGGATAAATGTAACATTTGCTTCTATTATAAAATGTTTTTAGTGATTAAACAGTGATTAGTATAAATCCTTTTTTGTAATTTTAAACACTTTAGCACAATAACTACGTTTAAAAAACACGTATGCGACGTATTTTCTTAAAAATATTTGTAATTTGTATATATATTAAATTCAATATTTGTAAATAACCACACATTTTCAAAATGATCTTATTTTAAAATTACGGAAGGTATGTGTCAATTTTTAAATAAAATAAAATTCAAGAAATCTCAATTTTTGTCTACAGTTAAATATAAGTTGTATTGTTGCAGATTTTAAAACCAAATTTTACAATTATATAAATTATTAAAAATCTAATATTAAAATTTTTACATCTTTGTTTATTACGTTTAAATTTATTAATTAAATTTTGCTTAATTTTATAAAAATAAATTAATAATACTTTTTTCCTTGTAGATTTATGCAGTCCATATTAAAATATTAGAGAAATATATTACTTACAAAATATTTTACACACTATATACAAACTATACAATGATTAAAGACTTGGGTATCTACTATTCAAAAGACTTACAATTTTTAAAGCATGTATCCCATATCACTAACAAATGCAAAAAATTATTAGGAGAGCAAATAATATATTTATTCTTGAAGAAAGCAAAATAGTTTTCTTTAAATATGCTACTCGGTCAATAATTGACTATTGCTGCTTCATTCACAATTTTACATCAAAAACAAATTTAATAAAGATTGAAAATATTAAAAAATATTTTACAAAAATGATTATTGGTTTTTCATCAAATATGGAGTACAAAGAAAGAAATCAATTGCTCAATCTTGAGCCTCTATGTCTAAGAAGGATCCAAATACATCTATTGTTATTCCATAAATTAATTTTTAATAATAATTTAAATTATTTAATAAAACTTGAGGCAAACAAATTTAAACGTAAACTAAAAAATAAAGAATATACAGTGTATCATAAATCATCCCTGAGAGCAAATTTTTTTCTAATTAAATATTTTAAATTATGGAATAGTTTGCCAATCAATTTAAGAAAAATACAAAATTTTAAAGCTATTAAAACTAATTTAAAAAATACATCAACATTTATACTATCCCCAATATCACTAATTATACAACGTTCGATTATTTTGTTGGTCCATGAGAAATTTTGTTTCATTATATTGTTTACTTAAAAGTCGCTATTCGCACATCAAAATAAAAATAGTACTATTTTATTTACGTTGTTTATCGTTTTCCAACTATTGTTTACATTTTTTTATCCATTTCTTTCCGTATAACCCCCAGATTACTAATAATCCAATTATGACCAAACATTTTTCAAATTATTTTTAGTTCAAATTGTGCGGGCAAACACCAACAAACTAAAATTGTTCATTTTATTATTTGTTTATTTTTAAAATGTATATAACATTATCAATATTAATTTTATTTTAATATATATTAATAATTATATATATATATTAACATATTAAAAATTTTTATAGTTTGTGATCAGACCTGTAAATTGGTTTGTACCTCAAAAAATGCAATACTGTAAATGCTTTTTTGAGTAATAAATTATTATTATTATTATTATTATTATTATTTTATATATTATTTGCAATTCTATAAAAGATTACACACACCATCTGTAAGTATTTGTATTAGACAGAAATCAAATAATCTCTGACTAAACATACGTACAAATTGAGCATTAAAAAGGTACATGTAAAAAATCTAACACTTCAAAACAGAAAATAAAACTAAAGTTATATTTAAGTTACTTAATCATTTAACAAGAATTATATTAAATTATTTTTGAAATAGAGTAATTGTTAACTGGTTACAAGTTACAGGTTGGTTCACAAATTGAGTAGAAAACAGTCTCCTTTTGATTTTCGGTTCAATTGTACTGGTTTTATCGTGTTAAGAAAAAACAAAAATTAGACAAAGATATAAAATAAATGAAATATCAATATATCTGGAGGGTATAATGACAAAAATTATACGAATTTAGAAATGGCATAGAATTCATATGTAGCCTTAAATGACAACAAATTGGGCATTGACCACCTTTAGAGGTAAACTGTTTCAGGTGTTGATAACTCTTTAGAAGAAATAATGGAGTCTCAACTTGGAATGTACTGTAGATTTATGACCCCTGCAAGAATGTTTGGAGAACGTAAAGAAAGGACGAATAGAGCCAGATGGTAAGAGTTGATATACCAAAATAAAATCGTTCCGAAGTCTTCTACTGGATAAGAGAAACAATTTTAGAGAATGCAGCCTATCTTTAAAGGGAAAATGCTTTAACGACCTAGGTAATTTAGAGATAGCCCTTTGCATCTTTTGGAAACTGTGTATGTCAAATTTAAAAATTGGTGTAGTAACCTGAGCACAATATTCCAGGTGCGATCTGATATAAAGCATATGAAGCAAACGAACACATCCCGGGGTTAGACTACCTAGATTTTTGTTGAATAATTTTAATAGCCAAAAGCAAGTTTGAATTGCTTTAGTATAATGTCATGTGAACGTACGTGTAAAGCTCCCTTTATCTTAGTCATTTTTACATTATTATTATGTTTATTATTTTTAGTTTCCTTATTAAAACAGAAAATCTGACAACTGAGAAAATAATACTTAACGACCTCAAGCCTATATTGAACACTAATAAAGGTCATTATCAATTTGCATATAAAAATAATTATTTTACTGTAGACTGTGTAGCCAGCCTTGTTAATTACATCACTGAATCGCTTAACAAAGGAAAATGTTCAATATATTGCATGTTCTACATTACAAATCTGCTTTCAATAACATATCAAGAAAAAAAATACTTAAACGTCTTGAGCTACTTGAAACGCCCAACCACATTTTAAACTAGCTACAAAATTATTTCTCAAAAAGAAAACAATATACACAATTTGGTCGAAATAAATCAGAGTTAACGGAAAATAATAATGGAGTTCCACAAGGTGTAGTACTATCTCCGTTTTTATTTTCATTGTACGTAGATCCATTGCTAGTGCCGAAACCATCATTTTTCTTTAAATTTGCAGATGATATGGTAATGTGCACAAAGATTTCTGTAAACAATGATCTAAACAATTTTGAAAATTCTATTAATAAAATTAAAAAATGGTCTACTAACTTTGATCTTAATTTAAATCTATCAAAATGCAAGTTTATTAAATTTATAACAAGGCGTCTAAAAGAAACAATAAAATTAAACAGAATATTCAAGTTAAATCAAACAAATATATGCATTTGTAACAAAATTAAATATCTTGGTGTAGATATAAATAGCATACTTACCTGTTGTAATTATGTAGAGCATATATTTTTAAAAATCAAATTTTTATGCTACTATATAAGAAGATTAAAAAAACTAAATGTTAACAATTATTTTACTAAATTGTTCATTACATCATGCTTTTATCCTTAAATATTATATTGCTCACTCATAATTTTTTCTGGTTTATTAAAACAGGATTACATTATTTTTTTTAAATGCATATTATTGGTATCAAAATCTTCAGGAATCAAATATTCCATCTTATTGAATGATATTGTTGATAAACATTTTAAATTCTGTATACAATTAGCATCAAGAATTGAAAACAATAACAATCACCCGCTACATCCAGTTTTTAACAATTCCAAAGCTTCTGGAAAAAAACAAGAAGAACTTACCTGCACATGAAAGCCAAAACTAATTAATACAAAAATTCATGTCTGCCCTACTTATCCAGAGTATTAATCAATCCAGAATCAAACAAAATTGAACTACTAAGAAACCTATCAAAGTAGGAATTGTTCCACCTACGCATTTATTTGAACTAATTTGGATATCTCACAGTATAATGTAACAAGTGTGCCTTTTAATGACTCATTCTATGTACAGCAATTTTGAATATTTTTTTAAAAATCACATGCATACTATATAGACTATATTTATATTCATTAACATATGACATTCTATTTTATTTTGATCCCATTATTTGTACTACACTTTTTTTATATTGATGGTAAAAATGTATTTTATGCTGAATTTATCTCCAGTGAGATATTAAAGCTTAATAATAATAATAAGTTTTAAAAGGTCATTAATCTACCTAACCTGTGTATAAACCTGCACACCCACTTCTTTAAAAAATAAATGTGTTACCAACACTCAATTTTTTAAGTCAATTTTAATTCAACCTCATGCATTAATTTAGGATTCTTTTAATATTACCTTTGTAGCACACATCAGGGATATGGGCAGCTGTCAATAGATTTTAAACGCTTTATTTTCATTTTAATCAAATGTAATAAAATTTATTTAAAAAGAGTAATAATTATTTAATGGCTTGCATTTTTATTAATTACAATTAAATGATTTGTGTAATTTCACAATAAAAACACCTTTTAGTTGTATATAATTTTTCACGCCGGTTAAAATTGACAAAAATCTTAAAATTCGGATTTGGAATGTTTATTTTCTAACCAGCTTGAAAAAAATTATTACAGCTTTAGACCTTTTCAAAAAAATCCAGCTATAATTTGTTAAAAAATGTTGCAGTCAAAAAGTTTTTTTTAGTAGAAACTAAAATTGCAAGTTAAACTTAACTAGTTGTATAATAAATAGTTTTTTAGTAATAAAAATGTTAAAAAAATTGGGGCAGGAGATAGCTTTATTAAAACTTTAATTTCATTTAGAGGCGGGCACCAATTAAATTGTAGGTGTTAGTGAAAATAATCCAAAATTAGAAACAATTTTGAATATAATTCACTGTCAGTTTTGCACAGTGGATATTGTAGGTTAGGTGCAAGAATCATATAATAAAATGTTTGATATTAGTAACATTTGTACACATTCTATAAATTATTTGAATATATTTATAATAGTACAAGATTCAGCTAATTTAGCTGGCAGATATTAGTCAGTTCTATTGCTATGGAAAAGGGGGTTACAATTTATTGACTAATAATTATTATATTACTGCAAGCATTTCAGGGCTTAAAGAAACGTTTTATACAATAAAACACTTTATTTGATTGTTATTAAAAAGCACTTAGTTAAAAGAAAGATAAGCATAATAGATTATGATAATCAGATGAATAGTTAATTTAAATTGTACATCACACATTGCCTAATTATAAAAGTTAGCAAACACAGAAGCGTTAAAATTTTTAATTTATGGTTGCTACTTTAAGTGTTTTACGGAAAATACATCTCTCGGCAGTGGATATTTCAGCGAAACCGAACATGGGCCCGTATTTTAGTGGCGATGGTCAGATTCGAATCCATTCTGACCCATATCCAAGTTGAGCGCTATAACGCTAGGCACCTTGGCACATGTTTATCAAAATTATTTCCGAAAAAATTGCCATAATAGCCTCCCAGAATAAAGTGTTTATGGTTGTCAAAAAGAAAAAGAGGTTGAAGACTGTTTCAGCTTTTGCAGGTAGTTTAGCGGTTTCATTTAAGCAGCTTTATGTGTAGCCAATGAGTACAATAAATAAAATTGTTCCTATTGAAGATAATTTAGTAAATAGAATCAAAAATGGTAAAGATGTAGTCGACAAAAACAATAAGCAGTTTTTCTTACTTATGAGCATGGAAGAAGCCTATGCTCAATTGTTCGGTATGGTGTTTACTATCCCATTTATGTTAACATTGATAATTTTGTATCTTTTTTCGTTATCTCAGTGTTCTAATACTGCCCGTTATGAAATGTAATGCGTTTTTTATCGGTTGTGTTGCTGTGCACAAAAATGATTAAAAAACTTTAAAAATTGTTTTTTAATTTATAATTTTTTTATATTATTGTGAAGAATATTAACACTAAACTTTGTTCTATTGCGCATTTTATTTTGTATATAAATTTTGTCGTGTTGTTACAGTAATAGTAATTTTATTAAGTATTGTCACTACCTGTATTCCTGTTAGAAAACATTAATTATGTACTTGTTATAATAATAACGATATTTTAGACCACACAAACTTCAACTACCCAAGATAACCTCTGCAAATATAAAATTCTACACCCAACTGAACTCCATTTTTTAACAAATTGACATAATTTCGCAGCTCGTTCTGATTAAGAGGTTTCAAATACAATGTTACCCTTTTTTATCAATTCTTACTACATTTGCACTTTTCAATGAGTACTAATTCACATTCTTTTAAAAATTAACGCATATCGTTAATTTTTAAGCATTAGTTTAATGTACATTATCTCGAAAGTGGCAGTAAGCAATAATTATCAACCGAATTAATAAAGAAAGGAAGACAACTACTTGCCTAATTTAAACTGGGTTTTGGAAAAAAATGGGATACACAGACCAAGTTCATTTGCCGTAACATCTTCTGGAAACCTGATAAAAATATGAACGGTGTATTTGGTTTTATTGAATTACGCCAAAACTTTTGCCTCAATTGATAGAAATAAGTTGTGGCATACGACGATTATTAACAATGTCTTCTTAAAAATAATCAATCATCTAAAAGAATTGTGTAAAAACACAGTTGCATCCGGTTACCAATTCGTAGCCCTACATCATTTATCAATATCAGTACGAGTACTTATATTATCTGGCTTTGTTACGGGTACTATATAGGAGGATTTGAGTAATGCTTATAAAGTCTCAAACTACTGCGTTTGGAAAGTTTGTCGATCCACTATGGAGACGAAAGAATATTAATCCAAATACAAAGATGACTATTTTCTCTTCATTGGTTCACACGGTAGTTCTGTACGCAGCTGAAATGTGGAGATCAATAAGCTTGACAAATTTGAAGGAAGATGTCTCAGATATATTTGACACAACACCCATTTTGCATCCTCCGTATCAAGTGATTGAACGAAAAACTTCAGTAACCGCCAAATTCGAAATAACCTTCAATTTCATGCTTCTTTCACTGGTATCGTGACAACGAAGATTGCGCTGGTTCGGATACGTTCTTTGTAGAAATCCTAACGTACTCTCACGTATCGTAACCCTGGCTTGTCCAAATATCGATTGAAAGAAGAGGAAAGGTGGTTAAAAACGTACTTAGATGGATGCTGTTCGGAACAATCTTTCCACAATCTTGGTCGGCACTTTATCTTGGAAACAATAGCTAAGTCAATGGACTGACATATCCCTACACGCCTCCAAAAATCATGAACAATGGAAAGGGATTGTTCGAGATGCTATGCGAATTTAGAATTAATGAAGATGTGGCATTGCCACTAACATTTGTTTTTGTTTAGGCAAGTAAAAGAAGTAAATCAACAACTAATATAAAATTTGGATTCCACTGATACACAGTAGTCAAATAATAAAATTTTATTCAACTTTGTCGAAACTTATACTGAATACACGTCTACACCTGTTTTGGACATATATGCCACTGTTTAACAAATAATTTAGTGAAACCTTACTGAACAAAGAAAGAGGCAAACTGATATGATAAAAAGCAGTTTATTCTCATACTTAACAGTTTACTTTCAACAAAATAAAGTGCAGTGAAATAATTAGTCATTAGTTTGTGTATACATCGAATTTATTTATTTGGTTGTTACTGCTTGAAAGTTTAATTTAAAATATTTATCAGCAAGTGGAAATTTAGCGAACACAAACAGTTACCCTCTTTACTGGTAAGTATGAGTGATAACAACATATTTACTGTCATAATTATGCAAACCTAAAATTTGAATAAATTTTGCAACAATAAAAATGTATTACTACTATTCCTAAATTTGTCCTCGTACAAACAGTCAAGCAAAAAACAATCATATTCAGCATTATTTTATTAATTTAAGTCAATAAAATAAAGTTCAAAACAATAAACCTATAAATGCAATAATGGTAAATGGGTATTTAAAAAACCAATTTATAAAAATAATCAACGCAGAAACAAAAGTGATATAAACGCCAATTTTTTTTTACTTATTTCTATTATTTCTTTATCCATTTCATTTTTTATTTATACTAGAAGTAAAATCTTCAACATTAATTGATTTTGAAAACTGTGTAGAATCTGATAAAACCAACGCGTCTTTCACTTTATCCGTCAACTCTTTATCCACTTTATCATCATTTGTAGAAGGAACGTCAAATGTAAAGTCCTGATTTTTACCGTGCAATTTTTTGCATTCACCTGGAAAACAGAAATTAAAAAATAAGCTAGTTTCAGTTTTTAAAAATCGCTAAAAAGACATCAAAAATTGTATTATGACACAATGATACAAATGTGTAAAAGTTACAACTAATATTCATTTATAATCTAATAAACAAAAACATTTAAACAGTTACCATATAAACATTATATAGTATAAAATTTAAAAAATATTACTAACTTACTAATTTCTTTATTGTACTTTGGTGAAAACTTACAACCATCCTCGAAAACCTTTTTAAAATTAGAAGCAACTAAAATATAAAAAAGCAGTTGGCATTTTAAAAATCCGTTAAATTATATAACTATTAATCAATTTTCATGTAACGTCAATTGAAGAACAAACAAACAGAAATTATTTTTAATTATATTGAATTATTTGGGCATGGCAATAATCTTGAAGATTCATTCATTTTAGTTGGTGACGTGGTCACCTCTTCATTATTTCCCATATTTATACGACATGTAGAACGATCGATTTCAATGGCTTGACAAGCGTAGACAAATGTGGAGGAATAACAAAGTTTCTTGGCTGGTAGACGGCATCCTTGTGACGTCGCCATTGTTCGCAAAGATTGACGAGGTTGCCTGATTTTTTGCAAGGGTTATCTCCCTTAGTCCAAGTGCTACATATGGTATACGCATACCTTTAAATACCTTTTAAGTATCCTTGGTGTATGTTCGAACCCACCCGCCGTAGCGGAAGCCCAGTTATACCGCTGTGCACTCGGACCCTGCTGTTATTAGTCTAGATGCCTTTCAACACCTAGTCCAGGATGCACCACGTGGAGGACTAACAGTCAGGAATATCACCATCATTGGAAATTGAGACTTTATAAGCATTACTCAAATCCTCAGGATCATTAGCAACCAAATCTCAAATCCTCAAGATCATTAGCATCCCAATCTCAAATCCTCAGGATCATCAACATCCCATTACTCAAATCCTCAGGATCATTAGCATACCATTACTTAAATCCTCAGGATTATTAGCATCCCCCAAATCCTCAGGATCAATTATATTAATAACCCTATCTCCACGCTGCATCTGGGGACTGAGTGCACAGCGATCTAACTGAGCTTTGACTTTTAATAATGAGTTTAAACGTACACCCAAGGTACTTAAAAGTTATCTTATGATATATAGCCGGTGAAATTTTAAAACCATGACAAAAGAGCTTGTTAAATTTTGTGATCGCCGTCGATTAAAAAACTTCACTATTTTCCTGTGTTTGTTGTACAAACGCATATACTAGCATATAAAATACACAAAAGTAATTAACAAGCAACCATGTCATCAACCATCCACTAAATTATTTAATTCTGACAAAAAATCAGGCAGCCTCCTCAATCTTTGTGAACAATGGCGCTGTCAAAAAAATGCCGTCTATCAGTCAAAAACTTTATTATTCTTCTACGTTTGTTACGCTTACAAACCATCAAAATCGATCGTTTAATATATTATACAAATATAGAAATGATGAAGTGAATATATCATCAACCACAATAAACGAATAAAAAAATAAAACTATATTACATTTAGTTTTAATTGCTTGAATATCTTACAAAATATAAAACCAAACATAATCTCATATTAAGTGCAGATGGAAATACTTGAATATATACCCATTTAGCTGGTGCAATAGCTTTCTCTACTGCTTCGTAATATTTAAACACTATAAAACCCAAAACAACTATATTCTTAAAATTCTATATTGTTTATTAAAATATAACCAAAAATTAAAAACCATATAACAATTAGCTCACTTTACCAATATGCCAAATGGCTTAGCTTTGAGCTTTCTGAAATAGCAATATTCCAAAATATATGTTTAAAGACATGCTAAATTGATAAAGTTGTGTAAAAATACAAACGCACACTTACAGTTACTTTTTGTTAAACATTAAAACGATAAACATACAAAAAACCTACTTGAAGCACTGACAAATCGTACACCGAGGGATTCAGGTTTAGAAATCTCATCAGCATAATCAGCAGGTGTAGTCCATACACACGTTCTATTATTACTGCAATTTGAAAGTATTTGCATATTACAGCTTAAATAATGATTCGCGCAGACCTTTAATAAAATAATATGAATTTATTTACTTTAAAGGTTCTATCACGACGCATTAATAAACGGTATTGGCCGGTGTGACAATGCTTTAAAATTTTTATGTAACCTGTACCACGCTCTTTCCATTCTGGTGGATCAACAACATTATCAAAACGAAACAATTTCGCCCGTCTAGTAATAAAATAATAAATACAATAGACACACTCTTTAAATAAACATTCTTCATTCTCCTCAGTATTAGATACAAAAACTGATGATAAATTAACTATTGGTTCAAAATATAATTGTGAGTTATCAACATCCTGTAAATTAGAATAATTTACTTTCGACTTACAGAAGTAGCACTTTCCTCTGACATAATGTAAACCACGAAATAACCTTGCAAAACCCGACAAATTTTCTATTCAATTACCGTAACAAGGTCGTATGGTAATATTAATATTAAGAAATACAAAGTATAAAAAAGTACTAAAATAATATTAATAATTGTTTTTTAAGGTAAACACTATATCTACAATTACTGTTAATTTTATTAACCAATGATAATTATTTTCTATTTTTTTCTTTTGAATCCGTACGATACGCTTGCGTGACGTGCGCTCAAAAGTTTGCTTATTGTTTTTGCGCTTACAGGTTACAGGTTGAATACACGAGTTAAGTAGGAGTAAAACTCCTTTTGATCCTCGGTTCTAATTATCGGAATTATATTAAAAGAACAATAACAATAAATGGAAACAAATGGATAGCTGAAAACAGAAAGATCGGTTTATGTAAATTTAGAAAGCTTATAGTTATCGTATGCCTTTTTGGATGATGGAAGTGATGATGTGGATATTATCTTGGTAGGTAGTCTATTTCATGGAGTAACTGTTCTATAAGAATAATGATGACACCTCAGTCTAGAGTCAGCCTTGGGCTTAATCAGCTTAAGATTGTGCCCCCTAAGTGAGTTTTGTGCTAATGCAAAGAAGGGCAAATAGGAGCCAGAATTGAATAATTGATACGTCAAGATCATGTCACCCCGGAGACGCCTATCACTTAAGGGAAACAGTTTTAAGGATTCAAGTCTTTGAGGGTAGGATAGATTTTGAAGCCGCGAGGTAATCTTGTGATTGCCCTTTGAACCTTTTCAAGTCTATAGCCATCTGATTTAAGGACTGGGGCTGTGACTTGGGCACAGTATTCTAGATGAGGTTTAAGTATAGCATATAAAATAAACGAAGGCATTGAGAAGGAATGGTCCTCAAATTTCTTCTAAAAAACTTAACTAGTTTATAACACTTTTGGGTGGCCATATGATGATGTTCAGAGAATGTGAGAGAAGAATCAAGAATGACCCCAAGATCCTTGATTGTTTTACTGAAATGATAGTCTGAGAATTTAAGAAGAAAACACTGCCTGAACATTTACCGAATGATATGTGCTTACATTTAGTCTTATTGAGTGGAAGATGATTGGATACTGACCAATTAAATATACTGGTGATGTCAGCTTGAATTAAATCTGGGTTAGTATCCCAGATCTTTACATCATCAACACAAAGCAATATATTAAAGAGTGAACTAATGTTGGCAAATTATTGATAAAGAGAATAAATAATAAAAGACCTAAAACTGACCCTTGTGGTATCCCAGAAGAGATAGTACAAGATGTAGAATAATCCAGATCCAACCTTAACCTTAAATGTATGTACGATTTGAAAGAAAATCTCTAATCCAAGCTAAGATTGGGTCTACTATCCCTATATGGATAAGCTTAGAGATGAGGAGTTTATGCCAAAACCTTATCAAAAGCTTTGCGAAATCGAAATAAATAGCATCCACTGACCTATGTTTATCAAGTAGATCAGTAATGCTATTCGTGTAGGTAATTAAATTAGTTAAACACGACTTTTAGGCATAAAGCCATGTTGCGCAGAATTAACCATGTTAAGTCTGATAAGGTGAACACCTTAGATGAGATCTTACAAACCTTTCCATGATTTTGCTAGGAGAGGAAAGGATATTGATAGGACTATAACTATCAGGATTGAATCTACCCCCAGACTTGTGAATAAGTCTAATGAAGGCTACCTTACATATAGGGGGAATTCGCTCTATGGCTATCGAAAGATTAAAAATATGGGCAAGGTGAGGGGCAAGAATATCGGCACATTCTTTCAACACCCTTGGATATAACCCATCAGCTCCACAAGACATAAACTTAAGATTTAAGAGACCAGTATAGACTGTAGAAGTTTTAATTATTAGGGGCTGAATAGACGGAATTTCTGAGCTGTAATGGTGCCTGATAAATTGTGGAGATTGAAAGACAGAGTTAAAATATTTCCTAAAGAGATCACAAGTAGAAGGTCCTGAAAGCAGGGAACCATGTTGATCTTTTAGGCTAGGTTGAGAATTAGAGGAGTTACGCTTATTTTTAATGAACTTACGTGTTTTACGTGTTTTTTGTGTGTTAATTGTTCAGTTTTTGTTAATTGTGCGAGCTTTGTGTATAATTGTGCAAATCCGTTTGCCAATTGTTTGATTTAACTACGATTTATGTATCGCGCTTAATCCTCCATTTTATAATCTCGTTAACCCGATTATCACATTGCTTTGCTTGTGATATTTTATTTTTATTACATTTTTTAAAAATTTTAACCTAACAATAAAAGTATCTCAGCTTGCAATTTGTGGCCGTCGCGGATGTAGTAAGTCCGTACAGACTGGTATGCTTTGTTCAAAGTGTAACACTTGGTTCCACAAAAATTGTACTGGTCTTTCGCAAAATATCTACAATGAATTGGATACTAGCGATATCGATTTTATTTGTACGAATTGTATCTGGTCATCTGATCCTTCTCTTGCCGTCCATCTCCGCACTACCACTAAGTCTGACCCCAATTTAGACGCCAAACTTGACTTCATTCTAGATCTAGTTAGAGATATTAAACTTAGTAACTCCAGCATTTGTAAATCTGTAGTGGAACTAGCTGAATTGCATTCAGTTCTGCACATAAGTTTTAATAAACACTCTGCTGAGATTAAACAGCTCAAAGCTTCTGTTGGGACCCTCACCTCGACACTTGTGAAAGCCACTCCCTCTCCCATTACCAAAGCCGTCATTAGACTTTCTCAAGACGAAATCTTGTCAGCCGCTAAACAATATGCTGCTGATATAAGGAGGGATAATAATCTTATAGTTAGAGGCATTCCCGACACTGCTATTAATTTTAAAAAGATTGTCTCCGAGATAGTTAAGACTTGCCATCTCCAGCAAATTAATTTTAAGACCACGCGAATAACGTGTAAACGGCGTCTACCCTCCCCTCCAATTATTGTCTCCTTCAAATCCTCAGATATTGCCTCTGCGATTCTCAATAACTGGACGTCCGTTAAGTTTCAATTCCCAGAGATCCGTTTACACAAGGATCACGCTACGTCAGACAGGATTGGTAAAACCTCTAGTTTGCCCCACTTACCCTGTCCAAAATCAGCCGCTATACCCAAAGTCAAGTTAACCCCTCTTAGACTTGAAAACAACTCGCCCTACGTCCCCGTTTCTCAGGATTTTCCACTTGCGCCCCGGAGCCATGTCCATTTCCTCTACCGTCTAAAAAGAAGAGGACCGCTTTTTCCTTTCGCCTAAGAGTAGTTTATACCAATGCCTGCAGTCTCCTTAATAAACACTCCAAGTTAAGTTTTTTAGTCCTAGAATCTAAACCTCATATTATTGGCATTACTAAAACCTGGTTGTCGGAGGATATACTTGATAATGAATTGCTACTCCAAGGCTATAGTATTATCCGATCCGATTCTAGGCGGACTAAATACGGCGGTTGTCTTTTCTATATTAAAGATGGTCTCAACTACTCTCTCCTCCCTCTCCTTGCTACTATAAGTCATGGATTTGACTTGCTTTCTATCTCTATCTCTCTCACTTCTGGAGATCAGGTTAGATTCTCCATTATCTACAGACCTCTTTCCCTCCCAGGGGCCTCTAACTTAGCTCTATTGGAAGAACTCCATTCAATCCTCGTTTCCCCTCATAAATATCTAGTTCTCATGGGGGATTTCAACGCCTCTTCTATCTGTTGGAACACCCTAACTAGTCCGGGTAAGTCGTTCGACTCACGCTTTTTTCAATTCTGCATCGAGAACGCACTTTTCCAACATGTGTCCTTCAATACTAGACACAGGGTTGGTTGTTCTTCTTCCTGTCTTAATTTAGTACTCACAAATCACCCTCATATAATAGATTCTATTAATGTTCTTCCTCCTCCTCTGGGTAAAAGCGATCACTCGGTTTTGACCTACAGAGTGCATCTCCCTATTGCTAATTTCAGTTCCGCTCCTATCCCTGCTTTCAGTAATGCTAATTTTGAGGGTTTAAGGAACCATTTTAAGAGTATTGAATGGGTTTACTTCTCCACGGACAAGACTGATAAATTCAACGACTATTTCTCCAACATTATTAAGTCGGGAGTCAAACTTTTTGTCCCCTTCCGTGCGCCCTCCCGTTGATCGAATAAGATTCCGCGGCGTTTTCTTCGACTCATTAAACTCCGTAATCGAGAGTTTTATAAGTGGAAATCAACTAGCCTCCTTGTTTTTATTATGAGTACCTAGCCTTGCGTAACAAATGTGCACTTAGTTTTACCAGTCTCAAACATCGCAGAATTAATAATATCCTAAATAAAGCTTGGTCCTTGGTCCTTTGTTATTTATTATTTATATTAATGACCTACCCGCTGTTGTTCGTTATGACATCTTGTTATATACTGATAATGTTAAGATTTGGAGTACTAATCCTGAACAACTACAACTAGATATTTTAAGTATCTACAATTGGTCTATAGCAAATGCGCTCCCTCTGAATTTTTCCAAGTGTAAACACTTCTCCCTTGGTAAATATTCAGGCAATATATTAGAGCGCCAGACTCATCTCCCATCACTCGAGTTAATTTAATTAAGGATCTAGGGGTTACCTTTAATCAATCCCTAAACTTTTCAACGTATCACAGGATAGCAGCCTCCAAGGGTTCCAACTCACCACGTTCTTTAATCGTAATCTCAGGAATGTCCCGGTGAGTTGTACACGGTTTACTCTACCAACTTTATATTAGACCCCATTTAGAATATTGTATCCAAGTTACATCCCCCTACCTAAAAGCGGACATTAAGATTTTAGACAAAGTACAGCGTAGGTTCACAAAGACCTCTAGACAGCTCAAGAACGTAAGCTATACAAACCGATTAAAATCTCTCAAGCTCTTTTCATTACAAGATATGAGGCTCCGGGGCGATTTCATCTTAGTCTATAAATTATTAAGGTCAAATGGCGCCGAACTTCTTTTGTCCCTGCAAATGATTCTCAAAGGGGGCACCCTTTTAAGTTATTCAAACCTAGAGTAAGATCCCGGTTACGTTTAAACCATTTCTCGTATAGGGTCATATTCGCGTGGAATCGTTTACCTAGCCATGTTGTTTTAGCCCCGTCCATTGACTCCTTCAAATCGGCGTATGACAATTATTTTCTCCATGAATATATTTAATTTCATATTCCTGTTTATTTTATACAGCTTTATTATATTTATATACATAATCTTTGAGATTTATTTTGTCGACATTTGATATTTTGAACCGAGTACCAAAGGAGTTTCCTCCTACATAACTCGTGATTTTACCTGATTTACCTGATTACCTGAGTTGAAGAGATTTTCATTATCCAATCAAGAAAATTGTCAATTTTATTTACTAACCATTAATAAGTAGTTTAATTCTTATAATAAAATTTTGTTTATGGATATTAAATGCTAATTTCTAATAAAAATAAATAATACTTCTATTTCCTTAATTTTTTTAATTTTTTAATTATATATATATTTTAAATAATTTACCTTTATATTAACTTATATCATTTATCCTTTGCTTTATATTAATATTAATTAATAAAATAATAAATTTATATTTCTATTATATTAAGCTAATTTTATCTTTAATTTTTTGATTACTTATAAAAATACTTGCATTAAATTAATATTACTCATATTTTATCTTACTATAATCATATGATTCACATGATTAAATTAGGTGACATTCATTCTTATTGGTTGCTATTATTTAGCACAATACATACTTTTTAAATAATAACTCATCATTTTGTGCTTATATTCCATACACTCTGTCGATGGCTATTATTACCTTATAAGTAATTAACATTAATTATATATATATATATATATATATATATATATATATTATAACTTTAAATGTTTTACTAGAAACATCTTTTAGCAGTGGACATTTTAGCTAAGCCGAACATAGGCCCGCATTTTAGTGCCGGTAATGGATTCGAACCCATGCCCACCGGCTCCACGTTCGGCTTCGTTAAAATGTTAACTACTGAAGAACGTTTCTTGTAAAACATTTAAAGTAATAAACATAAAATAAATTTAGTGAAGGGAAAAGAATCGAGTTAGTTGAACTTAGAAAGCTTATAATTATTATAGGCCTTTTTAAAAGCTGGAAGAGAAGACGCAGAGACTACTCCAGTAAGTAAGCTATTCTATGGAGTGACTAATCTATGGGAAATATTAAAAAATAAATATAAAATAAATAATTAAAATTATACAAAATGTGTACAAATTAATTTATAATAATTTACAAAATATAAAATGCAACAAACTATTTTAAAATCGCAAAATTATAAATTACAAAATTCTTATTTATAATTTTTTTAATTAGCATTATATAGAATTGTTTGCAAATTAACTTATTAATTTAATTTAATTTTTGCAGCTGTAAATATTTACGAACAATCGGAAATATAGCAAAACTAAACAACAATTAACATTTTTTCTAGTGATAGAAATTTAAAACCAATTTCAAGACTAGGGTTGTGTAAGATACTAAATCCATGTATTATTAATTTCTTGAATTTCCTAATAATAACGCGAATTAGATAAACACAAACTAATTATTATTATTATTATTATTATTAAGCTTTAATATCTCACTGGAACTACATTCTGTGTAAAATACATTTTCACCATCAATTTGAAAAAAATAACAAAAATTAAAAAAGTGATAGTAAAAATAATGCGAAAAATGAAATAGAATGTCATATGTTGATGAATATAAATATTGTCAATACAGTAAACATATAATGTTTTAAAAATTAAAAAGTATTATACTTTAAATGAGTTATTATAAGGCACAGTTACATTAACCTGTAGGATGTCCAAATTAATTTAAATAAATGCGTGGGTAGAATGATTCCTACTTTGATAAGTTTGTTAAAAGTTAAATTTTGTTTGATTTTGGACTGGTTAATATTCTGGATAAATATAGTAAACATGAGTTTTATATTGATTTGTTTTGGCTTTGATGTGCAAGTTGGTTTTCCGAAACTTTAGATTTGTTTAAAGCTGTATGTAGTGGTTGAGTGTTATTACGGTAAACGTTAACCGTCATATAATTAAAAATTAAAAATTTTTATGATTATAATTTTGACCAATAGATATTTTAAACGTTATTGCAGTATCACTAAAATGTTTTGTTGAATGTAATTTTTTTATTTTGTGGAAACATTATTAGTAATGGACGTACTATTATTAGTTAAACTAAAGCATTATTGTTTATAATTTTTAGTTCCACTCTGTGTTTACACATTTTATTTACTTAATTTATAGAAATAGTTGACAATATTATAATTATTTTCATGTATATTAACAATAGAAAAAAATTAAATTATAACTATTGCATAGAATGAACAATATATATATAGAACTAAAATCGATAAAAGAGCACTACTGAAATGAATTTTCACTACTGACTAACGTTTTACTGTAATAAAATAAATGCAGTTTAGCGTAATTACATAGGTTTATTATAGATAATAGTAGGTGTAGTATAAATTCAGGGTTTCAGGGTTTTTCACGAGTTAAATAGGCCAAAACGCCTTTTAGTACTCGGTTCTCAAATTGTCACAAGTTTTCAGGGAGGAATAATGAAGTGGATGGTGAGGTAAAGGGAGATTAATCACAAAAAAAAACAATTAAAATCAAGGTAGATAGTGGAAATTAATAATTATAGAAAACAAGCAAAAATAATAAATATACAAAAAAAAATAAAACAAGTACCTATTACAATGCAAAAAACACTGCAATAATCTTCAAAAAAGAGAAATGGATGAATAACGCTTCAATAGACGTATGTAGCGTTACTCAATGGACGTATGTAACGTTACTAAATGGTTCCTTATAAATTGACATAATGTGTCACAGTCAGTAATTTATCTGCATTTGTTAGAAAAATTGGCACATAAAGTATACTTTTACTTACACATACACAGTTTTTAATTGCAGGATTGTTTTTAGAATAAGGAACATTAAATATCGTATTTTTGTTCGTGCAACTACTGTTTTTTAGAAAATGAATATCTTCTGCACAAAATACTACAATTTGATTTTCATAAACAATAAAAAAATTATTACAATTTTTGATTAATTTATGCTAACTGAGACAAGGGATTGTTTTTTATAAATTATATTTGTTTTTAATTCGGTGCAATTGTTATATAGTAAACTTTACTATTTTTAACACTATATTCTTATTATTTATATTTTAAGAGTTTTCTATTTAGTTTTTGTTAATAATGCTTGTAAATTCTTATTCATTATTAAATTGTAATGAAAATTGCCATATATTTAAATTTTTACAAGAACTTTATAATCGTTGTTATTTTGTACTTAAACTTAAAAAATTAGTCCTTGTTTTAAGGTTAAATGATGCAACTTTGTCACCAAAACGTTTTTGACTTATTGTATATGCATTCAATAGCACTACAATAAAATAAGATGCAAATCGATTAATCAATAGAGAGAATAGCTTATACTTATACTATGTTTTGTTAACAAAGTGAGTTAATGTCACAGAACAACGATTGATAAGTGCATTACTAATATTATATGGTTCAATACAAACACTATAGTGTTTTGATTATAGTGACTTTATCCCAGATAAAAATAAAGGTAGTTGTTTAAACTTAAAATACAAAAACACTGACAACATGAAACTGCTATAACAATCAAAATATTTAGTAATTTTTGTTTCAGATACTAGTATATGCCAGTTGTTTGGATAATGGGAATAAAGACGTTCCATTCGCGAGGTGAGGCGCGCGTCACGCTACACGTCCATTGGAGCGTTATTCATCCTTTTCTCTTTTCTTCTTTTTTGATGATTATTGCAGTGTTTTTGCATTGTAATACGTAACTTGTTCTATTATTATTTTTGCATACTTATAATTTTTCCTCGTTTTCTATAATTGTTAACTTCCACTATCTACCTTGATTTTATCTTGATTTCAAATATTTTTCCTGTCACTAATCCCCCTTTACCTCACCATCTATTTCATTTTTCCCCCTGAAAATTTGAGACAATTTGAGAACCGAGTACTAAAAGGCGTTTTTTCCTACTTAACTCGCAAAAAACTCTGAAATCTTGAAATCTCACCGTACGGTTAAAACATCTTTTATGTTATTATTATATCAATATGTATTTAATACACTTTAATATTCAATCCAACATTTGCATTGTTTGGTTATACTTAAAATTTAAGTTAATATAAAAGCATAGTTATCTATGTACTTGTGATTTTTTTGAATTTACACAACATGCAAATTACATACTGCACTGGAATGACTCTATTATTAACTAAATTCTTATTAAATTAATTTTTTATTTAAATTAAAAAAAATGTTAAAAATAATTTTTTATTAATTTGCTAAAGTTATTTTATGGAAAAAAGACGTTTAGTGTGCAGAAAATATATTACATTTATTGTATCATATTATATATAGGTAGTTCGTAATTTATTGTTTAAATAGAGTAAAATTTTCTATTATTTTCTATTATATTTTATAATAATATTATAATAAAAAATTAAACTATTTATTATTTTTTTTGTATTTAAAATAAATATAACATAAAAACATTAATATTATTTATTAATCAATGTTTTATTAAATCTTTTATTAATTTAAAATTTACATTATTTGTTGTAATGTTAGAAATGTTTTTCTAAATAAATTTTTATTTTAATTATTTTTTAAAAACATTTATTTTGTACATGAAACCTAAAACATACTGTTTTTAATGTTTTAGTAAACGCTATTAAGGTCACTTTTAGAACCAATCAAAAATGTATTATTTTTCAAACTGCCGATGTGACTTTACGTATGACCGAGGTTTGATAAAATTTTATTACAATTGTAGTTTAAACTGAACATAACAAATTTTAAGAATTTTTTGAAACATTCATTTAATAATGAAGTAAATTGTTTATTACTTAATCCAGTTTTAGAAGTTTGTCGATGAAACAATAATTTTTTTGAAAATATGTGAAAAAATTAATTTACCTGCTTTTTTATCTTTAAACAATCAGTTAAATGAAGATATCATATTAGATCTCTCTGAAATTTTGAGTTTATTTTATAAAAACCTGGATTTAAGTAAGTATTATTTTATTTTATTAAGTTAGGTTTTAGCAAAACTGAAAACATTTTAAATTTTATATACACTTTTCAAAATGTATAGTATTTTATTATTTTTATTTTAAGTGGTTTATTTTAGGAATTTCATTAAATGGATATATAAATTTAGAGTTTTGCGATTCTCATATTGTTAGACCACGTATGTTTTTATTAATTTAACATTTTGTTTTAGTGTGTATAAACTTATTTAAAACAGCAAATTGTGCCGATACATTTAATGCTCGGTTTAGTTTGCCTATTTGGAAACTTAATTCTAGGTAATATATGGTTATTTGATTTCGTTAGTATATTGAAGCAATTCGTTAGTCACTTGCGCAATATGGTACGCGAAAATAAAGATGAAAGAATTACTTTTTTTGACGATTTGTTGTTAAATTTATTCAATTCTGTGCAAATTTATTATCAGTCTTTTTTTAATTGTCACCAGGTATGATATTTTTCTTAAAATAGCTTTAATATTTATACTAATATCAGTAACAAATAAAATAATTTAAAAATATTGATTTTGGATGTATATATATATATATTTGAATTTGGTAATTTATATTTTGGTTTTATTATATTTAATTAAAAATTACTAAGTTTAATTTTTTATTTAATAGGAAGGTACGACTAACGATAATGTTAACACAAGTATGAAGATGTTAAATTTATTAAACAGAATAACTACATTTTTTATTTGCGAGTTTTCATCAGAGTTGTTATTTTACCCATTAAACCCAGATGTAAATTCCACTTTGATTTCTTGGTTTATTTGGATGATACAGTGAGTTATTGTTTAATTTTATTAAACTATTTTTATATTTTTAATCTACTTTTTGGTATCTAAGTGGTTATTTGTTATTTTATGATTGAACTTTATGTTGTAATACTTTAAAGTTTTGGATTCTGATGTAATTTTTTTGAAACTTACATTGTAGGTGTAATTAGAATTAATTTTTACATTGAACTGAAAATAAATCTTTTGATATTAAGACATTTACATTCAATTTTGTGTTATTATTGTAGTGAATTTTATTTAGGAAGTACGTTTAAAAAATAATCTAATTGCTAAATAAAATACGAAACTATGTTTTACCTTTTTTAAAATAAATTGTACAATTATTTTTTATTAACGATTTTTATTAGTGTATAAGTGAGTTTTTTATGGTGAGGTCAGTTACCTTTTTCAAACGTCCAAAGCGTTGTATTGAACACCTAGTTATTTTTATGAAATTTATGTTAAGTATACAGGTTAACAACCTATACTTTCGTATTTAAAAAAAGTGTTTCGGATTAGTAAAATATTTCTTGATTACAATTTTTTAGAAAATCTTTTTTATGTGAAAAGGAATTATTGCATCAGGCTAATGGTCAGCTTCGAACTGTTTTGTTTCTTTCATTGGACGTTGTAATAGGTGATTTAATTAATTTGCTACCTTATAATGAAATCGGCCATTTTCAATGTTCATTATTTGCTTTAGTTTTGTTAAAGCATGGTAAGTATGAATATATCTTAGTTTTATGTTTGTATTATTTTGTTAGAGTTAGTTTGTTATTTATTTAGTTAGTTTCATCATCATTATTATTATTGGAGATAAACATCCCCTATCGGTTATTATAGCCCAGGGTAGTCCAAATTACCGAAAGTCTGTAAAAATACCAACTCTTGCAATGTGTACTTAATGAATGACACATGATTATACTAACTGTGTGCTGACTTTAAATATTAATTACATCCTGAATTAAACCCCTTCAATGATCTTTATTAACTGCAAAAAGTAAGCAAACGGACGTCCAATTAAGTAATTCATTTGCACGAGGAGGACTGAGTTCACGTGTGTCCGTTCAAACTTTTCGTTGGCCACTTGGTTTTTTTTCAGTTGGGTAATGGTTTGGCTTCCATAGCTGTTCTAGCTGGATGAGTGTGCGATCTACGTAAAACATTGCCAATCCATTTTAATCGTATTTCTCTTGTGTTATAGATATATGACCAATTAATGTTGAGTGACTTACAAATAGTTGGAATGTTTTATTATTATTAGAGCACAATGAGCGAAACCATATGGATCTTAAACAGCCTTACTTAAAACGAACAAGCTTTTGTATAACCACTTGGGTGAGAGTTTAAGTTTTGCAAGCATACGGTAGAACAGAACGTACTAAACTCTTTTATATTCTAATCTTGGTTTTAATAGAAATATTACTTACTTAAACGCTCAAAGGCTGCAGCAGGGAGCCGAATACGACGCCGAATCTCTAAGGAGCTGGATCATTTGGTATTTATAACCGAGCCTAGGTATGTTAATTTATCAACTACCGGTAGTGGGTTACATTAACAGCGATTGGATTTCTAGAGGGGACATTCGTTAAAACCATTGTTTTTTAGTATTAAGATATAAACCATGTTTCTTTGAGGCTTTTTCAGTAAGTTGAACAGCATTTTTCAGATCTTCATTTTCTGCCATAAGAACCACATCGTCTGCATAATGAAGATCCGCCATCTTGCGACCATTATAAGTTATACAACTCTCAAATGATCGGGAAATTTCATCAGAGATGATATCAACTACAAAATTGAAGAGTATGGGTGCTAAGACATCCTTGGCGAACACCTGAGCTTATGTAGATTGCATCAGTTAGAGAATCTCCATTCCGTATTACTGCGTTTGACGACCTATATAAGGATCTAATAATGTTGACAATTTTGGCAGGAATTCCTTTGGTAATGAGAAGATTTCACATCAGTTTGTGATTAACGGAATCAAGGGCGGCTAAATAATCTATAAATGCACAGTACGTAGGCTGTTGGTATCGCAATCACACTTCTAACGAACATTGTGGATTTGATCGATGCATCCCATCCCAGGACGAAATCCAACTTGGTTTGCTCGTGTACGACTCTTACGTTCGCCACAAATTCTGCTTCAAATAATATTTGCTAAGGTTTTTGAAGTTCTTTAAAGTAAACTGATTCCTCTACAATTAGCAGGTCAGTTGTGTCATCTTTCTCATGGATTCAGATGCTAATGAGGATTTAAGTAATGCTTATAAAGTTTCAATTTCCAATGATGGTGATATTCCTGACTGTTCGTCTTCTACGTGGTGCATCCTGGACTAGGTGCTTATAGGCATGTAGACTAATAACAGCAGGGTCCGAGTGCACAGCGGTATAACTGGGCTTCCGCTACGGCGGGTTGGTGCGAATATACACTCAGGATACTTAAAATGTATCTAAAGGTATACTATACCATATGTAGCACTTTTGCTAAGGGAGATAATCCTGACAAAAAATCAGGCGGTCTCGTCAATTTTTGCGAACAATGGCGACGTCACAAGGATGCCGTCTACCAGCCAAGAAACTTTGTTATTCTTCCACGTTTGTTACGCTTATGAAGCCATCGAAGTCGATCGATTATATGTCGTATAAATATGGGAAATAATGAAGAGGTGACCACGTCACTAACCAAAATGAATCTCATGGATTGGGATTATAATACTTTCCGGGATTTTTCTTTTATCCAAATGGAGCTTATCAAGGAGTGTAGATTTTGTATGATATTCATTCTACTATATTTATAAACTTTTATTGGTATGCCATCTACACCTGTAACCTTCCCATTTTTCAAATGATGATATACTAAAATGATTTCTTCATACGAGGGGGCCTCTGTCGAAACTAAATATAGGGGATCGGAGGATTGTGTATAGAGTTGATTGAAAGCCTTTGCCGCTTTGTGTTTGATGGGGTTAAATATTTTCACAATGTGGGATGTCGATTGATTTGCAGAAATCACCGATGAGCGTTGATTGTGGAAGGAACGTTCTTTGCAAAACTTATCGATTTTTTTGAATAAGGTCTGAGTATTGTTACGGATTGCAGCATCTAATGCCTCAGTCACATGCGGCCAATATTTCTCGATTATTTTTGAAATTCGTTGTGTGTTCCTGTTTTTCCTTTCCTTCATTCAATTTTCTGTGCTGTTTTATCTTTAAGATTTCTTTTCGTAAAATTTTTGTGGATGTGGAATTCTGGAATGTTGGTCGTATGTCGAGTTTCTTGGGTAATAACCTAGAAGCCGCATTTAGTTTAGACGTGATTAACTTCCAATTATGTTCTACTTTATTATTATATTTAATGGAAGGACCAGTATTTTTGATAGGTTTGTAATCTGGGCGATTAAAGTGTTTTTGTTTGGATTGGATTTTAAGTGAGAGTGTGCACTTCAATAACCTGTGATCACTTTCATTTTTGGTTCCAGTAATGCAGCCGTAGAATTCACGCGCGTCTTATATTGATGAAAACCAGTTACGAGAGATAAGAATATAGTCTATTTGAAAGCGGCAATCTTGTCTTTTGTACTTGGTTAAGTGACGTGGATGATGTTGAAACATTGTGTTAGTGACCACTAAATTAGGTTGTAAGGCATAGGTGTTAAGATAGTCAGCGTTTGGGCAATTGTTATTACTAGTCGTCCATTTGCCAAACTCTGAGCAGCAAGTAGCATTTAGTCTAGCGTTAAAAACCGCTATTTCTATTATAAAATTTGATTTATTTTCTAAATTAGTTGTTATGGCCGCCAATAGTTTATAAAATGTTTTTATTTAATGTGGCGGGCGGTCATAATTCTAGAATTAATAAGACATCAATCAATGAGAGCTTCCGTCGTACTTAAGGACGTAATGATCGCAACACCATATTTGGGGGGGTCCAGAGACATCACATTGAGAAGACCAGAAGGTTGATCCTGAGGGTAATCTTATAGTACAAGCTCCTGAATGACGTGTTTCTTGAACACAAAATATTAACATTATGACGATTAGATTCAGCAGCAATACAATATTGTGCAACCAGTACGGACAGTGAGCGCACGTTCCATGAGCCAACATTATGCGGACATTTCGGTTTTAATGGGCGAATCCTAGATTTAATAACCCGTGCAATTTTTAAATCACTTTTTCTAAACTCCTTTCCTGGTGGAACAAGTAGTGCTGTCCCTAAATAGGGCTGCTTGGTGATAATACTCAGTGTGACACCGATAACCGTTGTCGCCTTTTTGCCAACGCATTCACGACCTTAATGCCTGAGTATTCGTTTGGTCCATGACTGCTTATTTGGCACAGCCTTATTCACAGCTAACCTATATTGCCAAATGCCGTTCCACTATCCGTCACCTGTGGACCCTCTAAGTAGGGGTCGGTATCCCCCTTAGTTTAGTTAGTTTTTACTGCTTCAATGTTTTATGGAGAACATTTTTTCAGCTAGTGAACATTTGTTAAAGCCAAACGAAGGCTTGCATTTAGTTCAGGTTGTGGAACTAGTACTTATTTCAACCACTTTCAAGTCCAGTGCTTTACCAACTCTGCTATCCTGCTTGTTTATTGAATAAAATTTATTAATGAAAATGAGTTTTAATAAAGTTTTTATGTATTCCCTCTAGCATTATTGATTATGTTTTGATGTGGAGATAAGATTTGTTATTTAAGTAGTTATAGTTACAATTATAGGTTTATCGTACAGACCTTTCAAATGTTTAAACTAAACCTCATGTTTGAGGATTTCATAGAAAGAATTAATGCTTTCTATTGTGAACGATGTTCATTCAATTATTATTTCTATATTTATACGGTTTGTAAAACGAGTGACTGATGGCTTGATAAGCGTAACAAACGTAGAAGAATAAAAACATTTCTTGGCTGGTAGACGAAATCTTTGCGACGGCGTCGATGTTCGCAAAGATTGACGAGGCTATTTGATTTTTTGTCAGGGTTAGTTCCTTTACTCCAAGGGCTACATGTGGTATATATATACCTTAAGATTCATTTTAAGTACCCTAGGTGTGTGCTTGTACTCACCCACCGCAACTGAGTCCTATTTATATCATTGTGCACTCGGTCCCTGCTGTGTTGGTTTAAGTGCTTGGGCCTAGCTGATTCAGGATATTTTACGTGGAGGAACAGTCAGGGACATAACAATTATTAGAAATAAAGTCTTTATAAGCATTATTCAAATCTTTAGGATTATTGCACTGGGTTCAGTGATAGAATACTCGCCTGCCACGCGGGCAACCGGGTTTGATTCCCGGCCGGCGCATTGACTTTTTAGTTAGATTTACAAAAAGGAGGGTAAACATTTGCTTGAATATACTGACGATTGTAGAAATTGTGAATTTAAAATTTTCTCATTATTTCAAAGAAGATATTAATATTATTGAATGTATAGATTCCAATTTTTATCAAACTAATTAGACTTTCAATGTTTTGTAGATAATGGTTATTGAAAAGAGTTTTTATTTTTATACAGTACGTAGTTTTTAAGGTATTAACTAAAGTTTTTTTTCTCGTATATATATGGACTAATTAATGACGCAGTTGATTTTATGTACTTCCAACGTACCCAAGATACTTAATTGGGATATATTATTTAAGAAACTAGTGATGTCAATTTTGTTTTAAACTTTAATAAGTGGTAATTAAAAGTTATTAATTAAGCAATGTTATTTCTTTTATATGAAAACGGAGAATACCAAAATTACCATCTAAGAATAACGTGTTTTGATGTTATTTGTTTGTATGCGTACATTTGATTACGTTTTACAATTGTGATTAGATCCCAAAGTGTTATCATTATTGTTATTAGTGAACGCCGTATTTAGCAATACTGTTAGGTTACATTTTACAAATTATTACAATATAATTTAAATAAAATTAAGAAGTAAATAAGTTAAAAAGATATAAGGAAGTAGTAATACTGATGTTTCTATTACTGTCACTACTACTACTACTACTAATAATAATAATAATAATAGTAATAATAATAATGCATCACTGTTTTTACTGTGTAGAAAAATATAGACGAATATAAAAATTTAAAGCATTTTTAAACTATAATTTTTAAAGAATTGTACACATGCATATATATTTTATAATTTTTAAATTAGAAATGGATGAAGTTATCTTTTACTAATTATTTGAGTTCGTTTTGAAAACAAGTGACTTTAAACTTTATTTTTTGTTTAAGCTAAAATAATTTGTTAGTTTTTTTTAAATTTCGGCTTGTTTATGTGTATGTAGTGATTAATTTTTTTAAACAATTGATGTTTTATTTAGGTAAGTGATTAAATTGTGGATGTATTTTATAGTTCTTTAAATTATTTCTTCACGAATTAATTTTTTTAATCACAGATATGGATCCCTTGATTAAATGTTGCATATATGGGAAAATCTTGGAGAACGTAGTCAAGCATTCACGTAAAATTATTAATATTTTTATTTATCTGTCTATTTGAATAATACTTTTATACCGCATGTCACAATGGTGTAAAGTTTTTTTGAAATTTTTTAGGGGTAACTTTGAAAAGAAACAAGGTTTTTAATTTAGCCCAAATCTTTTTAAAGTTTAAGTGCTGTTTTAGATTTTTTGAATTATTGATACAGTTGATTTATTAGTATTTTTTATTAAAAAAAAATGTTTTTTATGAAATAATTATTTGTTTCAGATTGTTACATTCGTTGGTTTAACGAAGACTTTAATTTGTACCATCAGATATTTTGCGTTTGTGCGAAGTTTGATCTTTCTTCTTTTTCATCTTTATCAAGTACAGTTGCATTTTGTTTTAAATTGTAATTTCAGAAAGTGTTCATTTGTATTGGGGTGATTTTTACATTAATTTATTGCAGCAAATTTGTGCTTCAATTTGCGGTTTACCCGTTGGTTGTTTTCCCTACCTGGTAGGCTTATTTCAATTGACGTAAAAGCATTAAACTACTTTTGTATACGTAGTAGTATGCAAATAATTGTAAATTATTTAATCTTGATTATTTTTTCTAATTGTACTTATTCTATTTTTTTATTTTAAAAAGGAAACAAGTTTACTGTCCGCTTTATTTGGTAATTGTTCGTTTGTTGTTTGTTTAGTTATGGATATTTGGTGTTTTATTGCTAGGTAAGTTTTGTTGTATTTTAGACGTGATATTTCGTTATCGTTATTGTTTTGCAAACACAAATCGATTACTGGTTAGGTTTTTTTCTTTTTTAGGTTTTAATACTAGTATTTTTAAAAAATACTCGGCATATACTAATGTACTTTTTACACGTTAACCTTGGTCCAACCTGTTCCAAGCTTGTATCGAGAAGGTTTGACTGTTAAAGTGTTGGGGGAAGACTAGTGGTAGGTTCTTTTTTACCCAAAAATTAGTAGATGATAAAACCAACCATTGAAAAAAGTAGCGAAAAAAGGAACTAATAAGAGTTAGATAACCTTTTGTAAGTATGTGATCCCAATTTTTAGGAGCTTCTTTTCGCACCCAAAAAATTTCGGCTAATAAAATTAAACTAGTGTGAATCAAGTAGTGTAGAGTACCAGAGGGATGAGATTGTTTAAAAATGTGACCCAATCTTTTTATCAAATCAAGTGATGAGATGAATGACATAAGGGAGAAGATGTTAACCAATGGAATATGGATAGTTGTGACCAGTGACAACGAGAAAAGTATCCAAAAGTGTAAAATATTGAATAAATTTTTCTGAATTGAACTTAATGAAAAATAGAATAAAGTATTATTGTTAATAAATGAAAAGTTATAATTTTAAAATATATTCACTTTTAATTATAACGTAACATAGAAGTTAATATGGTATAAGCTCCTTATAAACTGATAATGTTTAATGGAATGAGTGTCTATAATTTATCTACATTTATTAGAAAAGAAACGGTACATAAGTGTATACAGTAGATGATCAGACAGTCGTCAAATTCAATGAAAAATAATTAATTTGCTTTGTGTGCAAGTTATTTATATTATTATCTTAGCGGTATAAATAAAATACTTTATGAAAACATATTTTATGCCAATATCGTTATAAACTTCTAATTTAGGTCAAAAATAAGAATATTAATAATTCAAAAAATTGAAAAACAAGCAAATTAGTTACTTAAAAATAATTTATAGTATAGTGTGTGCATATATCTGTCTATAACTGGTGATCGCTAAAGTATTTACTAAAAGACAGCAAAGTTTTTATGGTACGATTGATGGTCTCATTTTCTAGTGTTGATAATACAGTTGAAATTGTGTATGTACTGGAATTTGAACTTACATCTACATCATTGTATCCCCATAATTTGGTACATGAAGTACTTAACTTTCTCGATAAAATTGTAGCAATCAATTATTATTCGTACATGGTTAGCTGGTTTTACAAAAATTGCATACTGTACTAATTTTCACTTCCAACCGATATTAAACTACATTTAATCTCTTTTTTTTTAATGTCAGTAACAACTAGTTCATAATTGTTATATATTTAAATAATATTTTATAGCATTGTTAATAAATGTGTTATTATTGTTATTGTTATTACTATCATTTTATTTCCAATTGTAATACTATCGACATCTTAAATGTTTAATATTTGTCATTTAAGCAACGATCTACTTTTGCTTTGTTTAGTGTGTATTTTTTAAACTGCGAGCTTCGCTTTTAGTTTTAAACAAATTTATATTGTTTTTTAGGTATGGAACCAGTGCTTTGTGTTTTCAATATGTGACCATGTTTATCCAAGTGATCGAACGTATGGCCACTGGTAGAAAGTCGTTTACGTTACATGACGACACATCATTATCCAACCTGAAAATCTTACCAAATTTGACGGGTGTATCACGTCTGAGTTATTTGTTGACTCGTCTTATTGTATTTCTTACACCGAAGCAACAGGTAAATTTTTTGTACAAACACATTTAGCTTTTAAAAGTGTTTTTGTTTGGTTTTTATTTTTTTAATTAATGATTTAGAGGAGGCACTTTTTATTAAGTCAGCATTTAGCAAAGTTCAACTGCAGCGAGCATTGGATTTTCTTGTGAATGTTTCCGGTGAATATGATCTGAAAATCAATCCCAAAAAATCAGTCATTATGACGTCACAGGCTCCTGATGCGAGGAATATATTAAATGATGTTGTGCTTCCCAATGTAAAGCAATTTACGTATTTGGGCTCTTCGATTACTTTTGACGGAGGTTCATTTAAAGAAGTAAATCGTCAAAATTGTTTGGCTGCTTCTGCGTTTGGAAAACTTGCTAATCCATTATGGAGACGAAAAAACATCAATCCAAAGACAAAGCTGAACATTTTCTCTTCATTGGTTCGCACAGTGCTTCTGTACGCAGATGAAACCTGAACTCTTACAGGGTCTGAGATCATGAAGCTTAACAAACTTGAGACAAGATAACTTAGATATATTTGGCACAACACCCATTTTGCATCCTCCGTATTAAGGGATTGGACGAAAAACATCAGTAACCGTCAAATTCGAGATGACCTCCAATTTCACGAACTTCCTTCTTTGTTATCGTCACAACGTAGATTGCGCTTGTTTGGACACGTTTTTTATAAAAATCCTGATGCAATCTCATGTTCCGTAACTTTGGCTTGTCCAAATACCGATTGAAAGAAAAGGAAAGGTGATCAGAAACGTACTTGAATGGATGCTGTTCGGTACGATCTTCATCCTATTTTGGCCGGGATTTTATCTTGGAAACAATGGCAAAGTCGCTGGACTGTGCTCGCCTTCGAAAGCCGTGAACAGTGGAGAGGAATTATCCGTGATGCTCTAAAAACTTGGAGCTAATAAAGAGGTGGCTTTACCACCAACTTTTGTTGTTGTTGTATTTAGCAAAGTTCTAGATGGGGACACGGGTTTACAGTCGGAAACGATACCGAATTGAAAATGTACTCACTAACATTTTAGGGTATTCACCACTTGTATTTTTGCTTAGACATATCTAACAGTTATTGACACTTGCCTTTGACAATACTGTACTAATATTTATAACAAAATATCATTTCCAAAAATAATTTGTAATTATAATATAGAATTTTTAGCAATAAAACATAATATTACCATTTATTAAAACCTAAAAACGAACACATAATTTGTTAGAAAAAGTTGTAAACTTTATATTGTCGACAATTTAAGATATAAAAAAAAATTTTTAGATTAAATTTTTAAAATAGAGTAATTATTTACTATTCAAAAATATTGTTTTGTATGCAGTTATTTTGTTTTCAAAATTATTATTTTTAAAATAAAATTTTAATAAGATGGTAACTTTTTTGCATTAATTATTTTGACAAATGAATTAAATACTTTAGGATTTAAAATTTATCAACTGGAAATTAAAGTATGGGTATTGCTTCACGAGCTTGTGTTGGACGATATACATTTTTTCATGTTTGGCACAAAATGAATCTTTATAATGTGTAAAATGCTTTTGTTATTTTAAAAGTATTAAATATTAAAAAAAATTTTCATTCATTCATTTTGGTTGGTGACGTGGTCACCTCTTCATTATTTCCATATTTATACGACATGTAGAACGATCGATTTCGATGGCTTGATAAGCGTAACACAAACGTAGAAGAATAACAAAGTTTTTTGGCTGGTAGACGGCATCCTTGTGACGTCGCCACTGTTCGCAAAGTTTGACGAGGCCGCCTGATTTTTTGTCAGGGTTATCTCCCTTAGCCCAAGGACTACATATGATATACGTATATCTTTAGATACCTTTTAAGTATTCTGGGTGTATGTTCGCACCCACCCGCCGTAGCGGAAGCCCAGTTATACCGCTGTGCACTCGGACCCTGCTGTTATTAGTCTAGATGCCTGTTGGCACCTAGTCCAGGATGCACCACGTGGAGGACTAACAGTCAGGAATATCACCATCATTGGAAATTGAGACTTTATAAGCATTACTCAAATCTTCAGGGTCATTAGCTTTAAAAGTATTAAATATTTTTAAAAAATTGGGCCAGTTTAAAATCATTTCCTATTGTAGTGTTGGTAATGTGACTCTTATCCATGTCCACTGAGATACAAGCCTTTAGCTACCTCTGCTGGACTAGCAGGGGTGGTTTCTTTAATAAGTAATAAATTCCTATTAGTCAGTAACCGGGTCAAAAATTGATCATATAATAACAATAGATATACGTTATATTTATTTTGACCGTATAATTCTAACTCATTAGTAAAACTGGAGAACGTCCATTTCACGATGAAGAACATTTTGATTTAAGTGAAAGTAGTTGAATGTGTCCGAATTGATATATTTTTGTGAATATAATATCTGGAGGTCGTAGTAGCACAGTAGCCGGTCTAGTTGAGAAAAAAGATGGCTGGATTTCAAGATTAGCATTTTGGTTGTTTTGAAAGATTCATATTTTTAAGAATGTAACGGGATACCGTTCTAGAAGAGTACAGCAAAGAAGTGAAAGCATGATTTCAATGATAGTGGTTAGAAAGCCCAAATAAAGCTTAGTTTTTGATATGCAGGTTTTTAGTGCCAAAATTTAAAGTACAATTAGATGCAACTATCTTATTTCCTCATACCATAGAGTAAAAAGAACAAGATTAATGATAATGTAGTAGCAACGGAAATGACATTGATCCTATTCTGTGTTTTAGATTAGGGTTTTATTGTTAATTTTACAATTTATTTTTATCAAAATGTATAAGTTAATAATAATAATAACTACATATAAACTTGCCATAATTATTAATCATTTCTTATACAGGCATATTTATTTAAAACATATCCTTTAAACAACTACGAATTGGTAACATTCGAAAATACAATCAACTTTAGTGTGAAAGTGTGGAATTTTGTGCCCATTCCTTGGCCTCGTCTATCTAAAAAAGTTACATGTCAGGTAATTGAATCGCAATTTTCCGATCGTTTGACAAAGTTGATTGAAAATATTCATCGTTTGGATATCAATTTAGTTGACGATCAACATCAAACTGACAATGGATATTTATCACGTGATTTGTGTCAAATTTTTGAAGTAGTAAATGTCCAAGTTTATTTTATTGATTTTATGTAATTATTGTTAATTATTATTATTACAAAACCCTATTGCTTTAAAAAATAAGCATGGGGCAATAAGATCACAGTTACAATAAAAAACAACATCAAAGTCCCACAATTCAAAACGAACGTGACAACAAAATGTTTTCATGTATTTGAACATTTTGTTAAATGTTTTGTTTGATCCCATGAAACATTCATTTCAATTAGATTTTCCCGAATAGTTCTTAGTCAAGTTTTCTGTGATTTACCAATTTCAATCGTTCATTTCAAAACTTTTCTCCCTGGTTTTTCGGACGGTAAACTTAGAATTTGACCAAATAATTTTCTTCGTCTAGTTGTAATGGTGTTATGTAGTGAACAAGAGTCAGTTCTTCTCATGATCTCATTATTTGAAATATAATCGCGTAAGGTAATCTTTAAAATACTTCTAAGACACTGGCAATAAAAAACATTTACCATTATATCAATCGTGTCTGTTCGCTTCCGCGTTTCACTCCCATATATTGCCTTAGGGATGATTATTGATGCGTACAAACGAAGTTTTGTCTTTAGGCGGATGGAAGAACATGACCATATAGATTTGAATCTGTGAAAAACTAATATTGCCTTTCCAAGTCTGGCTTTAACATCAATTTTGGTTTTTCCATCTTTACCAATGATGCTTTCCAGATATGTTGTCCACTAATTTTGATGGGCAAATAATTGTTTGACTTAGTGCACAACACTTTTGTCTTTGAACAATTAATCCGTAAGCCAATACGAGAACTGATATCACTGAGACGTCATATTTTGCATCATTTATCAGCAAAATCCAAATCTGTTAATTTGCTATGGTTCCATTTGATACCATAAGACATTATTTATGACTTGAGTTATAATGAAATTAATTACCATAAGAAACAAAAACAGTGACAAAATACATCCTTGACGTACTCCCGCGACAATTTCGAACATAGCAGTATGACCACTTTTTGTTCGAACACAGCAACTTGAATTTTGGTATAGCGAACGCATAATATTCACATATTTTAACGGTATTCCGTAAAACTTAACAATTTTTCACAAAGATTCTCGATGAACACTGTCAAAAGCTTTCATAAAATCAATAAAATTGATTGTAAGTGATTGCTGAAATTCTTGACTTTGCTCAATAATGTTACGAAGGGTGAGTATTTGTTTAAAACAGCTTCTTCCTTTTGAAAACCTGCTTGTTCTCGAAGGTGTTTATCTACCGCATTACTTAAACGATTTAAAATTACTTTGCAAAACACCTTACCAGGAGTAGACAATAAGGTTATTTTGCACCAATTATTGCAATCATTCAGACTTCCTTTTTTAGGAAGAGTAACAAATACTCCTTGCTGCCAATCATTTGGAACTTGTTCATTATGCCATATAACATTAAATAAATGAGCAAGCTCACTTGCTACAACATCACCTCCATGTTTGAGCATCTCTACAGTTATCTCGTTAAATTCTCCTGCCTTATTGTTTTTCAACCTTTGAATTGTATAAATCACTTTAGTTACAGAAATGTCATCAATGCATATTTCCGGATTTTGAGTCACATTCATATCATTATTATTATCAAAATCTATGAGAGTATTTGGCATGGGCTGATTTAGTACTTTTTTAAAATGCTCTACCCATCTAGATGATTGCTCATCATCTGTTAAAAGTAAACGACTATCTTTTCCTTTGATTGGAATATCGGTGTTCTTTCTAACTCCCGACAGTTGTTTTACAATTTTGTACGGAGTCTTGGAATCATTTTTTTGTTGCTGCCGTATCTGTTTATTCGCATTTGTTTTCCAACCAATGATTCTTATCTTTGCAGTAACTTATTTGAACCTGTTTATGTAAAGTTCTATATTCATCATCAAATATTTTCCAAATAAAAGGATTCTTAGATTGATTTCTCTTTAATTTTGTTTTCTTTCTAGGATCAATTAGATTCCAAAAGATTAATGAACTCTATTGTTTCTTGGTACAGCCACATCTACCCAGCACATTTGTTGCACATTCTGTAATTGTTTTTTAAACAATTTTCATTGATCATCAGACTTTTTTTTACCATTTTCAGATTTTGAAATATATTTTTTGACGAATCGTAGAATTGATTTGAGATATTTGGCTGCTTAAGTTTCTCACACCAAAATGGAAGTAATTTTTTGTGGTTTCTATTCTCTCTTATTTTAAATGAAATTTTCCACCAACAAGATTTTGATCAGAACCAACATTTGCACCGTGATGTACACATACATCTTGCAAAGAAGATTGCTATTTTGTGCTAATACAAATGTAGTCAATCTTGTTTGCTGTTTTTACATCGGTAGAAACTCTCGTTGCTTTGTGTATGTTTTTCTGATTGAAAAATATGTTGTCAACACTCATACCACAATGTCTGTTTTGTGTCAACATTCTATAATAATCATTTATGCTATCAGTATAGCCATCCAACATTTGAGAAATACCCAGATCTGTCTTTGTTTAATTTCGCATTGAAATCACCGATCAATATTTTAATGTCTCTTATTGGAGCATTATTTAACAAATTTTGTAATTGATCGTAGAGGATATTTTTTGGTTCTCCTCAACCTCTGGTGTTGAATCTGACCGAAATGATACGGTAGCTCACGGGCTTTCATCCAATTATAGCATTTTTACTGAACATAATACCAATTCCATGAATATGATGATCTTCATGTCTAGAATATAAAGTTGATGTATCTCTACTCTTAAAATGTCTTTAACCTTTCCATCGCATTTCACTAATGTGCAAAATATCTAAGTTGTACTTATTCATTTCTTGAAGGACTTGTTCTAATTGTCTGCTACAAAAGAGTGCGCACATTCCATATTCCAACGTTGGTTAAGCTTTTGGCATTGAAGATTCTGAAAATCTAAGATTGAGCTTCCTTTCGGCTTTCATTAACCCTGTCATCTGGGTACGTGCGGTCACTTTTATGCCGTTGTTTACTGGAATGTTGTTCTCTTATCATTTCTATAACAATATGGATTTCTTATTGAGGCCAGGTTGCTTAAATGTTATCTTTACTCTCCTTTTATATATATATATATATATATATATATATTTGTGATTGACGAAAATATATGAAATAATAATATTTTTTATTTGGTATTATAAAGAGAACCCAATGCTTTAAATTACATCAAGATTTATATTGTCTAGAGGCAATTGAACAATTGTGACCTTTTTGCTGGTCAAAATTTTTGTGCTTTATATAAATAAAAAATATATTTATATCAATAGTATCTTTTTGAAGATATAAACAGGAACGTTGTTTTTATTAAATGTAACATGCTCTAAAGCATCACGCTGTAATATGAGATTAAATAATATATTAACATTTTTAACGTTAACGGTTATTAAATTTAGGATTTGAGTTTGAATCTTTCTATCGACACTAAATATAGATTCTCGTTTGGCTACATTAATTATCTGTTTGCTGAAGAAAACATTTAAGCGATAAAAATAAGAAAGAACAATACTAGTAATGATTTTTTAAATTTTTCCAAGCATTGGTGTTTGAACATGTGCCACCTTTTGCCCGATTTTCAATTTAAATCGAAAATTGATCAAATTATTCAACTCATGTGCCTTCTTTTGACCAAGCACAGAACCAGCCAATGGAAACATCCGAAATGGATTTCTTCCAATCATTATTATCCTTATTCGTTGTTTATTTGGACAACCTTGAGCTATCCAGTTACTTTGTTTTTTACATATTTGGTTCGTTTATTTCCATATATGATTTTGGATCAATGCACATCACAAGTGGATGGTGGTGCCTTGGATGTTGGAACTTTAATTTTAGAGGTTATTTTGTTTTTTCGTTGACTGTTTATCGTTTATAATAATAATAATAATAATAATAATAATACAACCCTTAAAATATTAGTGTAAAAATATTAAAGAAATTAATATATCTCTGATTGTTTTTTTATAAAATGTAAATATTAAGAATTAAAAATGATGTAAAGAATTTAATAGTCGTTTTATATCTACTTAGAAATATTTCTTTAAAAATGCTGAAAAAAAATTGGAGATAAATTAATTTAGATTAAATTTTTTTTACTAATTTCTTTAACGGTTGTATATATATATATATATATATATATATATATAGAACTGCGTAGAACTGACTTGCTATAATATATGCGATCTACAACCTCGTATTCCATCAGTAACTTTAATCCAAACCTGGATAAAATGGTTTGAATTGGTTCCCGAACATTTTAAAACAACGACCATTCCTCGACACTTGGAGTGTGTAAGTTGATTTATATTTTGTAAAGTATATGCAAACGCTACATTTTAAGGTGCGTTATTCAACTATCAATATAATTAGTATATATATACATATTCGCTCTAATATTATTAATTTATACATTGAATAATATTGTAATTTAAAGTTCGAACTTGGAACGAATATAATTCAGTAGTAAGATCTGTGAACTGATAAGTTTAAGCTTTGAATCTGTTCAATGTTGCTACCTATTTAGAATCAACTAGTAGTATAAGTGGTTTTATGATGGTTTACTCTAACCAAGATACTCAATTATGGGGGTCATTCTTGATTGATTGTTTTCTACAATTAATGATATATGGCTTCAGTTAGTTCAACTTGACATGTTTGATCAGAAAGTCATTTCATTATGTTTATTATTTATTGGAATTATCGCTGTTTTAATGTAATGTATCCCACTTTTAGCATACAGTTTGACACAATTTTCAAATCTGAAAAATTCTAATTATCGTGTTATTTTTAAAAATAAATTAATTTTCAAACACATTTTTAAACAATTAAATTATAATTTTTATTAGATAGTACGGAAAGGTTATTGAGAAGTGAATATACATATTGTAATTTTTGGTGTGACATTTATGAGTCGATATGAAGTGACATATTGGGCACTTATTGTTTTGATTAGTTCATTTGTTTTGTACTGCTTGAATATTTTACTAGAACCGCTTTTCAGTAAGTGGACATTTAACAAATTTCTAGATCAGGACATGCATTCAATACTGACGTAGACTCTATGTCCATCTAGTTGCAAGTTTAGTGCCTTAATCAAATCTGCTACAAAGTTCAAGTAATCATTGATTTTATAGGATGTATTAGTAATAATTTTCTGAATTTTTAATATTTTCGCTTGTGAATCTAAGAAGTTTAAATTGTATATTATTTTCAATACTATTTCTTGTGAAATTTTTAATTGTAATAAAAGATTCTTTTGTTTAATTTTTCAGCATTTAAAATATTAATTTTTATCGTTTTTATTACAAATATTAATATTAATATTATTATAGGATTATGTAATATAGTACAAGTAATAATTAGCATGACTAGTTTATCTATCGCAATATCTACAATACTTAATTTTTTAAGGGTTATTATATTTTTCGTTTGTCTCAAAGTGTTTTATCGTTAAGCGCTGTTTCATTGGACTGAAAATGAATTGAGTTTTGTCTTCCAATTATTGTTTTCTTTATGGTCTTAGACAATCTAACATTATTGCAGTTATAAAATTGTACTTATCTATAGGACTAACTAGTGAAGCAGTTAGTCTTGCTCAATTTTATTTTTCTAGCTAAGAGGTTCCGTTTAGAAAACCAGTGGTTTGACATTTTTAGATAATATACAGCCTTGAATCCTAAACTGGTTAATTGTATGACAACAACTAAGTCTTGATCATTTTTTACTCCAAATGTTTTGATTACAATATGGAAAATAAATTTTAATTTGTTTTGAATTCATATGTTTTATAATGTGATTAATGCGTAATATTTTGTTTATAACCTATTGTTTCTTTTATTGATCTTTAGTTGATAAAATTGAAAAATTATGTGATGCAATTGAGTTCAACTTCGAAACAAGGATTGAAATCCAACCAGAAAGCTGCTTTGGACGAGTTGCTGCAAGTAATAATAATATATTTATGTGATTACCGTGATTATTACTTATTAATTTCAAAACAACAAGGTTGTTCCATGTGATTGTACATTGGTTATGAACATCCTGCATACCAAAGGTTGAGCTTTTATTTGAATTTTCCTGAACCTTGTCATTACAGTCATGCTTTCACTTCTTTGACGTACTTTTATAGAATGGTGTTCTCTTGTTATTTTTAAGAAATTTATTCATTATTATTATTATCCATGTACTTTAAGTGTTTTAAAGGAAACATCTTTCAGCAGTGGACATTTTAGCGAAGCCGAACGTGGGTCCGCACTTTGTGTCGGTGGTGGGATTCGAACTCAGGCCCAAATTGAGCGCTGTACCGCTGGACCACCCCAGCACACAAGGGAGTATCGTGAAGTTTCCCCACTGACAAAAACTGCGCACCTGAGCGAACTCGATTAGGGGTCGTCTAGAGGTTCGACCCGCTGAAGTGCAATGGCGAGCTTCTACCCGGGGTCAGGGCATTCGTTATCACTTTGAACCCGGTGCTAGGGGTTATTAACCTTGCACTTTAGCCGTTATCCTTTTCCCACTAGACTTGAGACCGGCTACATTAGTGACATTGCATTGTTACACAATAATTAATTGCAATCAGCTATCATGATTCATTGTGATTTATTGCACTCACCCGCCGTAGCGGAAGCCCAATTATACCGTTGTGCATTCGGTCCCTGCTGTTATTAGTTTAGATGTCTATACGCACCACATGGACGAGGAACAGTCAGGAATATCACCATCATTGGAAATTGTGATTTTATACGCATTACTCAAATCCTCAGGATCAATGGGATCCCAATTACACTTAACGAGAACCGGTGTTTTCAAGGTGGTATAGTTGCTATTATGATGAAATTGAAATCATACGATCGACACACAATTTGTGCATAAATGATCGTCTAACATAAATTTGACATTTGCATATAATTTCTAACATTTGAAAAAATACAATTGAATTCAAATAAACTTATAGTTAAATCAATTGATTAATGATTCCTAATTAATAAACTACATAGTCTCAACCGGAAGCTGTCAACATTTTTTGTTTTAATTAAATGTAATGAAGTTTTGTTTTTACAAAGTGATTATTTTGCTATAGCTTATACTTTAATTAACCATAATTACTTAATTGGTTTAGCGGTATAGCGCTCGATTTGGACCTCGGTGGGCATTAGTTCGAATACCACCACTGGCACTAAAATAGGGGCCCACGTTCGGCTCTGCTAAAATGTCCACTGCTGATAGATATTTATCGTAAAACATTCAAAGTAATAAACACAATTAAAAAAAACGAAAATATTTGTTTTTGGATTTGTCGAATAAATAGTAATTAAATCAAAAATTAACGTCAATTACAAATAAAATTTATATAAAAATTAAATAAACTCGGGAAAATAATTATGCAACCACAACTTTAAACATAATAATAATTTATTTATTTAAGTATGAGTGTGTGTATATAAACAAAGGAACGTATGCCAGGAAATGTTAATTTATAATAAACCAATTTATTTTAAAATAATGTTTTATATCAAATTTCTAATAATTTGTTGTGTAAAAATTAAATAAGAACGGTTTGAACTCAAAAGTTTATGGTTTGTTAAAATTAATAAATTATTGAAACCTGAAAGTAAGTTACAAGTTACGACTCTTTTCAAATGATGTTAAAGTTACTGAGTTAAATTTTACCATTGCATTACTGTAGTTCCAATTGTAAAAATTAGCAAAGCAAATAAAAAATTGTAATAAATCAGACTAAATTAGCTTCAATAAAATGCATGTTTCTAAAATATATATTTAAAGTAAGTATGTATTGTTAGGGATAAAATAAAATTAAAACAATGACGAATCTATATAGACTATTAACTAGTAACAAAAATAGGAATTTGATGATTGTTTAATGTATCAATGATATTTAATAAATATTTTGAAATACGTATCCCGGGGTAAACATAAATAGCAAACTTACCTACTGTGATCATGTAGAGCATATATTTATAAAACCATACGTAAGAAGATTAAAAAAACTAAATATTGATAACTACACTACTAAATTGTTTGCTGCATCTTGTTTTTATCCTTTAATATAATATTTTTCCTGGCTTATTAAACCAAGATTATGTTGTTTTGAAAACATGCATATGCTTAGTGTTAAAATTTACAAGAACCAAGTATTTTGTCTTATTGAATGATATTATTAATAAACACTTTAAATCCTGTATACAATTAACATTGAGGATTGAGAGTAATAACACTCACCCACTACATACAGCTAAACAAATCTAAGGCTTCTGGAAAAACCATAACTTACTAATATTATATAATGTAACGTATAAAATTGTTTAACACGTTATGGAAGATAAGGTTAATTTACAAGTATGTGTTGCGTAGTGTATAAATGTTGTACCGTGTACTTTGGGATCATTTTTAATGTAAATATTAATAAGGCATATATTTTTATAAAATATATTTTAAATCTATTTTCTCTTTAAAAATGGAATAAAATTAAGTGTAGAAATTTATAATAATGTAGTGTAATTAGTAATTGTTTAGCTAGCACTAAAATTTACAAAATGTTTAATATATTATTTAATCATAGATTATATAGTTTTAATAATATAAAGATAAAAATATCTTTATTTACATAAAGCGCAAAATCCTTGACTAGCAAAAAGCTTGCATTTGTTCAATTGCCTCCAGAGAACACAAATCTTAATTTAATTATAATTTATATAATTAAAATAAATGAAAATAGCTTAAAAATAAAAATTTTTAATTAAGAAAATTGATTATATAATGTAAAATTGAATTCTACAACATTAGGTTAAAAAACGGAGGATTTCTTATCTTGAATTAAGGAAACAATAGATACAATCTAAAATATGTAAAAGGTGTAGTTTTTGTTATCTACTAATATATATATGTATACATATTTTATTTTTAAGCAAGCAATTTGCCCTTTTTTACTTTTTTAAAAATATTTAAATTCTCGTTTTTGGCATAATATAGAATTCTTTTATTAATAATGGTAAAACGTCGGTTTTTATTTATTTTTTAAATTAATACTGCTAATGTAATGTTTGAAATATGTTGAAGTAAAACCTAAACGTGTTTAATGCCATTAAGTAATGTTCTGAAGACTAATTATAAACACTTCATTGATTTCGACACGGAATCGTTCACCTAGTGTATGAAAGTGCTTTTATCCGATATACACACAAACTTTAATTGATTTTGTTTTACGTGTTGTTTTGTAAATACAAGATGCTTAATTAGAAGACCAATTAATTTACAGTAAATTTTCTTTGTTACAGAAGTGCTCTTGGATTAAGTCGGATTTAATAAATCAAGTGCATGGCTGCAACATGACTATTACTCAGTGCCTACAATCATTGCATACGTCGATCAATCAATTAAAAGCTGTTTTGGCGTCCGATCCAAATGTGTCATTGGGTTATTCTGCTCAAATACGGATTATGATTAACGAATTAAATGAGCTTATCTAGTTGCAAATTATTATTATTATTATTATTATTATTATTATTATTATTATTATTATTAGTCCTTTAATTATATTTTGTGAAATAGGCTATTGTTTATTTGACTGTGATTTATTTGTTATTTAATTGTTATTAACGAGTGCTAGATTGCCATACGTGTCCAGACTGTTAGACCCGAAATTAGGTAGGCGTGAGTCCAAATCTGACTATCTACCTAAAAGCATTAAACACCAAGTAAAACAGACATTAAATCGTGAGTAATTTACGTTCTATGTTTATTGTTGATAGTATAGTAGCTTTCTAACTCTCATTTCTATTTAATACATCCAAGATTTAGGCGGAATTAGAATATGGTAAATTTAAACGGTATTTGGCAAATGAGTTTCCGTACATATTCAGAGTGCTTAAAAGGTATCTGAGAGTATAGTGCCTTCATGGTTATATGTAGTTACTTGGTTAATGAAAATTACTCTGACAAATAAACAGGTGTCATGTTTGGCAAAAATATGTATTTTTTGTCTCAAGCAGCATATAAAATGAAATCCACTGCTAGGTCATTTAAGGACTTCTAATATTTTACGCAACCAAAGTTGAGGTGATTGCACGGGAAGGTGAATAACATAACCATTAATGACGAGCTTAATCTAAACTTACTTAAGCGTGGACATTTTTTGATGACTTCCTTGCTTGATCTGTTAACTGCCATCTTTCTAAATCATTAAAACACATGATTTTATCAAGTTCTATAAATACTGACGCTGTCAATAAAATTTGTCTATTCCTATTAGTTTAATTTACATACACAATACATTTCACATATGAACATTAAAGGAATTATTTTAAAATTGTATAAAAAGATTAAAAGTGTAAATATTTACCTATTTGTTGTTGTTTTTAATAGTAAACTAAAATATAAGCATGACAAAGAATTGTATATTTTAAAAAGCTGTGGTTTTAATGATTATTGTTTTAAATATTATCAAATTTTTGAAAAAATAGTTTTTATTAATTAAAAATAGTGTGTTTATTTTCTAATTGAAAACAAAATGATTATTTTTAATGAAAGCAAACTGTGTATTATTTTAAAACCTTGTAGTTTTTCTTGCATCTGTTTTATTAAAGTACTTGTTTTTGTTAAACTCTTTTCGTTTGTGCTTAAAAATTTATATTATAAAAGTAGTTAAGAAATATTTTAAACATGCAAACTAATAAATAATTCTATATAATTAAATATTACTCATGTTTTCATGTAGTCTGTAGGTGCAATAATGGTAGTTATTTATCTGCACCAAATGCAGTCCAGAATTAAATTGAAAAAAGAAGAAAGAGAGGGCTCGTTGACTTATATTTTGTCAATACACACAAATAAACATTAAAGGTACTCGAAAGGTGTTTTAAGATATACTACGTATTATGCAGATTTTACTGGAGCTTAAAGGAAAATGTGATATAGTTGATTGAAATAAGATGTTACACGGAAATAATGTTTTATTGAATACGTACAATATGCTTACACTTACATAACTAACTAGTGTTATTTAAACAAAGAAACAATTATTCTAGTTGTTGCTATAATAAAAAAGTTAAAAACTTATTAATCTTATAGATTGAGCAACAACGATACACAAGCGTTTTTTTACAAAAATATAAGAATTAAATTTATTGTCATAAAAGAACTTTATTTTTAAATATCTTGACGATTTGAGTAATGCATGAAAAATTTTGATTTCCAATAATTATGATAATGCTGACTGTTCTACCTCAACGTGGTTCATTCTAGAGTAAGTGCTTAAAAGCATCTAAAATAATAACAGCAGGGACCGAGTGCACAGTAGTATAACTGGGATTCTGCTTTCGCGGATGTATGCAAGTAAACATTCATGGTATCTTAAAGCATATATATATATATATAGCTCCTGGACTAAAGGAGATAACCGTAACGAAAATCAGGCTACTTTGTCAATCTTTGTAAACAATGGAGCTGTCACAAGCGTTTACCAGCCAACAAAATGTTCGTTTATTCTACGTTTGTTGCATTTATCAAATAATGAAGGTCGACTATTTAATAAAACTGTACAAACATATTAGAAATGTTGAAAAGGCGATTAGGTCACTGTTTACAATAAAACGATTTTATTATATGACTTTCCTGATTGCATTGAACAAATACTCACCCTTCGTAACATTATTGAGCAAAGTCAAGAAGTTCAGCAATCACATACAATCAATTTTATTGAAAGTTTTTGACAATGTTCATCGAGAATCTTTGTAGAAAATTGTTAAGTTTTACGGAATACCGTTGAAATATGTGAATATTATGCGTTCGCTATACCAAAATTCAAGTTGCTGTGTTCGAACAAAAAGTAGTCATACTGCTATGTTCGAAATTGTCGCGGGAGTACGTCAAGGATGTATTTTGTCACCGTTCTTGCTTCTTCTGCTAATTGATTTTATTATGACTCGATCCTTGAATAATTTGTCTTATGGTAACAAACGAAACCAAGGCAGATTAACAGATTTGAATTTTGCAGATGATATTCGTCTACTCAGTGAAACTCCAGAAATGATGCAAAATATGACAACATGTCTCAGTGATATCAGTTCTCGTATTGGCTTACGGATTAATTGTTCAAAGACAAAAGTGTTGTGCATCAAGTCAAACATTGATTTGCCCATCAAAATTAGTGGACAAAATATCGATACTGTTGATTCCTTTACATATCTGGAATGCATCTTTGGTAAAGACGGAAAAACCGACATTGATGTTAAAGCCAGACTTGGCAAGGCAATGTCAGTCTTCAATAAACTCAAATCAATATGGTCATGTTCTTCCATTCGCCTGAAAACAAAACTGTGTTTGTACGCATCAATAATCATTCCTACGGAAATATATGGAAGTGAAATGTGGATGTTTTTTATCACCGGTGTCTTAGAAGTATTTTAAAGATTACCCGGTGCGATTAGATTTCAAATAATAAAATCATTAAAAAAATGACTCTTGTTCACTACATGACATCATTACAATTAGACGAAGAAAATTACTTGGTCAAATTCTACGTTTACCGCCCGAAAGACGAGCAAGAACTGTTTGGTAATAGAAGATCGAAAATTGTAGAAAAAGGTTGGTAGACTACAGGAATCTTAGCTGAGAACTGTTCAGGAAGATCTAATTGAAATGAATGTTTCATGGGATCAAGCAAAACGTTTGGCAGAATGTTCAAACACATGAAAACATTTTGTTGTCTCATGTTCAATTTGAATTACGAGACTTCGTTGTTGTTGTATTTTTTGCTGTAATTGTTGTCTTATTGTTCCATGCTTATTTTTTTTTAAAGCAAAAGGGTTTTGTAACAATAATAAATAATAATAAGTAAAAGACGTTGGTTAGAAATTTAACCCTAAACTCCTCATTCCACAAACAACTACACCGTTTGCAAGAAAAGACGTATAATAATAAATGTAAATTTTAAAACTTTGCAACTACATCAATTCTAAACCTATTTAATTATACAGACACTTGAAGCTTATTAGAATCAATTGTGCTACTGTGTAACATTATCATCACCATTTGAACATTGTTACAAATTGGCTATATAATGTGCTAAAAAGGAACATTGCTTACAACTCGAGTTAATTATTCAAAGTGATCCACAAACTTTTGGTTTCCAAAAAAATTATAAATTAATGCCGTTTTAATTTACATCAATCGATTAGCCAAATATCATAACATTAGCACATTTGTAGCTCAAATATTGAACAAACATGTCCTGTTGCGCCTCTATTAATTGGTTCTCTTTCCTTTTATTTATCGGTTTTACGTTTGATCTTTCCAAAAAATAATTTGAAGCCTAGATACAGCTTTGAGGAACGACAAGCTCGCCAAAAATTAAATAGATTACCAATAATTATTTTATGTCCAAAAGAAAACTTGTCTTTTTGTAAACAAGCCTGTAGAAAGTTTATAAATCATTAGTCATTGCATACTTTGTAATATTTACAATGTTAACTATATGCAATAATGCACATAAAAGCAAATTACAATTTCTAATTACACAACTATTTTGAATTATTGACATTTTTTAAATGAAAAATTGATGTGAACTTATCTGAATAATTAAAACAACAATTTGCGATAAGTAAGCTATTTAACGACAGTGTGTGGATTATATTACATCATTAACCATATATATATATATATATATATATATATATATATTGCAATAAAAGTGCGAAATAATATATATATATAATATTATACAAAACCCTTTTGCTTTAAAAAAAATAAGCATGGAACAATAAGACAACAATTACAGCAAAAAATAACAACAACAACGAAGTCTCGTAATTCAAATTGAACATGAGACAACAAAATGTTTTCATGTGTTTGAACATTCTGCCAAACGTTTTGCTTGATCCCATGAAACATTCATTTCAATTAGATCTTCCTGAACAGTTCTCAGCTAAGATTCCTGTAGTCTACCAACCTTTTTCTACAATTTTCGATCTTCTATTACCAAACAGTTCTTGCTCGTCTTTCGGGCGGTAAACGTAGAATTTGACCAAGTAATTTTCTTCGTCTAATTGTAATGATGTCATGTAGTGAACAAGAGTCATTTTTTTAATGATTTTATTATTTGAAATCTAATCGCACCGGGTAATCTTTAAAATACTTCTAAGACACCGGTGATAAAAAACATCCACATTTCACTTCCATATATTTCCGTAGGAATGATTATTGATGCGTACAAACACAGTTTTGTTTTCAGGCGAATGGAAGAACATGACCATATTGATTTGAGTTTATTGAAGACTGACATTGCCTTGCCAAGTCTGGCTTTAACATCAATGTCGGTTTTTCCGTCTTTACCAAAGATGCATTCCAGATATGTAAAGGAATCAACAGTATCGATATTTTGTCCACTAATTTTGATGGGCAAATCAATGTTTGACTTGATGCACAACACTTTTGTCTTTGAACAATTAATCCGTAAGCCAATACGAGAACTGATATCACTGAGACATGTTGTCATATTTTGCATCATTTCTGGAGTTTCACTGAGTAGACGAATATCATCTGCAAAATTCAAATCTGTTAATCTGCCTTGGTTTCGTTTGTTACCATAAGACAAATTATTCAAGGATCGAGTCATAATAAAATCAATTAGCAGAAGAAGCAAGAACGGTGACAAAATACATCCTTGACGTACTCCTGGCGACAATTTCGAACATAGCAGTATGACTACTTTTTGTTCGAACACAGCAACTTGAATTTTGGTATAGCGAACGCATAATATTCACATATTTCAACGGTATTCCGTAAAACTTAACAATTTTCTACAAAGATTCTCGATGAACATTGTCAAAAACTTTCAATAAAATTGATTGTATGTGATTGCTGAACTTCTTGACTTTGCTCAATAATGTTACGATGGGTCAGTATTTGTTCAATGCAGCCTCTTCCTTTCCGAAAACCTGTTTGTTGTTCTCAAAGGTGTTTATTACCGCATTAGTTAAACGATTTAGAAGTGGAAAAATTTTTAATGTTGAATTGTGCGTATGTGCCCGCAGGGATATTTAATTTTAAACAAATTGATCATAATCAAGATCTTAAATAGAAACTTATATTAAAGAAATCATAAATAAATTGATTATATCTTTATTTCGTAGACAAAGAAGCATATAATTTGACATAATAAATAATTATCTTGATTCTAAATTACTTCTACTTTCATATTTTGAACGAAAATAAAGAAAGAAGTAACTTACATTTAAAACTACATGTGCTCAAATTTGAACACAATAGAGATCTCTTATTTGTGACGATATAGCAAGAAATGAAAAGTTATTTAAATTGCCTGAAACCTTTTATCCAAGGACGCACTTTGTGATATTGTATTGTGCTAAAATAAGCAAATAGAAAACCAATTAAATAAGCTTTGCAACTTAAAATAAACTTTTTAATAATTAAAGGGAAGATGCTTTATTATCTTTATTATTTTGTTATATATATATATATATATATATATATATATATATATTGCTTAGTAAAAAACAAGCAGTAACTATGAACGAAAAATTTAAAATATTTATAACAAGAAGTATAAATTAATTACATTTTTATTAATACATATTGTTTAACTGTATTGAAGAGTTTTCAATTATTTTGGGTTTTATAGTTAACTTTTAATAACACAGACATTACTAATTTAAGAAATAACTTTAATATTTTTTTGTTTTTCTAAAGCATTAAGTGTTATTATTTATTCTGATTTATTTCACAATTCTTATTTATAAAATTGTAATTTTTGTAATTTTTGTATGCATAATAATATTATTTATTCAATATTTTGTTTACGAGTTTAGATTGTTAGGATAGATCAACTTAAAAGTTTATTGATTTATTTTATAAGTTATCTATTTCTATTCCAGTACTAGACGAAATTGTATTTTAAAAAAGAAGCAATATTGTTTACTTATTTAGTCAGTTTAGTGCATTTATAAATCAGATTTTACATGTTGACTGTTTATAAAACTGGCATTTCAATAACTATGTTACATAAATTATTATCAATCTAATTTATTAATAGGTTCATTTGCTGTGCGATTTGCAAAATATGACCTTGAAATAGTTCATGGTTGCTATCGTGCGCTTGTTTGCATGTTTCATTGACTTATTATTTAAATGTTATTTAAATGTGTGTTTTTGAATAGGTTCTATTTTAAAACAATTGGTTGATAATTTAAGTAATAATGTAATATTAGTACGTATCTTAGTGATTTCACTACTGTTCATAAGAGTGGTCTGAATTCGCCAAATACTTGCATATGATACTGATATACCTTATAACACAAAAACGGGAGCTCATATATACTACAGTGCACTCGGTTTATGCTCCACTAGAATTTTAGTCGAGGATACACCGTGTAGAAATACGGATATATATATACGGATATATAATATATCACTCATTATTTCAATTATTATTATTTATTTTGGTTCCATTCACTTTAAAGACAATGAACAAGATTGTTCCATGTGATTATGCCTTAATGTTTTGGTATTAATAAGTCTCCGTATCTAAAATTGAACTTTATTATTCATTTTTTATATTGATTCTTGTCATCGGAATTCTACTGTTTTTATTTCTTTTCTGTAGTTTGCTTAAATGATCTCCTTTTTATTGTTTATTACTTTAAATGTTTTACGAGAAACATCTTTCAGCAGTGGACATTTTAGCGAAGCCGAACGTGGGCTCGCATTTTTGTGACGCTGATGAGATTTGAACCCATGTCCAGCGAGGTCCAAATTCGAGCGCTGTACCGCTAGACCACCCCGGCACAATAAATAAAAAATATGCAGTTCATTGCCGTAACTGTTCTAACAGGAATTACAACATAGTATGCCAAATTGAAGTTTTATCTGGAAGTATATATTTAGGCACTTGTTAAACCTTGGATTACAATTAACAGAAAAACCTGCTAAATTAATTTACAGATTAAACCAGTGAAATGGGTGAAGACGATCTTACTGCAAAATCTAACTTATATTCTACTCACATATGTACAAGTATGAACTGGAATTTGGACATGTAAAAATGCACTTTTGAGTAACATTTTTAACATTTCGCTATTATAATAATTAAATAAAGCTTATTAAATATAATCAACACATCCTAATTTAAACATTACATTTTACAATAAATGTAAAACATAATAAATATTTAAATTTTCCGAAACTGGTACGATAGCCAAGTTGGGAAACCCCCAGTAGCCAAGAGTCTAAATTTAATTGCTAGCACTAAATCCCCGTTTTTGTGAAAAAAACACAAGGCGCCCACTTGCTAAAACATGTTTTTAACAACAAAATCTGAAAACAAACAGATGCCATTTTATTTATGACACCTCCACCTACTTTTCGTTACTTGTTACTAATATCACATTCTAATTGATATTTGATCATGTATTTACTTAGTGCATAATCATAAATACGCCCTGTAAACATTCACGAAAAAATGTGTCTCTACGATATTTGAAATAACTTTCTTATAACATAAAGATATTTAATATTTTACGTTGTACTTTCTTTGCACATGTAATTCAATGTAAAAATCAATATGAAATGCACTTTTGGTGCATTTTACGAGTGACCCTTTCTACATCCAAAACATTTCGTAATGTAGAGTGAAAAGTTTCTAAATGTGTGACCGAATAATCACTATTTACTCACAATGACGCGATACAAAGATCAATCATATAATTCTAGCTAAATATTGATAAAGGCTTGCAAAAATGCAGTAAATGGATTTTGATTTAGTTTTTGATGTTGGACTGAATTGACCGGAATGCTAATGATTTTGAGGATTTAATTAATGCTTATCAAGCATTACTACCTAATGATTGTGAGATTCGTGACTACCAACTCCATGTGGTACATCCTGGACTAGGTGATCACAACTACCTAGACTAACACAACAGGAACCAAGTGCACAGCGGTATAACTGGGCTTTCACTTTGATGGATGGATGCAAGTATACACCCAGGGTGTATAAAGGATATTATAAAGCACATGTTTGTTATAAGTAGCCGTTGGGGGTAAAAGCAGTGACTCAGACAGCATTGTTAAAGTTTGCAAACAGTGGCGCTATCACATGGATGGAATTTGCCAGCCAAGAAACGTCGTTAATCTCTTATGTATTTTGTGCTTATTAAAACATTGGAGTTGATCGTTTAATATATTATATAAATGTAGAAATAATGAAGAGGTGACAACGTCTCTAAGCACAATAAATAAATGAATGTAAATTGGGACAGTGTCAGCAGTTAATTGAATTAAACCTAAAAATAATTACTAATGCTTTAGCGATACAGCGCTCGACTTGGACCTAAGCAGGTATGGGTTCTCATCCCATCATTGTCATTAAATGTGAGCCCACGTTCCGCGTTAAAATGTTTACTGCTGAAAGATGTTTCCCCTAAAACATTCAAAGCAGCAAAAATAAATTAAATTTAAAGTTTTAATAGAAGAGGGGTTAATCATACATAATTTGATTATCTACATAGTCTTAAAAAGACATATTATTTACCAACATTAAGCCATTTTACATTTCATTTATATTTATTATTGGCATTACAATTATATTTCGTTGACATTATTTTTGTTAATTTTCCATATAGTACATCATATGTATTATATATACCACCCACATCATTACAGATTAGAAATATTGATTGAATAATTTTGCGCGCAACTATTACTTAATGTAATACAATAACCAACGCTTATTAGTTTAAAATCAAATCAATACCATCTTTTAGAATTATTTTGATTTAGATACTTTAGTAAATGCAACCTTGAGCACAATTAACAGGTGCATTATCGCAAGTAAAATTCGAAGAGTAATTAGTAGTCACAACTCCCATACGCCTTGTTTAGGTTTTAAGGATCATGATTCTGCGTATTGCACCATTTCAATATGCTCTACTAACCACGGTATTTAATTGGTTTTTGTGAGTTTCGACGGCGAGTACATAGTCCAATAAACCGCCCTGGATAAAACGGGTAAATTTTAAAATACTTTTTCGTGGTCCCTTTTTATGTGGAGAAAGTAAGGCTGCTAAGCCATAATACTCAGGGTGATACCGACAATTATCGTCGACTTCTTGTCAATACATTAACGACCTTAATGCCAGAGATCCATATGGTCCGTGACTACTTATATGGCACGATATTGTTGACAGGTAACCTTCAATGCTACATACCTTTTCACTACATGCCACCCGCAAAAAAAAGCTAATTAAAGGTCGATCATCAACCGTAATTTTGAGATCCTCATCCAAACATCTGCAGAAACTACAATAATGTTCGTGATTAGAAATCAGATCACCTAGTCTAAAGATCACAGCATAAATTAATCATAATTTGTAGAAATACATTACTCGTACTAACTTAAATGCAAGAATAAATAAAATACTTTAAAATATCAATTAATCTTAAAATGTAACATTTCCATGTGGAACACTCATATTTACACTACTCAACAACACTAGCACAAACATCATTTACCAATAATGATTTTATTTTTGTGCACAAAACAAAATTAAATCATAATGAAGATGTATATCACTCACAACAATAAAATGACATCGGATTATATATATATATATATATATATATATATATAACGGTAATCTTAATAGATTAAAAGTACCCAACAAAAGTTTAAATAAAAACAATTCAAATAAACAAAACGTTCGACAAATATGTTGATAAATTGTAATTAGATAAATAATCAAATCATTTGAAATCTGTAAATTTAATTTTCTCTGCTACCAACTAGTTGGAGAATAAACAAAAACAATTGAACAACATCCAAATATAATTGCATTGCTCCGTACACGTATTCTTCCGGACTCAATTCTACTTTGCGGCCACCAATGATAGATTGTATATCGTAAGCCAAATACTTCATTAAATAATGAAAAGAAACAGGTTAAAAGGCTCTTATTAATTAAATTAGTATAAAACACGTGTTTCAAGCAAGATCAAACGATACATTTGTATTAATAAGGTTGTTTTAATTTTAAATTTTATTACTTAGTAGCATAATTACCCCCTCATCATTTCCGTATTCGTACACCATCTCCGAAAACTGTCTTCTACTGTTTTACAAACAAATAACCCCCTAAGCGCAATAAATACAGGAAAACAACAAACTGTATATACGAACTCTTAATAAGGATGCTATTGTTCATAAACACTAAGAAGATCAGTTGATTTTTCGTCATGGTTGTCTTGCTTATTTATCTCAATGTTCTTATAGTGTCCACCAAAGCAGGAACCCAGTTATACAGATGTACACTCAGTTCCTAATCAATGTTAGTCCAATTCTAAGATGCACGTCATGAAATGGAAAACGTCACCATCATTATTTTTAGAATTCGAGTCATTATAAAGATTACCCAATTATTGGCATACCCTTTGTGTATTATGTTACTAGATTTTCGTAGACTATTCATTCACCTTTCTAGAAAACACAAGAACATTTTTAATCGAATACTATTTGTGCAATCATTCGGTCAACTTTAGTGTTAAACTAGTTCTTTTTATATTAAGTAAACTCATTTTCTACAAAAGTTCATTAATATATTTTGATTTTATAATCATGTTAATGTTGCCGTTTATTCGTTTATAATTACTGTACAGCATATTTCCCATTGTATACACGACTACAAACAACCCCTAATTTACGAGAAATATATTTCAGCAGTGAACATTTCAGTGAATCCGAATGTGGTACCACATTTAGTGCCCACTCAGGTTCAAGTCGAGCACAGTACCAGCAGACCACTTCAAGACAGTTTAAAATTATGAGCAAATTTGTACTCTGCTAAGGGCGATAGTAGTCATCAGTGTACACATATTTGATTATACATAAAAAATTTAAAATGCAACCATTTGCTTAAAATAACCACCATTTCATTCTATTAAATGATAACATTTATATTATTTATTAATGGATATTTTTATGAGCTATGCACAAGTTATCATTTCAAATATTTATTTTAGAATATTCAAAAATTAAAACAAAAATTTTGCCAACCACACATTTTATAGACTTTGAATCACTTTTAACAGGAGTATAGCAGATTACAAATTAATAAAACATACTTACCAAACTAAATACAAGTGCACCCAGCCCCGCATAGACAAGATGTAAGATCTAAATTGAAGCAAATAACAACAAATAAAAGTATATATAAATATATACATATTCAAGTGTACATTAATATATCCTAAAATCAATTACTTTTGTATGAGTACAAATTATAATGTTTATTTTGAAATCATTTAGTGTTTTACAACACTATATACATAAACATACTTTCAAAGTTCCATTACTAAAGCTACCAAGAGACACGAAGATTATCACAAAGAGACCAAATACTACCAAGACCATGGATAGAACAAAAAATAACAAATTGCATGTAGTAAAGTCAATTTTGGTTTGAATGGCAAACACAGCAATTCCAATGCACACGACAGTCGTAATCGCAATGGCGATAAACACTGTTTGGGTATTGTAGAATGAACTAATTGTAGCGGTCATGTATGAAAATGCCAAAGTCTATAGATATTGAAAAATATTTCACAATAATGTTTATTTAATTTTAAAAAACTTACATATATTTATTGAAATAAGCTCCAACATAACAAATTACTCTTTTTCATAAATATGCAATTTTCATCTACATGATACACATTTACCTAAATAATGGAACATTGTTCAAATTGCACTAGACAATAATTATAAACAAATCATTTTTAAATGACAAAATTTCAAGTACCTACATTATGTATGGCTAATAAAATAGCACAGTTAATAATTATGTCAATTGCAGATTGTCTTAATTAAAGAATTATTTTTAAAAAAAATTGCTAACCATTGAGAGTAAAAGCGTTTAATAAACGTTTTTATAAAGGAATCACAACACATAATTTACTGCTTCATAATCAAGTATGTTTTAAAATAATATAATATTGAATTGATCATTCACGGGTATAATGAATTGGTAATGAATTATAAAAAACAAACAAAATAAATATGTAATCAAGTAAAAAGACTGGTTACGACAAAAACAACTTAATTATCACTTATAATTAAAGAACAATACATGAACAAATTATGTCATTCCAATGATGATAGTACACGCTTTCAAGATGCCTATACTGACCAAGATTTAAATGATAATATCCCATCGATCTATAAATAACAATTCCCACATAAATTATACGAGTATAATATAGATGGTAACGTGATTATCGCTTTGTTATTTCTACATTTGTGCAGCAAATCGAACTATATAAATCTAAAATAATTGATAAATATGACAAACGTTGGAGAATAATGAAGTTTATCTGCTAATAGACGGCAAAAATTGACAAAGTCAACTGATCTCTTGTCAAACTTATTTCCTTTAGCCCAACGGGTACATACAGTATACATATACCTTAAAACATATTTAAGAGTGTATGCTTGCAGTCCAGTTATAAGACTACACTCGGTCGAAGGTAAGTCGAAGATAACGACATGAGATTATCACCATCATCAAAAGAATTCTCATGCATTATCCAAATCCTCAGGATTATTAGCATCCTAATTGTAATGAGTATGTGTACGTTTCATAGAGAAAATAAACTTTGGTTCGCACCCCGCCCAAGAGTGACATGGTTTTGAAGCATTTCGTCATAAACTGTGTACTCTCTCTTTTTGTCTACATTAATACTAAATCGGCCACAAATTTCTAACTAACTGAATCAAAAGCAGTAATTAATTAAAACAAAATGCAGGTAAACTTACAAAAATACCCAAAGCAATAAAATTTCCCGGATATCGTCTTCTAACAGACGGACAACAAGCCAAAGCAATATATGTGCAAAGAAATACGGCACTAAAACATGCAATTAAAAAATAAAACAATATATTATAATTATAATTTGTGTAATATGCGAACTGTCAGATTGATCAAATAATGAATATATTTGATTTGAGCTAACCAGAAGTGAATAAATAAAGTTTATTTGCAATCATATTCAGCATTTAATACCAAATGCTGTTACTACTGCGAACGAAAAGATGAATAATTCCTTCTACAAAATCTTTTATATACATATTGGCAAAAATTTAATAACATGGCATATATTAATTGCTCATAACTTGATTCAATCAATTAATGTGTTGGTAACATGGTCACCTATTCATTTCTATATTCGCACAGGTCTTCAACAATTGCTTTTCATATTTTATATGTGAAAATATCACGTATTGAAAATAAACGTAAAGAGTGGTAACGTTTCATAGCTAATAAATGGTATAATGGTAATGGCGCCACTATTCGCAAAAAAATAAAATTGCTTTATTTTCCGTTATGTTTACCACTCTTGGGTTAATTATTTCACATTTTAAAAATCTATATTTAAGTGGTTTGTAGAGCAAAAGTAATTATAAATAAATAATAAATATAATTACTAACAATATTAAGTTTGTGAATGGGCAATTAAAACAAAATAATTCTTAATACAAATTCAATACTTACTATGAAACATAGTAAAACCATGAATTACGTCTAACCCATTTCTGGACTTTTGATCTGCAATTTAATTAAACATTCAACTAATTTTAATAACACTTACGAAAACACAAACACAGCTATAAATGCAGCTGTAACCAAAAGTTGAACGGATAAAATCATAAAAACCTATATCAGAACATATAAGATTTAAGTGTATACTTTTCGAATAAAAGCTCGTCTCACATTCTTATCACTAAAATCATTTACAGCAAATGGTTGCTCGGCGTCCCGTCTATTGTCAGAATAACCACCACCAAATGAGCTTGACTGAGCATTTGGATAAGAATAATTATCTTGATAAGCCATACCAATGTTTGGGTAAGGTGCTGCTGTAGGTACGTAAGGACCATCTTGATAAGGCCCTCCGGTATTTGGATAAGGCGCGCCGCTGTTTGGATAAGGCAAACCGGCACCCACATTTTGCGGATAAACCCCTGTAATATAAATATCAGATTAATGTTTAAAAAAGCAAATAAGTAAATTATGGGTTTGAGTTTATTTTCAAAAACTTTGAGTGAAATGAATTCTCGACAAAAGCTCCATGTCCAAACATTTACCTATTTATACACTTATGATTGTATAACTGACCTGACATCAGATTGGGCGTGGGTTCAAGTTTATGTGTAGAACTTGAAAGGTATCCGCTGATAATGATTCCAAATAAGGATAAAACAGCTATATAGTGCACCTGGTTGAGTTAAAAACCTAGTGGATTGATTATTCAAGTGAATCTGACAATTCTAAAACTAGTTATCCTTTAAAAAAAAGTCCATTGATTGCATAGCTTTATCAACCAATAAATGCTACAGTTAATTCTAGATTATTTGAAGGTATCCTTTCAATGCATAATTAATTTTACGATAAGCGTTCACATTCACAAATTTATCTTAAAACTAATCAATGGAATGCTAATAATACTAAGAATTTGAGTAATGCTTATAAAGTCTCCATTTTCAATGACGGTGATATCCCTAAAACATGGTGCATCCCGGCCTAGTTGGACTAAAGTACCTAAGCTGACACAGGAGAAAATAAATGCAAAACGATGTATCTAAAATTCTGCTTTGGCCAATGAGTACAAGCATATATCTAGAGTACTTACAAAGTATTTTATGGTATATTTACACTATGTATCCCTTGGGCTAAAGGAAATAACACTGACAAGAAATCAGGCAGTCACGTCAATCATTGCAAACTTTGCCGCCGTCACAAAGATACCGTCCACCAGCTAAGTAACTGTTATTCTTCGGTTTGTTAAGTTTATAAAATCATCGAAGTCAATCGCTATATATATATATATATATATATATATATATATATACTGTACAAATATAGAAATAATAAAGAAGTGAATATGTCACTAACCAAATAAATTAGTGGTTACATCTAATCCAAAAGTCTCAAAATCCAAACGGAATTCTAATGATCCTGAGAATTTGAATAATGCTTAATTTCCAATTTTGGTAATATTCCTAACTATTCCCTGAACACGGTACATCTAAGCATCTAAAATAACGCGGAAAGGGCCAAATACACAGCGATGTATCTAGGCTTCCATATCGGATGGGTGCTAAAGGAATACTTAAAGTATGTATATACCATATGTAGCTGTTGGGCTAAGGAAGATGACCATGATAAAAAATCAGACAGCCACACCAATGGTGCTGTCTATTAACCAAGAGAATTCGTTATACTTCTACGTTTGTTATGCTTATGTCATCGGAATCAATCGTTTAATATGCCGTATAAATATATAAACAATCAACAAGTGACTAGATCATCTAATAAATTAAAATAATTGAAATTTCAAACCTTAGTAACAACTATCATCATAGTGACAATAAATCGTGATAAAGAACTACAATAGCCGATGGGAGGTGTTTATCCCCAATGAAGATGATAATAAAGAACTAACTATTGACCCATCCGCTTCAGTTGTAATTCAAGCTGAAGGAGTATCAAAATTGAGAAGTCATTTAAAAAAAACCATTAATCTATTTTTGTACAAAACTAATTAACTTATTTTTCAATTTTTCCTTAATTAAATATCATAATTCCCCAATCTCTCTATAAATTCAAAAAATAACCACATCCCTATGATGACGCTGTAGTTCGAAAACTAAAAACTGACCTAATTGCTAGATATAATATTCATACACTTTATGTACCCCAAACGAATATTTGTATCTATTTGCCAAAGTTGAAGTTTAGCTATACCCGTTACTTCTGTCCTTGATCTGTTAGTCTAAATTCGACATGCATTGAATAAAAGTACAAAGTCAAGAATATCTTCTTTATCTAAAATTTAAAATTCAAGAACAGTATTCAAATATCCAAGAACATTAGCAACCGAAACACTTTAATGTCAGATTAAATACGACATTTATTTACTAGATATTTACTAACCGTAGTTTTTCACTTACTATTCACATTACTATTCCAATAAAATATAAAAAATGTATATTAAATAAATAAATAAAATAAAAATGGAATATGTAGGATAAACATTCAAGAAAATCAGGATCAAAAAGGTACATGAGGTGCGTAGGAATTTATCTTTTTAAACCTCGGTGCTTAATGTATCTGCATCAGCATGTGCTCGTGTAAACGCATTTTAGTTTAAAAACAGTAAAACTATATTCAGATTGAAAGAGAATTTTAATCACAATTGTAACAATATGTAATTACCAGGTTGTTTCACAGATTCATCGTACGATGGAGGATTATTCATAATTGAATAAAATATTTGAATTATCAGGGAATTATATATAATGTAATGTTTTCAAATAAATATATTTTAAACATAAACAATAAAAACATTTTAAAATAAAATTTTAAAATTAATTTAAAAAAATCTAACTTTTTACTTATTTAATTATTATTAAGTTAATAAAACATTTTTCATTGAATAAAATTTTGTATTCCTTTATTTTTGCTTATATTATTATTATTATTATTATTTATAAACTAAATAATTAATAGATTTGCATAAATATTAATTGATAGAATGTTTATTTCTGACGCTAACGTATACGTTTTTGTAACTTACGTGTAATTTGTATCTGTATTATTTTTAAAAATGTAATTGTTATAAAGTTAATTTTTAATTAACGCTTTTTGTTAAAAGTTAAACAAGTTAGTAATGTTAAATTGCATACAAATATAAATATTTTGTTTTACATGAATTAAATGTAGTTATTACATTCTCGTAAAAATGTAATTTTAGAAAATATTAATACATTTTACGTATTATATATATATATATATATATATATATATACAATAAATAACGGTTGACGTGCTAAAATGGAAATAGTGTAATACCTTATAGTATTATGCTTAAATTCTTTATTTTAAACATCTAACACTTACTAATACATACGTTTGATACATATCAAGTGACTTTATTTGTAAAAATAATCTGTTATTATAATACATAACATCTATTCTTGCAATAAACCATAATATCACCATTTGTTAACACTTAAATAAAACATATATATATATATATATATATATAATTATTATTTTGATCGTTTTACAAAATCATCAATTAGCATGTAAAGATTTCAGTAAAACATTTAATGCCGATAGTGAGGATGGAAATCATATAAAATCTCACCAAAATCTGAGTTTTGAACTCTTTTGATTTAACTTGATATGGATATTTATCAACATCTTGAGCTAAATTTAATTAAAAAAACCCTTGTGTAATTAAAAATATTGCTTTTTAAATATAATTATAATTATAGTTTTTACTAACAAGATACACCAGGACCCGACAATACTTACAAACCCACAGTCACAACAACACGTAATAAATTTAAATACAAAACGAAATACACATTAAAACAAAATGTAAATAATTTTAGAATTGTAACTAAAAAAGTTATAAAATAATAATTTATGACGCTTCTTTTCCACAGCAACAACTCATACCTATTCAAGTTCAAGTTGAATGCTGTATAATTAGAAATTAAAAAAATACATAAAGTACACAATTTAATTAAAAATAATGTGTATTAATATGTGCAAGTATGTTCAATTAGTTTTTCCAAAGTTTTAGGTTTTTTAAAAGGGGAGTAAACGGGCAAGTTTTTTAATCCCTAATGCTGATTGTACACAAGATTTAAATTGCTAGTTTACAATTTCAAATAATATAACAGAATCTTATATGACAATAATTTAGAACAGACTCACTCACACTGTAGAATTAATTAAGAAAAGTATCAATAGGTTTGTTTCATTTCGGATTCTCTCCTATATCAATCCTAAGCTCTTGAATTTGTTCCATACACTTGCGTAACGTTACGGATCAAAAGTTGCTTGTTATTTGTGCCTGCTCGATGTATTACACGATTATATTTTTTGTGTGCAATTGTGCAAGCTGTGTTGCTTAATTACCTGATTCTGTATGATCTGTTTATGTATCGTGCTCAAAATTTTTACAGCTTTAGCTGATTATAATTTTGCTTGCATTGTAATATTTTGTTTATTATTTTATTGATTGTGACAACAGATACTTAACCTCCTATTTGCTGCCGGTAGAGTTGTAATAATTCAGTAAAGACAGGTATGCTTTGCCTTAAGTGTCACCTTTGGTTTCACAAAAAGTGTACAGAGCTGTCAGAATTTCATTACTATGATCTTGCAAATACCGATATTGAGTTTATTTGTATGAACTGTCAGTAGTCAAATAACCATTTATTTACTACTTCCATACCGGATACTAAATTAAATGAGCTTATCAATTTGGTTAGAGTTAACTGCCAGTAATCTGTGGCATATGTGACGGATATTTTGTTTTATGTTAGGGTAGACATAAACTTCTCTGTGATTACCTTTTCATCACTTAAGGAATCAGCTGGATATAATTTTCTCCACATAGTAGTAAACGTTTCCGCTAAGGAACATATTATTTTCTCACTATTTTATAGGCCTCCTTTACTTACAAAAAAAGTTAATGACTCTTTGTTTGTCTACTACGTCTACTCTGCCTCTTACAATTATTTTATCATCTTGGGCGATTTCAATAGCCCTTCGATTGACTGGCACTCCTTATATTGTTCCACCAACTTGTTTGATATCTGGCTCCTCCATTTTAGCATTGATCATGCTTACACTCAACATTTTACTGCGTCTACCAGATTTTCGATCTGGATGTACGCCCTCTTCTTTAGATCTCATTTTCACAAACTTCCCCTTTTTAATTGTTTACGTCAAACACTTGCCTTCTCTTGAAAAGAACGACTACTCTTTCCTGTCTTTCCCTGTTTATTTGCCATTTTTTATCTATCTGGTATCTAAGCCGAAAATTGAGTCAATTCCTGATTTTAGTAGAGCTAACTTTTCTGGCTTACGGAACATCCTTAGTCAAGCTGATTGGAGCCTCTCGGCTGAGAATAATGTTAATACTAATTATTCTCGTTTTACTCAAATAATTACTGATGGTTTCAGGTTTCAGGTTTGTACACGAGTTAAATAGAAGAAAACTCCTTTTAAGGTATTGGGTATTACGTAAAAATAGTAGATGGTTAACGAAAGAAAAAGTAAAAATACATGTGCACAAATACGTGTGTATAAAAAAAATAATAAATAAAGAAATAAAGAAAATGAGAAAAAGAATTAGGTGAAATTAAGAAGGTAATACATATCATACGCCGATTTAAACGCTTGGATAGATGGGGCTCACACAACATGTGGGGGAAGATTGTTCCAAGCAGAGATAACCCTGTAGAAAAAATGATGTAGACCTATACGGGAATGAACATGGGGCTTGGAGAGTTTGAGGAGGTGTCCTCTACGAGGGCCGCTAGAGATGGCGAATAAATGCTTAAACTGGTCGGAATTGATAAATTTGAAAACTAAAATGATGGTATTAATAAATTAATTCCTTTTAGCTACTCTATCCATTTTAAGCTCAAAGTTCTGCGTTTTTTTAACTCGCTGTATTCAGAAACGCAATCTTACTTTTTATAAATGGAAAGTGGCACAGCTCCTTTGTTTACATTATTCTTATTTACATTCACGTAACAAAAAAATAGAGTTTTTAAAAATAAGCAACTCCATAAATTATTACTAAAATCAAATAAGGACAGAAGTAATTTATTTAAGTTTATAAAACGTCAAAAAAATTGTGGTGTTTTCCTACCTTGTTTGAAAGATAATACAGGTTCTTTCCTCCATCCTCTTGGGGTGTGTGTATCCTTTAGCTCTTATTTTAAGTCAGTCTACACCACAAATAACCCTCGTCCTTCCATTACAAATAAATCCCCTTTCTCATTAGGCATACCTCTTATTACCATCCCTTCGGTGCCACATCAGCCAACTAGACCAAAGTTCACCTAGTGTGGACCTAATGGCATCTATCCGTGTGTCCAGAAAGAACGCGCTGATATTATTGCTCCTATAATAGTTAATATTTTTAATTATTTTATCAGTACAAGGACTTTACTTATTGTCTAAAAGCAAGCTTATATCAAACCTATTTATAAATCCAGTGGCAGATACACCCTATTAAGTTATAGGCCGATTAACATCCTGTTTACCCCGAGTAAAGCCTTAGACAGGTTAATTAAGCAGCATCTAATGAACTTCCTCATTAAAAATAAGTTGATTTATTCGGTTCAATATGGTCTTATTTCACTGAGATTATGTCTCTCCAAATTGTGATCAGATCTGTAAATTGGCCTGTACCTCAAAAAAAAAAAGAAATAATGTAAAGATTTTTTTGAGAAATATATATATATATATATATATATTATACAAACAGTTTTACGTCTATTCTTAATCAGGGTTTTTCGACTGATACCATCTATTTTGATTTTACAGAGGCTTTCAATAAGGTTTCACACCAGTTATTACTAAAGAAACTCGCTTCCCTAGGTATTTTAGATTTTTTCTTTTTATAGATTAGGAAATTTCTAATCAATGTCGTTTTAGTGTTAAACTTGAAAGTGACATTTCTTTTTAGTGTAACATTAGTATAGGGGTCTCTCAAGGTTCGGTTTTAAGTCCTTTACTATTTATTTTATTTATTAATAATTTGCCAGCAGTATTTCATTCGAACATCCTACTCTATGCAGATGATGTAAAGATCTGGCTCTCTAACCCTAAATTATTGTAACCAGATATACAGAATATATTCAATTAGTATGTTGATAATAGGCTCCCTTTAAATTGGCCTAATTTTTTTATTTACCAATTGGTAAATACAATAATAATAGTTATTATGTGTCTTTAATAAATTTCCCGTTTATAGCACAATTGCATACTGTCAAGGAGCTGGGAGTGGTTTCCAACTCTTCCCAGACGTGTATTCGTCTTATACATTTTTTTAGACGGAATCTCGGTAAAGTTTCTAATGATTTAGCCCTGCTTCTTTACATGTTATATATCAGACCTCGCCTCGAATATTACGTTTAAGTGACGTCTCCGATATTAAAATGAGACTCGGTATTATTAAAAAAAATTCAGAAGTTTGCGAGATATCCTTGAGATTTTCCAGTTTTAATCTCTTTCCGTTGACAAATAAAGGACTCCGAGGCAGTCTAATTCTGGTTTTCCAAATATTTAAAACTGATTCATTACATCCCTATTTCACTAAATCTGATGATAGGCGCAGAAATCATAATTGCAAATTGCTTAAACCCAGGGCATACACCAAGGTTAAACAGCATTATTTTTTTAACTGGGTTGTCTCTGCTTGGAATAGTTTTCCCTCCCATATTGTTAACCTTCTAAATCTTTATACTTTCAAATTAGCATATAATAAGTTTAACCTTACTAATTATCTTTAACATTTTCCACTTATGTGTTTTGGCACTTTTATGCCCCTTTATTATTGTTTTATTATTTATTTTTATTATACGTTTCTCTTTGTTTATTGATATTTAATACTTATGAACCGAGGATCACAAGGAGTTTCTCTTATTTTCATGTATTAACATACAACTTGCAACCAACATCAATAATTTAAGACAGGCCCACTCACACTTTGTAAAATTAATCAAGAAATGTATCAATAGGCTTGTTCTATTTCGGATTCTTTCCTATATCAAACCTAAGCTGTTAAGAAAAATTGTCTTTTTAATTTAGAAACGGAACAAGTTTCTCTGTCTTTAAAAATCTACCAAACTCCTCTGTTTTAACTATAATTATATCTCAACCAGAAACCAATGCTCCAAACTGATTAGGTCGCATAGGGATTACATAGTTAATAAATGTCTAATTAGAGCTAAAAAATAATAAGAATATTATATATAAGTTTATTTAGGGCAGAAAAGGTTCTGAAATTTTACTATCCTGTTTAAAAAATAACAAGGATTTATTACTAACTGGACCCCAAGTTTGTAACAGTATGAAGGATTATTTCAACTTTGTGTTTCAATTGTCTAAAATTCCCCCCTCTTCAATACCAGCATTCAAACCACTCAATAAGTCATTTTATTCCAAATGCTCAAGCAGGTTTTAATCAACTCGTTTGACTCAAATCTTCCTCTTGTAATGCTAAAAGAATTTATCCTAGAGTACTCATAAAATGTGTTGATATACTTGCAACTCACTTAACTCAAATCATTTTTCACTCCTTTAACCCTGGCCGTCTTCCACTTATCTGGAAGTCGGCATTTATTAGGCCAATATACAAATCGGGTACTAAACATATTTAGGATATCTATAGACAGATTATTATTCTATTAACCCCAAGTAAAATTATGGAAAGTTTAATTAGGACCCCATTTATTAAATTTCATTATTAAGTTTAATATATATAATTATTCCGACCCAACATGGTTTTATGCCTCACAGATCCTGTCTTTCTAATTTATGAACCTATACAGATAGCATTACAAACATATTAGATACAAGCTCATCAGTTGTTGCCATTTACTTCGACTTTACAAAAGCATTTAATAGAGTACTTCATGATCCACTTTTATATAAGTTATGATCATTTAGCATCAGTGATCCAATCTACACCTGAATTTTAAACTTTCTTTCTAAAGGTTTTTTAAGGGTCCGACTTAAAACAGACTAATTCATTCCTTGTCAAATCAGTTTAGGTGTGCTCCAAGGATCGGTATTCGAGCATCTACTGTTTATTATTTTAATCAACGATCTACCCAATGCAGTTCAATCCAACATCCTGATTTGTGCAGATGATGTTAAGATCTTGGATTCTAACCCTGATCTATTACAGACTGACTGTTACTGTTGGAATAAAATATTTAAAATGATTATTAATTTTTATTTCGATTACAATTTTTATATTTTTGAACATTTAAACAACTTTGACTTTATTTGAATTTTGTTTTGAAGCGCCTTTTGTGTATTTGAATTTCTCACGTTTGTTGTTGACGTGATTGTGGTTCTGTAAGTATATTGTGTCCTGTTTTCCGGTTCGTAAACAATATTGAACAATAATTTAGATCATACAAGAGCTTTTTTGATTAAAATTAGCTAGAGTGCTGATAATTATCTGTATCAATTTAAATCAAAGAAAATCAGGGCCGAGATCTCACACTGACATCTCCAATATCTATGGCTGTCAAAAGCTTTCTTCCACTAAATTTAGCTAAGTGAAAACATATTTTTTTAATAAACCATCCATAAATGTCTTTACAATACTCCATCCTGACTTCCAACCGATAGAATCGGTTAAGTTGATAAAGGATCTAAGAATATTGGTAGATTCTGCACTTAAGTTTACAGGACATTATACTAGAGCAATTCAAACTTGCTATCGGCTATCTAAATTCTTCAAAAAGAATCTAGGTAGGCTATCCCGGAATGTTCATCTGCTTTATATGCCTTATATCAGACCGCACCTGAAATATTGTGCTCAGGTTACTACATCAATTATTAAATCTGGCATAGAGTTTCCAAACGACGCAAAGGACTATCTCTAAATTGCTTAGGTCGTTAAAGCATCTTCCCTATAAAGATAGACTGCATTCTCTAAAATTGTTTCCCTTATGCAGTAGAAAACTTCGGGGCGATCTTATTTTGGTATATCAACTTTCCATTCGTCTTTTTTTACGTTCTCCAAAAATTCTTACAACGGGTCATAAATCTAAGGTACATTCCAAGTTGAGACTCCATTATCTCTCCTAAAGAGTTATCAACACCTGAAACAGTCTGCCTTCAAAAGTGATCAATGCCCAATTTGTTGACTTCTATACCCTCTCTAATTTTACATAATTTTTGTCAGTTTACCCTCCAGGTATATTAATAATGTCGATATATTTGAACCGAGAATCAAAAGGAGATTGTCTCCTACTCAACTGGTGAACCAACCTGTAACCTGATTACTATCGCAAACTACACGAAACACGGTTTTAAAAATTAGAAAAGCCGGTTTTCTTAGAATTACCGTAAAAAGGTCTAAATCTTCATAAAACCAGGGTCAAAAACAAAAGAATCATTCATTTGATCCATCTGGTCTCCCTTTGCCCAACATGAAAACAGATAAAACCCATTTCCCATCAGTTCACATGTAGTTACAGTGACAAAATATTGGTCGAAAAATGCGTCGCTTAGCTAATCATGTTAAAATATACATTTCCAAATGGATGAACAAGAAGTTGAAGGTAAGTGAACATTTATGCGCTTCCTCTATATCACGTCATTTACTCTAAACCAATCACCAAATTGACTTTAAAATGTTTCAGTGTTTATTACTTCTCGTGCTTACAATATGTTGAAAATCTTTAAATTTTCTTTCATATTCACAAATTGAAGATTAGTTTGTGTGCACAAAACACATCGTTCCTGGATTATTACTAGTTTAGTTATAACCCAAAGTGTGTGTTAATCAGTTTGTTAATGACTTGTATTTCATTTATTATAATTTTTTGTCGGGATTATCTCTTTTAGCCCAAAGGCAATGTGGTATTCATATACCTTAGGATATGTTTAAAATACCCTGGGTGTATGCTTGCATCTACTCGCCTTAGTGGAAGCCCAGTTATACCGCTATGCGTTCGGTCTCTGATGTCATTAGTCATAGGATGCTGATGACCCTGAGGATTCGAGTAATGTTTACTAAGTGTCCATTTCCAATGTTCCTCTTCCACTTGGTGCCCATAGAAATCTAAACTATTAACAGCGGGGACCAAACACAAAACGTTATAAATGGATTCGCTCTGTAGCGAGCAAACATCCAGGATATATTAAGGTATCTTATAATAACCGTTTGGGCCAAGGGAGATAACCCTGACAAAAAATCAAGTAACCTCGTTAATCTTTGCAAACAGCGGCGACTTATTGGAAATTGAGACTTTATAAAATTATTGAAATCTTCGAAATCATTAACACCCCATTGATAACTACTATTACATGAAAACTTTGAAATTTTAATCAATTACTACACAATTAGATGAAGGAAAGTACTTGGTCAAATTCTAAGTTTACCGCCCGAAAGACCAGCAACAACGGTTTTGGAATGGACAATTGAAAATGGTAAAAAAGAGGTTAGTAGACTACAGAAAACTTGGTTAAGAACTATCTGGAAAGAGTTAATTAAAATGAATGTTTTATCTAATCAAACAATGTTCAAATACGTGGAAAAATTTTGTCTCGTTCTTTTTTAATTATGGGATTATTTTTTTTACTGTAATTGTTATCTTATTGTCCCATGCTCACTTTTAAAGCAAAAGGATATTGTAATATTAATAATAATAATAATAATAATAATAATAATAATAATAAATTACTAAACAATAAACATGTAAGCAAAACAACTTCAAAATCAACTCCATTCCATTTATGTTTAATAAACCAAAACCCTATATTCATAAATTTAATAAAAAAATCACGGTGTAAGTATTTATTCATAAAATTACAAATACAATCCCTCGGGTGTTCCTTCACTTTTTCGATATAATACATTTTCTTTAGCTTTTTTAAAATCTTCATCAGTGACTTTCATACGTCTTTCACGTAAAGCCAGCAAACCAGCCTCCATACATATGGCCTTAAAATGATATATATATATAACATATTATTAAACAATAAATTTAAAATAACGTCATTTTTCAAATCTATATACATCTCAATTGCATAACTAGAGCCGGGGTGCCGGGGTGATCTAGCGGTACAGCGCTCGAATTCAGACCTCGGTGGACATGGGTTCGAATCCCACCACCGGCACTAAAATGCGGGCCCACGTTCGGCTTCGCTAAAATGTCCACTGCTGAAAGATGTTTCTCGTAAAACATTCAAAGTAGCAAACATAAAATTAAAATTAAAAATTAAAACTGTATTTGAAACGTATATATATATATATATATATATATATATATATATATATATATATATATATATATAATTTGTAAACAGCTCCAGTGTTTAATAACCTATATAAAATTATTTTTGAAATGGGATTTAAACTCGTAAACTATCATTTTAACGCTTTAACTAATAGGCTACAATTAACAAATATACGAAATGTACAAAATCAAATTTCATTCAACAGTTCTCAAAACAGGGCCTCATAATTCACTATTTTACTGAGTTCAAGTGGCCTAAAATTAATTACACCAATGGTTGGACGTATATTGTGCTTAAATACTATTTTGAAAAATGTCGGTCACTGAAGTTTAAACGCTCAATTCTCAACTCATCCACTACTTACCTTGATGTCGGCTCCAGACAATTCGTCTTTGGAAATGACATATTCTTCCAAACAAACATCTTCGGCTAAAGTCATTCGGCTCGTGTGAATAGAAAATATGCGACGTTTCGTTTTTTCATCAGGTAACGGAAATTCGATTTTGCGATCAATACGGCCGGGCCTAATCAAAGCCGGATCAAGTGTTTCGATGCGATTCGTCGCCATGATCACTTTGACGTCGCCCCGTGAATCGAAACCATCAAGCTGGTTTAACAATTCCAACATGGTTCGTTGAATTTCACGTTCACCTCCCGAATTCGATTCGTATCTTTGAAAAAATACGAATGTGAAAACATAAATCATACATAAATTCAGTTTTTAAAAATATATTGCACAATTGCTTCAAATTCGATCGCAATAATAATTATAAATCGTATATTTTGATTAGGTTGGACTGGCAAAAAATCAATTGGGTTACCAATAAACCTACAGGAATTAATAAAACGCTTGACTTGCAGCTGTATAAAAATCGGCTAAAATCCAACTACCGAAAAATAAATGCAGATCACTGTTTGATTTCGCTAAATTTCCACTTACTGAAAAATGTTTACCATCATATATATATATATATATATTAAAGCAATGGAATCTATTTAAAATTTGTTTTTCGGTTGGATCAGTCACGTGTTTCAGCCTTTTTGCTAGTTTATAGTATGGTTAATTTACCGTCTCACATTTTTATTTGAATATATATCTATGCGCTATATAACTATTAAATTTAAAATATTCTCGAAAAGTTAAAAATCTATGGTTTGATAACTTGACATAATGAGAATCTTTACAAAAAATCGGTAATAGTGTTAATCATGTATTTGTAACAGTAAATATATAAATAAAACTTGATTCTTTTAAACATTTAAAATATAAATAATTTTGGTAACATTAATGAAATTAAAATATCCTGTGTTGACCTGACTTATATAACATGTTAGTCGTTATAAAATTACGTTTTTTGAAAACACTACATAATTTAGTAATTTATTATAATTAACCCTAAAAAACATACTCAGCATAATCAAATACAAATTAATGGAGAAAAGAAACCAACCGGGAATTTTTATACAAATTTACTCAAAACTACCAAGAAACCTCTAAACTATAACCTGTTTTAAAAAAAGAACATAGTTATATAACTTTTAGGCTAGCTGAGTTTAAATATTAATCGCATCTTAAATTAAAGCTATCCAACAAGTCTCATCTACTGCATAAATACACAAAAAACAATTATTGGTGGCAAAGTCACCTCTTCATTAATTCCAAGTTCGCATAGCATCTCGAATAATCCCTTTCCACTGTTTAATAATTAACTAAAATCATATACCACAATATTAATCCAAAAAATTTTATTAACCACCTAGTCTTGTTCATTATCCAAGTAACAGTTTATAAAACGTATAAGTTAGTGAAAAATCACCTCATTATTTTCGTTTTAAAAACATTTATTACTGTTCTCTAGGTAAAAAAATTAAAAGTACAAAAGTATTAATTTTTATTAACAAATATGACTGTTTATTAAGGTAGACAAGTATGTTTAATTTCCAGAGTTTTCTTACTTAAACAAATGACCAAATACTGTATTGGTAAACCTTAAGATACCAATAAAATATATTGAATGTTTGCATACATCCACAAAGGCAGAAACAAACGTGTAGCGCCCTGCTTCAATTTAGTCAAAATTCAAAATGCACTACATGGAGGTACGGAATCAAAAAAAGTCACTGTTATCAAAACTAAAGACTGTATCTAAATTAACCGTTTTTCCAGTCCATAGTACCGTTAGTTGGAAAAAGATGTCAACTGGAAAAAATTGTTACAAACCGAAAAACATTTTGATTATCGAATACCTAAAAAGGTATGTCAATGGTACAAACTCTATTGTGCCAGCTTGACGCTTACAGTAGTTAAACGTTGCATTCATACTCTGATGCAAAACATTTAAAATCTTACTACCAGTAGTAAATGGAAGCACTCATTTGACTATATTAATTGTTTAGCTGCTAAAAATGTTTCTAACTAAACACTTCAACAATATAACCAAAAAGTGAAATCAAACAATTTAAAACTGAAATTCGATTCATTTATCTAAATAATATCGTTACAACAAAAATAGAAAAAATAATAAACTATACCTTTTAGTACCAACGGCATCGATTTCATCAATAAACACAATGCTAGGAGCATTTTCTTCGGCCAGTCTAAATAGTTCTCGGACAAGTTTTGGCCCGTCACCTAAGTACTTTTGTATAAGTTCGGATCCTACCACGCGCAAAAATGTGGCTGAAGTTTGATTTGCAACAGCTTTAGCAAGCAAAGTTTTACCTTAAAAATAATAAATCAACTTTTGAAAACAAACTATTTAATATATCTTATTAATAACAATAAAAAACTTTTAATAAAAAAAATGTAAAAATCAGTGTAGATATCTTTACATATAATGTTAACTAAAATTAAACATTAAAAATAAAGGTATTAGAAAATCCAATTTTAATAAGTCTTAGTTAAAATTTAATGGTACGCAAAATCAATCGTTTTATTTATGCTAAATCTCGTCTGTCAGAATACCTCAAAGGTCTCTTGAGTGTACGCCCTAAAAATTGATAATCTATAATTTTTGGTAACTGGAACTAATATGGACAATAATAACCAGTAGAAAATGTCTATATCAGATGATAATACAATTACCACAAAAAACCTCGCATATAAACACAAAATAATATAGTTAAAAGACAATATTTATTCCAAATAAAAAATTAGTTATAAAGGAAACCCAATGCTTTAAACGATAATTATCTAATACTTTACTACAAATGCATTAAAATTATCATTATTGGAGATAAACTTTTGATTATGTTCGCTTAGATTAGTCTAAGTTATCAAAAACCCTTCAACCATCAACTTTCAAAGCGTGTACTAGATAGACTAGAATGCGTACCTGTTGCTTCCCAACTTTTTATCATTTGAAAAGCACCTGTCAAAATTAAGAATAAAAGCTTAAGAATATGTGCATAGTGCTAAATAAAAACCATTTTAATTAGGTGTTTATTAAAATCAAACAATTTAACAAAATAAGAGGTTTAACAAGTCGCAGAAACTGATAGAGCGTTGAAAGGGATGCTAATGACCCTGAGGATTTGAGTAATGCTTATAAAGTCTCAATTTCCAATGATGGTGATATTCCTGACTGTTAGTCCTCCACGTGGTGCATCCTGGACTAGGTGCCAGCAGGCATCTAGACTAATAACAACAGGGTCCGAGTGCACAGCGGTATAACTGGGCTTCCGCTACGGCGGAGTGGGTGCGAACATACACCCAGGATACTTAAAAGGTATCTAAAGGTATACGTATATCATATGTAGCCCTTGGGCTAAGGAGATAACCCTGACAAAAAATCAGGCGGCCTCGTCAATCTTTGCGAACAGTGGCGACGTCACAAAGGATGCCGTCTACCAGCCAAAAAACTTTGTTATTCTTCTACATTTGTGTTACGCTTATCAAGCCATCGAAATCGATCGTTTGCTATGTCATATAAATATGGGAAATAATGAAGAGGTGACACGTCACCAACCAAAATGAAATGAATGAATGAATGAATAGAGCGTTGAATAGAAATAGATGTTATGTGGTTTGTCAAAGTATCAATTACTGATTTACAGAGAAAATACGATTAATAGCAAAAAATAGACAAATTTGTTTCAAAATATTTAAAACAATCAATTAACAGCTTTATATAAATTTTAATAAGTACCTGTTCCAGGAGCACCATATAAAATAACACCTTTAGGAGGTTTAATTCCCATTTCTTCATAAAGCTCAGGATGAGTCAATGGTAGCTCTACAGATTCCTTAATTTCTTGAATTTGAGCATCTAAGCCTCCAATATCAGCATAAGTTTCTTGAGGTGCTTTTTCAAGTTTCATAACCGTGACCATTGGGTCTATTTCATCCGTTAAAACACCAACAACTGCATGAACCTATAGAAACATAATAATAATAAATAAATAACCTTATGGTTTAGCAACACTGGACAGCCTAATTCAAGAATTCCTTTGTTTACAAATGATAGTATGCTGACGTAATGTTCGCTGCCAACAGATGTAGAGACAACCACATGATTATCATCAATAATTTCTTCCAATGTACCTACAGACATTGGAGTTCCACGTAAATCGTCAACCTTCGAACGCTCTTCCTAATATAAAATTATAAAAAATAAAAAAACCTACTTCATGACGTTCCTCGTCAGTCTTTAAACGCTCTTGATTTTTTATGAATTCTTCCTCCATTAATAAAAAATCTTTTATTCTTTCCATCTTCAATAACCTCAATTTACAACGTGTATGTGGAGTCACTTGAGGCAGTTTATTCGCACTATCAGGTCCCTTATTACGCCTATTTTTACCCATTCTAGTAGGTACAGGTGGATCTAGTTCACGACGTTTAGTCTTAAAAACTCATATAACTATTCTAAAAATACCTTGTCATCCTTTTTGTTTTCATGAGTCGATTGTTTCTGTCCCTATAACATCAATATATACATATATATAAAAACAAAACAAACCATTGCAAACCAAACTAAGAAAAATGTTCGAGCAACGCGCTAACAACTTGAAGGTGATAAATACGGCAAAATATAAATTATTATTATTTGTTATATATATATATATATATATATATATATATTAATGTTTATATATGCTTTTAATTAACAAATAAAGATTTTAAATTTTTTTAAACATGAAGACTGCGGTACGCTTGCGTAACGTGCTGATCAGAAGTAGCTTGTTGTTTTGCGCTTGATCGTTGTTATACGTGTTATTGTTGTTTGTTTTTGTGTCGTTTTTAGTGTTTTTTGTTTTTGTATTAATTGTGCAACCTGCTGTTGCTCAATTGTTTGAATCAGTTCGATTTGCAAGAATCGTACCTGAACCTATATATATATATACAACTCCTAAGCTAATTAGTGTTAAAAACGTAGTTATTAAGTAAAACATCTGTAGCAATCACATAACTCAAAAAAACTCAGTTTAATCATAATATATACAATATTATATAATAAATAAAATACAATTACAATTTTATTAATATCTATTGTTATTATAAAAAAAAATTGTATAAAAGTTAAACTTGTTCAAAATTACAAATCTGGTAAAAATTATTAATACAAAATATAACGTCAAATATGAAAAAAAACAGTACACATGGAATATTTTCAGTTACCAAATGATTGATTGAATAATAATGAACAAAATGTTTAATAATTAATGTGATCGCCCTTCTTTTTAACCACTTGATCAAGGCGGTTTGGAACGCTGTCGATGAGATTGTTGATATATTCTTGTTTCATCTCATATTGAACAACAAACTGAATACGATCACACAAATCCTCAATTTCAGTATGCTTATTGATGTTGCGCTTTAGCATACTGAAAAAAATTTTCAATAACATTTATGTCCGGACTGTTAGGTGGTAATTGAATAAAGAAATTTTTTGATTTTAGCCCTTCTAATGTCTAAATGTAAATATAAAACAAATAAAGTAAACCTAGGTAAATATGACATTACCTTTTTGGACGTATGACATGGAGCATTGTCCTGAAAAACATTAGTAAGCCCGGTGTGAGTGTGTTTGCATTTCATTATAAAAAACTTCCTTCATTAATGAAACAAATTTTTCACTATCTAAGGTACGGATATAATTTTCCATTTAATAGGTTCATTATACTTAATACCGAACCAACACATCACTTGTCGAGGGTGGGCTTTTTTCTAACTACCGGAAGTAAATGTTTTTGAAAATTAGGCCCGCATAGTACTTTATTTTTATATCCAAATGGTTCATCCCGAATCATTGTTTCATCAACAAAATATACCGAGCGCCAATAAGACAATCTTCGTTCAATCCACTTGTTACAAAACATAAATCTACATTCTTTTTGTTTTTATTAATAAATGGTTTAACTATTGGCGATTCACGTGTTAAACCAAATTCTCTTGAACGGCTTCTCACCATTGAATAACTAAATTCTTGTAAATTATCTTTTACAATATTCGAAATGGGCTTGTTGTAATTTTTTTAATTCCATTAAAATTTTTCGATTCATCTGTCTTACTTGTTTTTCTTTTTCTACCAACATTATCATAGTTTCTTGGTTTTTGTCCATTCAAAACACGATAAATTGTTGTAAGACTTACTCTATACAATTCCGCTAATTGTTTAGGCAAAAATCCGTAGTTTTTTTAATTTTTTTATAACATGGTGTTCATTGTCATTAAGATGGTAATCTTTTCTATCGTTGGTACTCATTTTACAGAACGAAAATAAATAACGAAATTAATCTGATTTTCAAGGTCAATTATAATTTAAAATAAAAAAAATTTTAAATTATCTAAAAAAAAATTTATTTACAAAAAAATAATAAATAATTTTTTAAATATATTTTTAAGTAATTAAATTTTAATTTTAATTAGCATTATGACGGTACAACTGGATCAAAGTTGAATGTTTAAATTTTAACTATTAAACGTTGTTTATTTTTAATGAAATTAAGCGCACAAATTAATAATCGACCAATTATTATAAAAATTATATAGATTTAACTTATTATCCACGCTTATATGACTGCTGTTTTTAAAATATGCTATTTTGGCCGACTGAGCGTCTTTAAATAAATATTTCTAAATAAATATAAAGCATCTATTACATATTTTACATTATTTTTTTAATTCTTAATATTTATTTTTACTAAAAAATAATTAGAGATAACAAATTAATTTATATTAATTTTTTTCTAAATTTTTATCACTAATTTATTCAGTGGCTGTATATATATATATGCTTTTTGTGTGGCTTGGTGTCATTTGTGCAACTTGTGTTGTACATTTGCTTATTCGTGTACAATCTGTATGATTCGTACTTGAACTATTTTTAAAAAATCCCTTTTCCGATTATCACCTTGCATTTGCATTGTGATATTTACTTTTATTATATTTTAATAGTATTCAGATACCACAATGAAATTCTCCCAACTAGCAGTATACGAAAGACGTGGGTGTAGTTAGTCTGTAAAAACCGATATGTTTTATTCTGGGTGTAATACCTGGTTTTACGAACATTGTACTGGTCTTTCAGAATCCCTTTAGAGTTATCCAATAGTGACGATAACTTCTATTGTATAAACTGTCTCTGGTCTAAGGGCCACAGAGACGATTCCTCATTGAATTAATTAAGCTAGTTAATGAGATTAAGTCCAGTAATCTAAACCTAAAAATTCCGTCGTGGCTCTGCATGTTTCCTATTCAACTTCTTTTCAAAACAGTCAGAAGAAATTAGATTGCTCAAAGACTCTGTAGCGAGTCTTTCCCTGTTGGTCAAGGATCCCCTTTTTCGACCTCTATTTCAAAACAGACAAAAGAAATTAGATTGCTCAAAGACTCTGTAGCGAGTCTTTCTCTATTAGTCTAGATCCCCCATTTTTGACAACTAAAGCCGTCCTCCGACTCTCGCAGGATGAAATCCTTTGCGCTGCTAAACAATTCGCAGCAGATAGACGACGTGAACACAACTTAATAATTAGAGGAATTCCCGAAACGGCAACCAATTATAATGATATCGTCTCAGAGATTGTTAAATCTTGTCTACCATCATTCCCTGAGGGTAAAATTTTCCGTATGACGTGTAAGCGTCCTCACTCCTTCCCCCCAATCATAGTGCGTAGTACCTCCAATGTTGTAAGCAAAATCTTAAGTATCTGGCCCTCCGTTCGCATTAATTTTTCCGGGATTCGTCTACACAAGAACCATCCTGTGTCTGATAGAATGGTTAAATCTCGCTTCTTAGCCCAAAACAGTTGCCCGAAACTTTCGGCCATCCCTATTGTTAAACTTACCCCTCTTAAGCTCAAAGACACCTCCATTCCTATTACAAACTTACAGGATTTTCCCTCTCCGCCCCAGAGTCGCGTCCCTTTCCTTCATCGTCTAAAAGACACAGGTGCGCTACTCCCCTCACCAACCCTGTCCTATTAAGTTTTTTCTATACTAATACGTTTAGCCTTTCGAATAAGCTTTTTGAATTAACCAGTCTAGTCGAAGTCTTAAGGCCCCATATTATTGGAATTACAGAAACTTCGCTTTCGGATGATATACATGATAACGAACTGCTAATCCATGGCTATAATATTATCCGGCTTGACTCTAAGGGCTTCAGAGGTGGGGGATGTCTCTTCTATATTAAAGAGGATATTAGTTTTACCCCCCAGCCCTCTTCAGAGCTTTATAATCAAGGGTAAAACCTTCTCTCAGTTGCTATCACTCTCTCCTCAGGCGAGAGCATCCTCGTCTCAAACCTTTACCGTTGTAAGATCTTACTGAGATCTCGGCCCTGAATTCCTTTGATTTAATTTGATACGGACAATTATCAACATCCCAGCTAATTTCAATCAAAAAAGCTCTTGTGTGATCTAATATATCGTTCTGCAATTTATTATTACAAAATAATTCAAATTTACATATCAATATGTTTACCAACAGGAATAAACAGGACACAAATATACTCACAGAACAAAAGTCACGTTAACAACAACGTGATACATTCAAATACAAAAGCGCGCCTCAGGACAAGATTCAAACATAGTCAAAGTGTTTATATGTACAATAATATAAAAATAGTAATTGAAATAAAAATTAATAATAATTTAATTATTTCATTCAACAGTAATAAACCGTCCCCCAGCTCTTCCTGAAACCTCCAACCGTTCCTTATTTCTGGAACTTCATTCTATTTTAGCGTCCAAACACGATTATTATTTTCTAATGGGAGACTTGAATGCCCCCTCTATTAACTTGAACTCACTCAGCTGCTCTACTAAGTCCTTTGATTCCACTCTTCTTCATTTTAGTATAAAACATGAACTCACCAAACATGTTTGCTCCCCCACCAGGTTTAGGATTGGTAGTTCCTCATCTTGCCTAGATCTAGTTTTAACAAATAAAGCCTTTTTGATTGATGGCATTTATCATTTACCTCCCCTAGGAAAGAGTGATCATGCTCTTCTTTCTTTCACAGCTCACTTCTCCTCATCCGCAATAGGCCTAAAGCATAGGTCCTTGCCCGCTCCTAACTTCCGCCGTGCTGATTTTGTAAGTTTTTAGGAACTACCTGAGGAATGTTACCTGGGACCTCTCTACTAACGACATAGACAGTCTTTACGATCAATTCTCTCACATCATCCGAATAGGTATTAAGCGTTTTATTCCATTTCATACCCCTAACCCCTTCTAAACCCAAAATTCCCCGTTTTATTATCCGCACCATTAAGTCGCGCAATATTGCCTTTAATAAGTGGAAATTGACAGGTCTCCCTATTTTCCTCTACCGCTATTTAGATCTCCGTAGTAAATCAGTAGCATGTCTCAGGCGACTTAAAAGCTATAGACTCTACTCACTCCTGAACAATGCCAGATCCGACAATAGTCTTCTTTTCAAATTTATCAAGAACAAGCGAGGATATGATCTCTCCCTTCCCAAACTTAAAAGTGATTCTGGTTCCTTTTTATCGTTACCAGAAATCTGCACCATCTTTGGTAATTATTTTAAATCTGTTTTTAATCAGGATTTTACTATTGGTTCCCTTCCTGAACCTACCCTAGATTTAGGATGTCCCATTATTACGCCATCTCTAGCCTTTAAACATCTATCTTATCTTAAATCTTTCTCCCAAGGTGCAGATGAACTATTCCCAAGAGTTCTTAAAGAATGTGCCTCCAAACTAGCCCCTCTCCTTATTCATATCTTTAATCGCTCTATCCAGTCCGGTAAATTAGCTGCTATTTGAAAACTCGCCTTTATTCGGCCTATTTACAAGTCCGGTCCCAAGTTCAAGCTGGAAAGTTTCAGGCCGATCAGTATTTTATCCGGTTCTAGCAAAATTTTAGAAAAAATCATTAAATCCCATTTGGTTAATTTTATCTCTATAAATAACCTAATAAATTCAGCCCAACATGGGTTTATGCCTGGGAGATCCTGTCTTTCCAATGTATTGACGTTTACAAAGAGCATTACCGGGATGTTGGATTGGTCATCATCAGTCGATGTAATCTACTTCGACTTTTGCAAAGTTTTTGATAAAATTCCGCATTCAGCTTTACTTGGTAAGCTAAAAGCTTTTGGGATAAATCCTCCGCTCCTAGATTGGATACGTGACTTTCTTACTAATCGTAAGTTCTGTGTCAAATTAGGTAGTGCAGCCTCCTCTCCCTCTCCAATCTCATCGGGGGTCCCTCAGTAATCAGTTCTGGGTCCCCTTCTTTTTAATATCTATATTAATGATCTGCCTACAGTCGTTCATTTTAACATCCTGCTTTATGCTGACGATATTAAAATCTGGGGCTCTAACCCCGAACAACTACAACAGGATGTTATTAACATTTACCAATGGTCTAAGGACAATGCACTCCCCCTGAATATTTCTAAATGTAATTATTTCTCATTTGGAAAACCTACAGGAAACCGATATACTGTCCCTAGTACTCAGACTACTCTAAGATTGACACGGTAAAATATTTTGGTGTGACTTTCAATTCCTCCCTTAGCTTCTCGTCACACCATAATAGAGCATCGTTAACCTGCTATCGTCTTATAAAATTTTGTAGACGTAATTTAGGAAATATTCAGCTAGCTGTACCCGATTTCTTTATCAATTATACATTAGGCCGCACCTCGAATACTGTATTCAAGTAACGTCGCCTATCCTAAGGGCAGACATAGTTAAACTTGACAAAGTTTAAAGAAGCTTCACTAGACTCCCGCGTACCCTAAAGAGTCTTCCTTACCCCAAGCGACTGGAAGCGCTTTGTTTTTTTCCATTAAAAGATAGAAGACTCCGGGTCGACCTAATTCTAGTTTTCAAACTTATAAACTATACCCAGTTTAAGCACATGTTTGCCTTTTCTCATGTTTCCCGTAGATGACACCCTCTTAAGCTCTCCAAGCTGCGAGTTCAATCCCGACTAGAACTTTATTATTTTTCCTTTAGGGTTATCACTGCATGGAACAATCTACCTCCGCACGTCGTGTTAGCCCCATCCCTTCAGGCGTTCAAATCTGCATACGATAAATTTTACCTTCTCAAGTTTACCTAACGCTTTTTTCTTTTTGTTAACTATTTTTATTTTTTTCATTGATACTTGATACCCTGAACAGAGTATTGAAAAGAGTTTTCCTCCTATTTAACTCTTGTACAAACCTGAAACCTGATTATATATTATGTAATATGTTGCAAATACGGTAGTCATATACTTTAAACTGGATAAGCATATGTTCAAGCCCCTCCACCTATCCCGTGTGATTTTATTAAATATACACTTACTAAACAATATTTTCCATAAAACGTTTAATAAAAAAAAACCAACTAAAAATAATTCGATAGATTAGTTATAGATTAATACACAATTTGATTAGAATAAACACTTTTTGGTATTAGAATTTGATATACCTTAAATATCGGTTTGAGGATTTATAACAAATTGCAGGTTGGTTTACAAGTTAAGTAAAAGTCAAACTTCTTTTTATTTTTGCTTTAAATGCTATTAGCATCATCATAATAAAAGAAAACAAAAAGTAATATTAAAATTGAAGTTAGAGGATAAATATAAAATATATTAATAGTGAATGTTATTAATACATTAATTTGATCAAATGGTATAGTGTTTAAAAAAGTTTAAAAAATGCATATTGAACAATTAAAGGAACAATTAAAAAACTGGGTTAATTGAGCGTTGACATTTTTTAAGGGAAATCTATTCCAGGGATTAATGACTCTATGAGAAAAATAATGTAACTCTAATTTAGTGTTAGCTCTGGGTTTAATCAGTTTAAAATTATGCCCCCTAAGAAAGTTATGAGCTAGAGTAAAAAAAAGATTGAGTGATCCTGAAGAGATAAACTGATGCATCAGGATGAGGTCACCCCGAGCCGTCTATTGCTTAGTGGAAACAACTTAAAAAAAAGCATGTTAATACGGCGTGTTTTTAAAGAATCTGGGCAATTTAGAGACAGACCTTTGTACCTTTTGTAAATTATTTGCATTAAATTTAAGGAAGGGAGCAGTAACCTGAGCACAATATTCCAAGTGCAGTCTTATATAAAACATGTAAATTAAACGAACACATCTGGGAGACATGTCGCCCAAATTCCTTCCAAAAAATTTAATCAAACGATAACACTTATAGATAGATTCAGGATTCAAGATTGTTCACGAGTTATGTAGGAGAAAACACCTTATGATACATGAACAATTGAAGTCTCCCATTAGGATAAAATGTTTGTAAGATTTAGAAAGGATATGTTCAACTTCTTGTAGAAGTGCCTTATTAGAGGATTTATTGAATGAAAGAAGGCGTTAGAGTAGAGAGCACGCAGTCTGAAACCCTCAAACTAGATGCACGAAATTATACCCACCTTGGTGATTGGAGTGGAAAAAGGAAGTGTTAAATATGTAATGTTTTCTCTAACGTAGAAGATATAACCACCACATTTATCCTTTAGTGGGTCTTTCTTTATTATGTTATAACCTCCTACCGCTATTTCGCTATCAAGAATGTCTTCTGTGAACTAACTTTTGTAATCCCTATAATGTGAAGTAAAGAAAGAACAGCTAGCTTTTGAATCTCTAACAATTTATTTTTAAGACTTGATTCAAGAGGGAATGGGAGTAATGAGGATGTCTGACTAAGGCGGTGGAGTACGGGGATAAAAAGAGTAAAACCCAAAAATTTTGTGCATTAATAAAACCCTACCTTAATGGAGTTAGCTAAACAACAGGAACAGAGTTACCTAGGTGAGTTTATGGTCTGGGGTGCTTAGTTGAGTGCTTACTCAAGGTAAAGTCATTAATTAAACAAACACTAAGGAAATTAAATCTAACACTATGCCAACTAGATAAAACACTATTTTTAAATGAAGAAGATGTACAAGTAGCCAAAATAGGAGGGAATGTGTGAGGACGCTTACAGGTTACAGGTTCAAACAGGTTAATACGCGAATTCAATAAGAACAAAGCCCCTTATGATCCTCGGTTCAGTTTATCAATGATATCAGGAAAATTCAGGAGAAATATAAAATAGATGGTAAAATAAAGGTTGATTAGTCACGGAAAAAAATTAAAAATAAGACAAAATCAAGGTAGATAGTTGAAATTAACAATTATAGAAAACGAGCAAAAATAATAATAAAACAAGTTACGTATTACCATGCAAAAGCACTGTAATAATCTTTAAAAAAAAAGAATAGCGTTCCAATGGATGTGTAGCGTAATGCGCGCCTTACCTCGCGAATGTTTGCAAATTTTAATGTCAGAGGCCTCAGGGTAAAAACTAGTAATGATGTTAGTGACCTGTTATTTGAAATTGATTACATTAATTTTAATACTTTTAACAATGAGATTGCAATTACGTTGAGAATTTTTTACGTATTGTTTAAAGGCTACTAGAGTCTCTTTTTGGGAAGGTTTTAAAACATATTTTGTAACAAGCACTAACATTAGACATAACTTTTTAATAAATTAAGTTCTCTCAGAACCGAATCTGATAGTTTAGCTATTAAAAAGTTATTGATTTCTGTCTTAGTAAGGGAATTAGAATACGTAGCTGTTAAGGCCAATAAAGTAGAGTAAATAAGCCCTTCTCTGGTATCAAGGTTAAATAACCTAGCGGACAGCCGCTTAGTTTTGTTAACTGAATTAAGTATTTTGTCCAGCTTGCTATTGTTGGCAGAAGGCCATCGTTAAAGGTTTGTTTTATGTTTGCAGTCTATGCGTATGTAGTCAAAAGGACTGCAAATAGTGTATCAAGGATAATCTAATACACGCTTTATAAAACCAATTACGCAAGTTGCACAAAAGATACCAACTTTTACAGCTTTTCTGCAACGTTATAAACCACAAATTGATGGATTTGAAGCACAAATGTCCAGTAAAGATATAAAAAGCAGTTATAAATACGAAAAAATATTTTATATAAAAAATAACAAAAACAAAATTAATCACTAAAATTAGGCTAGCGATAATCGTATAAAATAACAAATTATTGCTATGTGTTACCACACGATGTACAAGCGTAAACGCACAGTAAACAACTGACACGCAGACAATTAATCCAAACAAAAAACACCAAAACGCAAAAAACAACAATTTCAAACGTAACAACGAACAATGACAATAAACAAGCTATTTTTGATCCATAACGTCACGCAAGCATTTCGCACAAATCCAAAAGTAAAAATGGAATAAACGGAAAAAAGTAAAATAATTTAAAAATTAGAATAACAAATAAAAAATATTAATTTAATAAATACAACAAACAAACAAATATTAAAAAATACATTAAGTTTTAAACACCGTAATAATTTTTATAAGATTAAAAAAATATTTAAGGTAACAAAATTTTGTGAGATGAGGTGCGTGTCACGCTGTGTGTTAATGGGGGCATTATATTACATTTTTGTCTTTTGTAGATTATTATTGCAGTATTTTTGCATTTTAATACAAAACTTATTTTTTTATTACTTTTATGCATTTATTATGTTTGTTCAATTTTCCTCATTTCTAACTTTTACATTGCATTATATTTATTTTTCGTCTTAATTTCCAAAATTTTCTGCTACAAATCCACCTTTACCTCACCCTCCATTTTTTATTTCCTGCTGAGAACTTGAGATACATAGAACCGAGAATCAAACATAGTTAATCTTACTCGACTTGTGTAGCAACCTGCTACGCTTTACTTAACTGGCAGCGTAACAGGCGTTTTAACTCATACTTTGTTTACAAACGTTTTTGTTTTTTTACTTAACAGTATATATATATATATATATATATATGCGTGAAATACTAAAAAACAAAATTATCTGAAAAAACAAGATAACTTACATACTGTTAAAAACAAAGACTAATAAATTAAAATTTTTGTGCATGCCATATTTATAACTGCAGAGATGCTCAAACATGGAGGTGATGTTGTAGCAAATGAGCTTGCTCATTTATTTAATGTTATATGGCATAATAAACAAGTTCCAAATTATTGGCGACAAGGATTAATTGTTACCCTTCCCAAAAAAGGAAGTCTGAATGATTGCAATAATTGGCGCGGAATAACCTTATTGTCTGTTCCTGGTAAGGTGTTTTGTAAAGTAATTTTAAATCGTTTAAGTAATGCGGTAGATAAACACCTTCGAGAACAACAAGCAGGTTTTCGGAAAGGAAGAAGCTGTATTGAACAAATACTCACTCTTCGTAACATTATTGAGCAAAGTCAAGAATTTCAGCAATCACTAACAATCAATTTTATTGATTTTATGAAAGCTTTTGACAGTGTTCATCGAGAATCTTTGTGGAAAATCGTTAAGTTTTACGGAATACCGTTAAAATATGTGAATATTATGCGTTCGCTATACCAAAATTCAAGTTGCTGTGTTCGAACAAAAAATGGTCATACTGCTATGTTCGAAATTGTCACGGGAGTACGTCAAGGATGTATTTTGTCACCGTTTTTGTTTCTCCTGGTAATTGATTTTATTATGACTCAATCCATGAATAATTTGTCTTATGGTATCAAATGGAACCAAGGCAGATTAACGGATTTGGATTTTGCAGATGATATTGGTTTACTCAGTGAAACCCCAGAAATGATGCAAAATATGACAACACGACTCAGTGATATCAGTTCTCGTATTGGCTTACGGATTAATTGTTCAAAGACAAAAGTGTTGTGCATAAAGTCAAACAATGATTTGCCCATCAAAATTAGTGGACAAAATATTGATACTGTTGATTCCTTTACATATCTGGGAAGCATCATTGGTAAAGACGGACAAACCGAAATTGATGTTAAAGCCAGACTTGGTAAGGCAATATCAGTCTTCAATAGACTCAGATCAATATGGTCATGTTCTTCCATTCGCCTAAAGACAAAACTTCGTTTGTACGCATCAATAATCATTCCTACGGCAATATATGGGAGTGAAACGTGGAAACGTACGGACAAGATTGATAAAATGGTGGATGTTTTTCATCGCCGGTGTCTTAGAAGTATTTTAAAGATTACCTGGCGCGATCACATTTCAAATGATGAGATCATGAAAAGAACTGACTCTCGTTCACTCCATGACATCATTACAATTAGACGAAGAAAATTACTTGGTCAAATTCTACGTTTACCGCCCGAAAGACCAGCAAGAACGGTTTTGGAATGGACAATTGTAAATGGTAAAAGAAAGGTTGGCAGACCAAAGAAAACTTGGCTAAGAACTATTCGGGAAGATCTAATTGAAATGAATGTTTCATGGGCACAAGCAAAACGTTTGGCAGAATGTTCAAATACATGGAAACATTTTGTTGTCTCATGTTCTCTTTGAATTACGAGACTTTGATGTTAATTTTTTGCTGTAATTGTAATCTTATTGCCCCATGCTTATTTTTTTAAAGCAAAAGGGTTTTGTAATAATAATAACTTCTTAACCCTGATTAATATTTAAATGATCTTGTTATTAACCTATCAAAATAATTTATACTTCTTGTATTTTATGTAAACTGTTGGCAGACATTTTAAGTATAAATGCCATAATATGACTTATTACGATTTGTAAATTGATTAATTAGTCTATTTTTTACTTTGTACTTTTATTGTTTTATGGCACTAATTATATGCTATGTATGTATGTATATGCTGAATGTACCCCTATTGATGTATTCAGGATTGTTGACGAGTTGAGTAAGTTAAAATACCTTTTAGTACTCGGTTATCAAATTGTCTCAAATTTTCAGGGAGAGATATCAAATGGATGGTAAGGTAAAAGGGGTTTTGCCACAGAAAGAAGTTTGAAATTAAGACAAAATCAAGGTAAATAGCAAAACAGTTAATAATTATAGAAAACGGGTAAAAATAATAAATATACAAAAGTAATAATAAAACAATTTTCGTATTACAATGCAAAAATACTGCAATAATCTTCAGAAAAGAAGAAAAGAGAAAGATAAATAATGCGCCTCACCTTGAATCAAAACGTTTTTTAGTACATAATTCTTAAATTGTTTTAAATTATCAGAGGCAAAAATGAAATGCACTATTTATTCATCATGTAAAAGCAATGAACGGATTTGTGTAATATTGGCAAATAGTTGAATGCATATTTGCTTTATATATTATCAATATGCGTTTTAAAAAAATCTATTTTATTATTTTAAAGTATGTGATGCTTGTTTTTTTTATCTCGATGTACACTTTTTAGATGTATTACTATAATGTAAATAATTTATTCTGTAACTTACTTGTTTTAAATTACACCTGATCTCATTCTGGTTGTTTGTGTTTAGTAAGTGTTAAGTAAATATTTGATTTCAAAATTTTCAGCATGAAGTAATTAAATTATTTTAAAATTAATTTATTCTTATTTTAAAAATGTAACAATTTTAAATTCTTGATTAAACAAATACTGTTTCTAAAATAATTTTACTTTCTCATGTATAATAGTTCTTTAAATAGTGCCAAATATGTAAAATTAAAGAACCTGAAAGTGTGCTTGTGTAAATTAATTTAACATTAGTTATATTGTATTTGTGTCTGTAAATGTATAGTAATATGTTTTATATTAATAAATGTATTTTCTTAAAGTAAGTATTTTTAACTCAAATAAATAAAATGACAAAATCAGTAAATCATTAAAATCATTATGTACCACATGTAATAAACATTACAAACTAGTTTTAAAACAAAAAAATTAAATTTTCATTATATATATATATAAGAGTATAAAACAACAAGATTGTTTAATGTGATTGTAAATTAAATTTTTGCATCAAAAATTCAGTTTTTATTCCGATTTTGCTATACTTTGTCGTCAGATTTATGTTTTTATTTCTTTGTTAATTTTATGAAATGGTATCCTCTTGTTGTTTCTTAAGCAACATTTTTTTATATAAAAGTCAGATTTTTAATTTTGCGGTGTAGTTTTCTTTCTTTTTCAACTGAACTTGGAATCAGTTAAAATAAAGTTACATAATTAACAAAGATAACTTAAAATGTTATTCTTACCTTTAGTGTTTAAATGCATTTATTATATTATATTATTTGTTAATGCGCTACCAAAAATAATTTACTTATTTAAATTGTAATATAAACTCTTTTATTTTACAATTTTTGTTTTCTATCTAATTTTTAAAATTATGTATAATACTGATAATAGTAATAATAATAATTACATTAAAATATAAAAAAATTAACAAAAATAATCGATTTAAATAAAAAATTAACATAATTATAATCAACGAATTATGTAAAATCATCTAGTAATGGCATTTGCTTTTAATAGAAGTTTATAACGATTACAGAGATTATAAATTTTGTTCATTTGAAAACTGTGGTGTAGAATTACCAAAGTTAAAAAAATAGAGGTCAAACTAACAGTTGTCCACTTGTCTTATAATTAGGTTTTCGATTGCTGGTTTTAGTAAGACAATCAGATAGTATTACGTCCACATATAACATAGATGTTCCTAGTAAATAGGCGCACTACTATATATATATATATATATATATATTGCAGTAATTAAAAACTAATTTGATTATATATTCTAATTTAATATTAATATCCCCAAAGTTTGCATTTATGCATATTTTGCATAAAAATACAGCATATTGTATATTCATTTTAATATAATTTATTATTAATGAAGAATTTCAATTAAATTATTTTCAACTCAATATAGGCATAGCTTATCAAAATCATGGGTTGTGTATTTTAAGGGATAACAATTTCCTTAAGTTATTGAAACCAATAATCAAACAGACATTTTAACCGTCGATCTGTTTAAATACTTTTTGTAATGTTATCTTGTTTAATACTAAATCTAATAAATTGGATATATTAAATTAAATATGGTTTACTTGTTTACATATGTGTCAATTTTTCTATGCGATGGCACTCGTACCAGTTACAAAAAACGTATCTTAAATTTAATAATGTTTATATAAAGAAAAATGGAACATTTTCCCAAATGGGTAAAATAATACAAAATGTAAAATAAATTTAGCCGTTTTTTATAATCCAACTTATTATAAATAGCAGTTTTAAAATATTTAAAAAATGTTGTATAATTAAAGATGCGTTTGAAAATCCAATAATTATATATCCATTTTTTATATTTGAATATATTTACGTTCTTACAAAAAATATTTTTACTAATGCGAAAATTTTAACCGTATGAAAAATATAATTAATCGTTTAAATATAGGATGGACAAACTAAAGGTTTTAAACTGTTTATTAATATTGACTTTTTAAACCTATTATTACAATTATTACAAAAACTCTTTTACTTTAGAAATAAGCATGGAGCATATGATAACAATTATAGTAAAAAACAACAACAAAGTCCCATAATTCAAAATGAACATGAGACAACCAATTTTTTCCACGTATTTGAACATTTTGCCAAACGTATTGTTTGATCACATAAAACATTTATTTCAATTAAATCTTCCCGAATAGTTCTTAGCCAAGTTTTCTGTGGTCTACTAACCTTTCTTTTACCATTTACAATTGTCCATTCCAAAACCGTTCATGGTCTTTCGGGCGGTAAACGTAGAATTTAACCAAGTAATTTTCTTCGTCTAATTGTAATGATGTTATGTAGTAAACATTAAATATGTGCTGATTAATAGACCATTTAATTCAGTCATTTGATTGATGATTTTACAAATTAATAGTGTTATAATTATGCATTACGTAATCCTATTATTGCACATTTTAACTCAAACACATTGATTATCGTATTGATCGTATTATATTATTTTTATCAAATTTATCGGGTTAGTTGTCATTAGTCATGCAGTAAAGTTAAAACCATGTGCTTTCATTACAATGCTTTTAAATAGCACAAAACAGTTCAATTTCCATTACTGGTACAGTATAGATACGATACCTCGTTTGACTTTATCAAAATGTCCACATGTGGAAAACAAACAAACACAGAAAACATTTTGAATCGATTTAATTGATTTGTTTAAAAGAAATGAGAAATACCATATGTTACGTCTAAATTGAAATGTCACATTAAAACATCAATTTTTCGAAATTGTCAGTTTATTTATATACCAATAATATTTATGTTATTATTATTATTATTATTAACGTTACTATTATTATTATTACAAAACCTTTTTGTTATAAAAATAAGCATAGGGCAATAACATAACAATTACAGCAAAAAACAACAACGAAGTCCCATAATTCCAAACAAGCACAACAAAAATTTTCCATGTATTCGAACATTTTGCCAAACGTCTTGTTTGATCCCATGAAACGAAAAACGCATCTTTCAACAGTGGACATTTTAGCAAAACCGAACGTGGGCCCGCATTCTAATGCCGGCGATGGGATTCGAAGCCATGTCCACCGAGCTCCGAATTCGAGCGCTGTACCGCTAGACCACTATTGAATAATTATACTTTTACTCTTTTATGTCAATTGTTTGCTAAGAAATGAATGGTTTGTAGATTTCAATTTAACTGCCTATTTAAAAACAGAATTGTATTAACAACTTTTTCTTTAAACACCTAGCCAAATATTATTTTTGTGAGATAACAAAGTTTTCATAATGGTAGGGTTGCGAATTCTGTTTCTGATTGCTGATAATAACCTGCATAAAATTATCTTAAAAATAGGCTTTGAATTTGCGACGCCATCATCAAAAACAGTGTTGGTTACTCTAACACACAACAACATGCAACCAAGTATGCAATTAGAACTGTAAATATAGTTGTTTTGTGCAGAACAAGATAGTAGATATTGCTTAGAACTTTTTCAACGTTCAAATTCTTGATTCATGAATTTATTTTATGTTTATTACTCTGATTGTTTTACCAGAAACATCTTTCAGAATAAAAATTGTCATCCCTAAGTAACGTTTATTTTATTTATTTGTTTTTGACTAACTGAATCTTTTATTCAAATTATGTTTTTACAAGTAGATATTTAGCAAAATTTTAAACACTAGTTTGAGCTCCTACCACTGCAGCACAAAACTACCTTTGTAGATCATTAAAAATAAAATATCTTTTGTTGTACTGTGATAAATACTTATACTGATTATTTAGCTTATCAAATATGTATCCGCCATTCAGTGGATCAATAGCTACAAATCTTTCATTGTATTTGACGTTTTCAATCAGCTACTAATCATTTTAGCGCTTTTAGAAAAAATATTTTAATAAAATGGAAATTTGGATCAACTAGACAAATACCTACATTAGGTCCCGAAAATGACATTCTAACAAGTCATGTTTCTTGAATTGTGCTGTCGGTTCATGTATGTAATTAATAATTTTTATAAGTTATTGTTTGCTTTTAGATATTTTATAAAATAAAGTCGATCAATTAATAATAGTTTATAAAAATGCAATTTTTAACTTAAAATCCAATTTTAAAAATAAACGTTTATTTGTAAGTAGTTTATATTAGGTTTTATTGGTTTAGTGTTTTGCTGGAAACTCATTTCTTAACAGGTGGACATTTAGCAAAGCTGGTATTCAGTACTTGGAATGATACTCAAACCCGTCAACAAAATTAGTGCCCTAGTTACCCCAAAACTTTTATTGACTTTATTATTATTAATTTTAACTTAAAAGCATCAATAGACATGACGTTCAATACAATTTATTTCGGTAGTTTCAATACGTATTCGATTTACTTTAAAAATTGCAACCCTGTAAAAATTTGACCAAAAGATATATTAAAATTCAAATCTCAGAGGGTTTGGTTTGGACACCAATAATCCATTTGCATTTGGAATACTAATAATCCTGAGAATTTAAGTAATGCTTATAAAGTCTCAAATTCCAATAATGGTGATATTTCTGACTGTTCCTCCTCCACATGATGCATTCTGGATTAGGTGATCATATGAATTTAGAATAATAATAACAGGGACCGAGTGCACAACGGTATAGCTGAGTTTCTGCTTTAGCGGATGGGTGCAAGTATACCCTGACAAAAAAATAGACGGCCTTGTCAATCTTTGCGAACAGTGGCGACGTCACAAGAATACCGTTTATTAGCCAAGAAACTTTATTATACTTCCAAGTTTGTTCCACTTATTAAGCCATCAAAGTAAATCGTGTTATTTATGAAAAATAATGAAGAGGTAATCACGTCACCAAGCAAAGTGAATGAATGAGCAAATAATGTTAATTCAAATAATGTTTTATATCAAAAGTTGTGAATAATAATAATAATAATAAATGGTAATTGTAAATGTTAGCTTATTTCTTTTTATAAGTACCAATTTTGTTTAAATATAAATCCATTTCACTAAAACGTCATACTTGTTTGCAACAAAAATGATTAAAATAATCTCCAATCACACAACAATTTTGGACTAAATTAACATGTAATACGTAGACAAGCATATTTATGGTTAAACTAAACAATTATTGATTTTATGTACAAAACAGCTGATTTTGATTTAAGCAAAAATTGCATTTTTAATATTAACAGTTAAATAAAATACGATGATTGTAAAAAATAAACATACCACTGTTAAAATGTAACAAAATTTTCAGCCGAACATGCATGGTAAAATCATTTAAAACGGTTTGCAAACAAATTTACAAACATTATTGATAAGAGGCGGTGTGAGTGACAATGATACTCACACACACCAAGTTTTGTATTCAGTTAATGAAAATAATAGAAAAATAGAAGCATTAAAGGAATAACAATTTTTAAAAATGGGCTGAATAATCCTAAATGGTAAAATTCTAACACAATTGTAGCCATTAAAAACAATTAAAAATTTTATATTACATTCTACCGTGTTATACAAATGCCTAAAGCGCTAGACTGAATAGACACATTAAATGCGTATCGTCATCCAAGGAGGTCCTAAATATCCATCTACTTATGATGTTTTCTGTTAAATATTCAATCAATAAAAATCGACTAAAATAAAGTGCTAGATTCCTTTAGTTTTTATGGAGCAACATGTAAAATATCTTTCATGGGTCTTTTTAATACTGGAGTGCTTTTTGTCAATTGTTTTCCCTATTATTGAATTTAATGATAATACACGTTTTCGGCCTACCTCTATACGCAGGTTTGTAACTGGCTAAAATAAATTGCAAAATTTGAATTTTTTATGAATAATAATATCTACGATTACAATGGTTGAAGTTAGAGCTTTGAAATAATAATAATTATTATTATGAGTTTGGCACGATTTAGATTTTAATTTTGCTGTAATAATAAATTTTACTAGCTCAGACATTTCAATTAAAATACGCAGAGTAAAAATTGTAATTATCAACACAATTTTATTGGTATAGTAGTCATATTTTACTTTTTTCTATAATTTTGATTTTTTTTGATTAGTCAATATTCATTTACAAAAAAGTTCAATTGCAGAAAACTAAAAATATGACTGTCTATACATTTGTCGGATCAATAAAAACATTCCATTGTTTATGATCAATACACAATAAAAGTAAACAAATACTTCAAAGCGTTATTGTATAGAAAAACATTTAATCTACGCTAATTTTATTTCCATCACAATGTGACGAAACTAATCCTTTGTTATTTTTCAACTTATTAGGATTATCAGTATTCCATGACAGATAAAGAACAAATTAATCAAACTAATAACTACCTCCAATATTGTCCTGTGTAAATTAAAAAGCCTAGAAATAAAGGTGAAATTACGAATAATGCAATTGCTAAACGTTTTATCAATCAAATATTATCCAATTAAAAAAAGTCTACAAAAATTAAGATTTAAAAATTACTACAATCAATAGCATGACGAATAAATCAAAATTTTACAAATTATTAAAAAAAAAGTTTAGACATCATGATAAAGAAAACTATGAAATTTAAATTATTTAGAAAACAACTGAAGGGATAGTACATTGTGATTGGGATATAATTAATGTGCTTTACAAAAAATGGAATTAATAAATGAATGCCTTGGTGACCTAGTCATTAGTTTCATATTCATCCAGAATTCAAAACATTTTACATGCAATAAAACTTCGTATACGCAACAAACGTAGAAAATCAATGAAGTTTGTTGGCTAATAGATGACATCCTTGTAACAGCACAGTTGTCTTCCTTAGTCCAACGGATACGATGGTATACATATATCTTAAGGTAGCTTTTAAGTATCACAGGTGTACGTTTGCATCTATCCGCCAAAACAGACACCCAGTTATATAGCTCTGCACCAAAAGCTTACAACAATACCATAATGTGTAGCCACATAGCTAAAAAATATTTACCGACAGTGTAAATTTTTTTAAACGATGGTGTAGTTACAAAATTACAAAAATTATTATTTTTACACAATGCAAGACAATCGAACATTCTTATGACTATTTTGTAAATTTAATTTTCAGTTGTTAATTGCTCCGTTAATAAATGATGGACCAGTGTAAACTGTAGTCCTAAAATATATATCCACTGATTAGATTAGTACACACGTAGTCAAAATGTTTTTAACTGTTTAATTATTACTATTATTATTAACAATAGTTGGTAACGTGGTCACCTCTTCACAATTTCCGTATTCGTAAAGCATTTCTCTAACAATCGCCTAATACCGTTTTCAATGTGAAGCAAATATTGTATACACAACAGACATAAATAAGGAAGTTTCTTGGCTAATAGATGGTATGCTTGAAACGGCGGTATTATCCATAGAAATTAACAAATAGCATACCTTTATAATTGTCTCTCATAAACAAATAGTTACATATGGTGCAAATATATCTCAAGATACCTTTTAAACACTCAAAAAATGTATACTTTCAATCATCCATCAAAGTAAAAGTTCAGTTACATTTCTGTAAAGTCTATCCTTAATATGTACTAATCTGAATCAAGATTGTATTACATAGAAGTACAGAATTAGAAACATTATCAATAATAATAATAGCATTACTAAAACTCATATATTATATGCTCAATATACTTTTACAAATGAATTTGTATGTGCAAAATTGATAACAATAAGATACACATCTTCCAAAATAACTGTTTTTATGACATTTCTTAAACGGATAACTTGGCTTGTTCAAAGTTATGTAAATACATCTGTTACAAGTTGGTCTTATTCCGTTTATTGATATTTAATTAAAAACCCCCTTGTCTTTCCAAATTCACAAAAATATCACTTTATTTATTTTTATTCACCATCACCTCCCCCATTAAAGTTTTGAGGTAGTAAAAATATTTTTATTCTTACATTATTGAAAAAAATTGCCCCTCCATTTTTTGAAATTTTAAAACTTGTAAAATTAATATCTAGTGTCTGTATAACCTTGTAAATCATGTGACAAATAGAATGATACGCAACACTTTCTGTTTATAAACTCACAAAAAATTAAGATCATTAAAACACTTGTTAATTGATCAGCTGATGAAAAATACACACTCTAAACACTTTTAAATATTTTTCATATTTGTTTAGTTCTAAGATTATTATCATTATTAATAAATCGTAAAAAACCTTCAAATTCTGATATAATGTTTCAAAACATCCTTAAATAAAATTATCACTCAAATTAGTCGCACCCTTTTCTATGACAAACAACTTTGAATAAATGTTTAAAAACGCACTTACGTCATATTGAGTAAATGTTGTGATTCATTCATTGTTAAAATAATCACTTATTTATTAATTTTATAATCGACAATCTTTATAAACAACATCATTCTATCATTTTAGATGCATAACTAGCAAGTGTAGAAAAATAAAAGCATCAATTAGCCAAAAAAAGCATCCTGGTGAAAGCACAGCTGCTCATAAAGATGAACAAAACCGCCTAATTTTCTGTCAGAAATAACTCCTTTGTTTATAAAGTGTCATACTTAATATAAGTATACGTTAAAGATACCTGTCTCCTACTTACAATGTATATTTGCACCTATCTACCAAAACGGAAACCTAGACATATAATTCTAAACTCAATCTATACTCTATTTCAGTTCATGTCCATAGCGCATCACATGGAAGTGCAGCACCAAATGTCACTGTTTTTAGAATTAGAGAATACATAAACATAAATGTTTCCCAAATCCTGAGGATCATTAAAATCTAATTTCGTAATAAAAAATGTCAAAATATCAAGTTCATTTCTTTAAACAGACACATGCTTTGTTAATGTCAATAAACTCCTAGATTTCCATCTTTAAACGTTTTGCAAATACTAAAACCTAGTAAATATTTCCTGATTTTAACAGGCCTAGATACTACGTAACAAGTTGTTTAACAGATTAAACGATACCTTTGAAAGAATCTAAGTTTCCCTAGTACACAAAAGTAACCTTACCAAATAAATTTGTATTAATACATAATGCACTCTACAAAACAGTACAAAAACAAAGTTAAAAAACACATAACCAATTTTCTTATTGTTTAATCATCATAATCACCATCTCCACCGGTTGTTTTCGCCTTGATTAGTCCAAATTACAAAAACAACTTTCAAAGCGTTCACACAATAGACGATACTTGAAGTATGCTAACTTAAAATGTTCATTGCATCCCAAACTAAATCTCTTCAATAATCCATGTTCACCAAAAAGGCAAGTAATCAAATGCCTAATTTATCAATTTATTTGAATGGAGACATTTAGCATAAATATAACAACTGAGTTCATGTGCTACAATGTTACACAATGGCCACCCTGTTTCCTCTTCCACTCGTGTAATGGTTGGACTTTTGTAGCTATTTCGACTGGATATGTAGGCAAACTACGTACAGTTCGGTGGGTCGTGTTAAGATGTTTTTTCTAGTGTTGGAAATGCATAACCTAAAAATATTTAGTAAGCTACAGATATTCAAAATTGGTTCAAATATTTAATTAATTATTAATCAATCTCTTTCAAGAGGATATAAAACGGTTATTAGTAATCATTACTTAAAAAACTATTCAACATTATTTTTGAAATGTACTCAACAACCCATTTTAAATAACTACTGATAATTTCTAAACTATAATCCAAAATGTTGTATAATTAAACTTAACATTCTGTAGAACTGGTCAAAAGACCAAATCCATCTAACTCTTAAGTCCGGAAGTAAAGCTCTCCGCCATAACTTCGAAATATGTCCGTAAGCTTCCAGAAATGTGTTCACTATTTGAAAAAAGAACAAATTGTAAGTTTTGAATAACGGCACGTAAACTGATAAAAATTGATATTTTCCGTAAGCTTGCTAAAATTATCTGGTACAACAATTAATAAATTAGTAACATTGTTTCTTATACTATTTTCATATTCACAAAACAAGTGCTTTTTATTGTATGAAATGCAAAAAAACGAGTAAAAAATATTAACACTCATTATAATAATCACAATTGGCGGCAGAGCTACTTTTTCGTTAAATCCTTCTATGAAATTAAAAAATGGAGTTTGGGCTTTTGAGTACTGTTTGTTCTACAATCTTGAAAAACCTCGCTGTACTAGGTTGAAACTAACAGATGTGTATTCATTCATTGATTTTGGTTGGTGACGTGGTCACCTCTTCATTATTTCCCATATTTATACATGTAGAACAATCGATTTCGATGGCTTGAAAAGCGTAGACAAACGTGGAAAAATAAAGTTTCTTGGCTGGTAGACGGCATCCTTGTGACGTCGCCACTGTTCGCAAAGATTGACGAGGCCGCCTGATTTTTTGTCAGGGTTATCTCCCTTAGCCCAAGGGCTACATATGATATACGTATACATTTAGATACCTTTTAAGTATCCTGGGTGTATGTTTGCACCCACCCGCCGTAGCGGAAGCCCAGTTATACCGCTGTGCACTCGGACCCTGCTGTTATTAGTCTAGATGCCTGTTGGCACCTAGTCCAGGATGCACCACGTGGAGGACTAACAGTCAGGAATATCACCATCATTGGAAATTGAGACTTTATAAGCATTACTCAAATCCTCAGGATCATTAGCATCCCACAGATGTGTATAAAACCAACTGATCGTACAGTTAATTTTTACGTAATAACCACTTATTCAACATACTCCACTAGATCCTATTAATAAAAATAGTTTGATACTTTATAAATTACAACTAATTATAACTATTTTCAAAAATAAACCATACTTCAGTATTGGGTATCTTTTAAATAATCTTATTTATAAAATTTTCATGCCGAAACCGCAATGCAGACAACATTATCGAAAAAATGCATACCGAATTTTGAAAAGATTAAAACTTGTATTAATAATAAAATTAATACAAACTGCAAATTGCATGATATCTAACAAAACTGAAACAAATTGCTTTTACTTTAATATTGATTCAATTTACGTCTAGGTAATTTTTACAAATTAAATAATGTCGAGTATAGCACAGTTCATTCTAAAAAAACATCTAGAAAAATACTTACACCTTTTTATCTTTATCAAATAATGTAATAACCACTTTATAAACACATACCAAAAGTACTTTTACAAAATTTATAAACCCCATCAATAAAAAAATAATACGTCAATACTGTTACAATTAAATGTAAAATGGCATTCGACAATAAATACTTTAATGATTTTTACAAGATTAGCATAACGAAATAAAAACGTAATCTATTTTATTAACAACTAATTTAAATTATTCCAATTGTTAAATTACAGAAACCAAGTAGATTGTTAAATGAAATTGCAAAACACCAAACTTTTTTATTCTATACAACTTTAAATAAAAGGTTAAAAACAGTGTGACCTTAATCATGTAATAATAAAAAAATAAAGTAAATTAAAAAATTGAAAATAACAATGTATTTGCCAAAATTATCAACTAATAAGCACTTATCAAAATGAAAAATAAGAACGTCATCTCAAATCACTTATATTACAATGAAAATTCAATATCAAATGCTTCGATCATCAATGTCAAAAACATACATCAAGTGTACAGTAGATAAATCAAGTTGTACTAAAAATTGTGATTGAACACATTAAAAGTATATATAAAAACAATACATACATTTCAGTTTAATCAAGATACTGAGCAAGCCAATTAAAAGCTTCGCCATAGCCTTGTCTTTTTAAAATACTGCACATAAAAACTTCTATTGGACGACCACCAATAATTTGATCTCTGCTAATTATGCCTTTTCCAGTAGTCAATCCTTGAAGACCCAAAAAGTATCGTAATTCTTCTTCACTAGCTGCTCCGGGTTTATCAATTTTATTACCCAGAATCAGAATAGGAGCATGAGCGATTTGCTCATCTTGTAACAATCCATCAAGTTCTTTTCTAGATTCCATAAATCTTGAAAACATAAAAACGTCAAAGTATATAATTACCTGTTTCGATCGTATGCATCAACCATAAAAACAAGACCATCAACAGCGGGAATATAATTTTTCCATACTCGGCGGGCTTGTGCATGACCACCAAGATCAAACGTAGTAAAACGCATCCCACCTATAGACAATTCTTCAGATGTAGGGTGTAGTGTGGGAACCGGTTGTGCCATACGATCGTCCTTCAATCTATGTAATAGGGTTGTTTTTCCTGCATTGTCTAAACCTAAAAATACGAGTTTTCCATTTTTCTGCCAAAGACCAAGATAACTCAAAACTTTTGATACAGATCCAGAAACCCAATCCCATATAAAACTCATAATTTTCAAATATATCCGGCAAGTGTCTTCGTGTTAAAATTGTTACCACATTACTCAAGTAAAGAGCGTACACAAAGTCACATTTAACGCGAGCAAACAAAATTACTTTTTTAATATAAAATTTTAAAACAATTTAAACATTAATTATTAAAACATTTAATATAATAATTTAAAATATATATATAACAAACAATATAAAAAAATATCTTTTTTGTTTATTTGTTTATTGTTCACGAGTTGTATACAGGTTACAGGTCACAGGTTGATACACGAGTTGAGTATGATTAAAGATACTTTTAATCTTCGGTTTTATTTATTAATAATATTAGGAAGATTCGGGAGTAAATATAAAATGGATGATGAGGTAAAGGGGAATTAGTCACAGGAAAACATTTTGAAATTAAGACAAAATCAAGGTAAATAGTGGAAATTAACAAATATAGTAAACGAGCAAAAATTATAAATATACAAAAATAATAATAAAACAAGTTACGTATTACAATGCAAAAATACTGCAATAATCTTCAAAAAAAAAAGAAAAGAGAAAAGGATAAATAACGCTTTAATGAACGTGTATCGTGACGGGCGCCCGACATCGCGAGTCAATTGCTTAAGAAAATAAATAAATAAATAAAAGGTTTAAAAATTTTAACAAATTAACTGGAAAAGTTTATTCACTGTTGGTGTTCAATTTGAAACTTATATAAACTCCGCCTAAATGAGGATAAGAAATTAACTGATTTGGCCAGTCCCAAGCCTGGATAAAGGAGGAGGGTTTGCATTAGGAAGGGCATTCGGCAATAAAACCTACGCCAAAACACTAAAATATTTAAAATGTTTCAAAATGGTTCGATAAACGATAGGGTGTCTCCCATAAACGACGCGCATAACTATTGCTTGAGTTATGTGATAAATCAGCGAAGGCAACCTGGAAACGGAAGAGCCAGACTGAAAAAGTTGGTTCAAAGGAGATATATAAAAGAGAAGTTAAAAGTGGGCACATAAAACATTAGATAGTTAACAGGTTAAAGAACAGAAATTACTGAACTAGACATACTATGCCTCTAAGAGACAATATGGAAGGGTAAGAAAGCGAAAGAGATGACCAAAGGACACAAACTGCTGTACAGCAGGAAAGAATGGAGTAGCTATCATTTTATTAAACAAAACAAGAGAGAATATAATAAAAGTAAAAAGGCTTAGCAAACGAGACATAATGGTGAAACTGAATATAGGTGGTTCGTACATTATTATTATTTGCGCATACGCACCCCAAGCTGGACTTGAGGAAGAAGTAAAACATAAATTCTGGGAACACCTTGAGGAAATACTTTGCAACATTTCTCTGATAGAGAAAATAATACTTGGAGCTGATTTAAACGGACATGTAGGACAGTCTAGAAAAGGAGTTGAGAGATGCCACGGCGGATGGAGAATTGGAAATACAAATGAGGATGGCAAAAGAATTTTAGAGTGTATGGTCTCACTAGACATGGCCCTGATTAACACATTCTTTAAGAAAAAGAGAAACCAAATGGTTACATATCAGAGCGGTGGAAGACAAAGCCAGATAGATTTTCTAGCAACGATGAGAACAGATATAATGTGGGTAAGAAACTGTAGAGTGATAAATGGAGAAGAAGTTACCACGCAACACAGGTTGGTGCTAATAAAAGTTTTAGAAACAAACAAAAGAAGGTAACGGAGATTCGGGAAAAAAAAGTAAAATAGTGGAAATTAGAGGAAACCAACCTGATTAAACAATTTAAAAACGAGGTTATACAAAACTGGAAGTCTTTGGATGGAATGCAGGAATGGTGACGTTGAACAGCAAAGTGATTACCAAAGCAGCTGAAAAGGTACTAGGGTTAACATAAATAAAATAAATAAATAAAAATAATTTATTACTCAAAAAAAGCTTTTATAATATTGCATTTTTTGAGGTACAAACCAATTTACAGGTCTGATCACAAACTATAAAGTTTTTCAATATGTTCATATATATATATATATATATATATATAATTATTAATACATATTTAAATAAAATAAATATTGGTATGTTATATACATTTTAAAAATAAATAAATAATAAAAATGTACAATTTTAGTTTATTGGTAATATTTACCCGCACAATTTGAACTAAAAATAATTTGAAAAATGTTTGGTTATAATTGGATTATTAGTAAACTGGGGGTTATATAAAAAGAAATGGATAAAAATTTTAAACAATAGTTGGAAAACGGTAAACAATGTATATAAAATAGTATTATTTTTTATTTAGATGGGAAGAAAACACCTGCAGACAGAGAATCTTGGTAGTGGAATGTGGAAGTTTAGCAAGCGGTTAAAGATAAGAAGATAAAAAAGAAGAAATGGGACTTAAATGGATTGGGAACTAATAGGTTGGAATATCAACAAGCAAAGAGATTAGCTAAAAGAGCGGTAACAGTAGCAAAAACAAAAGCGTGGGATAAAATGTATAAAGACCTGGAGACACCTGAAGGAGAGAAGAGGTTGTTTAGTGTTGCTAAAGCCAGAAATAAAGCTTCAAAAGACCTAATGCACATTAAATAAGTGAAAGATGAAAGTGGAATAGTATTAACAGAAGAAGGGTTAATAAAAAAAGATGGAAAGCATATTTTGAAACACTGTTAAATAAAAAAATTCTAAAGCAGTGATTGAAAATGGGACACCTAATCTATATCCCAGGAAAAAGTAATAAAAGAAGTAAGTAAGATGAAGAATGGAAAAGCTCTAGGACCAGACGGAATACTTATTGAAGCTTGGAAATGTTTGGGAAACTATGGAATTGACAAATTAACCAAACTGTTAAATTTAATATGGAACGAAGAGAAAATGCCCGACAAGTGGAGAAAAAATGTTATCGTGCTAATTTACAAGGAAAAGGGAAATGTTTAAGACTATGGTAACTATAGGGGTATAAAACTTATGTCACATACTTTAAAACTTTGAAAGAAAATTATTAATGGAAGAATCCGCAAAGAAACAGATATTGGAGAAGAACAATTTGGATTTATGTTTGGACGTAGTACAAGTGATGCAATCTTCTCTCTAAGAACAACAATGGAAAGACACAGAGAGAAACAGAAGGGACTTCATATGGTGTTTATCGACTTAGAAAAAGCATACAATCGGATTCCGAGATAGCAAGTGTGGTGGAGCATGAGAGAAAAAGGTTTTCCTAAAAAGTACGTGAAGATTGTTCAAGATATGTACGATGACGCAAAAACGTTGGTGAAAGCCAGTGTGGGACTGATTGATGAGTTTTCACTAAAAGTTGGTCTACATCAGGGTTCAGCGCTAAGCCCGTATTTGTTTAATCTAGTTATGGACGTACTAACAAGAAATATTAAAATGGAATCTCCATGGTGTACGCTATTTGCAGATCACATTGTCTTATGCGATAGAAAACAAGAGGATTTGGAAATACGGTTAGAGCAATGGAGAAAGACACTAGAGAATCGAAGACTAAAAATTAACAAGAAAAAGACAGTATATATGAGTACAACAAAAGAAAATGGTAGGGAAACCAAAATGCAACACCAAGAATTGATTAAAGTGAGAAAGTTTAAATACCTTCGCTGATTGCTAGAAGAGAATGGAGATTTGAATGCAGAGATTGCGCAAAGAATAAAAGCAGAATGGTATAATTAGAGAAAACTTACAGGGGTTCTGTCCGACAGAAAGATAACAAGGACAAAAGGTAAAATTATTAAGACCGCCGTGAGACCGGCTCTAATGTACGGATCGGAAACATGGAGTATTAAGAAAACCCAAGAGAAAAAACTAAATTCAGTAAAAATGAAAATGCTTAGATGGTTGTTGGGAGTATCCAAATTACACAAAATAGAAAATGAAGTAGTTAGAAGAAAACTGAAAGTCATAAAAACTCAAGAAAATTTAAGAAAAAAGGTTAAGGTGCTACGGCCATATTGTACGTAGTGAAGAAAACTATGTTACGAGCGGAATAATGGCATTGGTAGTAAACGGTAAAAAAAATTGTGGCAAACCAAATAAAAGATGGTTGGATTGTGTGAAAGCCGATATGAAGGAAAAGGGACTAACAAAAATTGACAAAAATTGTACGGATAGAACCAAATGGAGAATACTGACCAGAAACAGTGACCTCTCATAAGAGGGAAAAGCTGTAAAGAAAGTTGTTCAATTTGAAACTTATATTTGCGTTTTCAAATGGATATTTTAGATGGAATAAATAATCCGTTTAATTCTATGTTGTAGCAATGTTTCTAAAAATTTAGTTTTTTGTTTATTAATATTTTTATGTTTAACAATTTTAACAGTGTTCCTACTGAAATATCTAAACTTTTGATAATAATAATCATGTTTATTTTAGATATTTTTTACTATTTTGAATGTTTTACAATAAACATCTTTTAATAGTAGGCATTTTAGCGAAACCAAACGTAGGCATGCATTTATTTATTTAAGTAACTTAAAGTTCGACAATTTGATTTAAGTAAATTGAGTAAAAATCTGCAACGCACACAATATTTATTACAATTACTCTGCACTTCCTGTTTTATAACTTGATAGTACGTTCTTTCTAAATCAATAGACTATGTGAAATCTTTTTTGTTGCTTAAAGGACAAAAATAGCATAATTCGTATTTCGTCCAGGCATAAAATTAATTTTTTCTTCGCCAATGTCTGTTTCTGCCGATTCTTCCATCAATGTTTTTCTAGTATTTCAAGTTATGTAACATAAGCTTGATAATTCTATAATTACCAGTCTTGAACAGTTCTTTTCATTGTAGATTGACGTAAAAGCACTAACCCTCCACTTGTCAAACATTTTCTTTTCGTTCCCTATTAAATTTAGCAACTTAGTTAGTCCTTCAATCTTATAATCTCCTAAAAAGTTCCATGCTTCAATAAGTATTAAATCTGTTTGTGGTATTTTTCTATTCTTCATCTTTTCAACTCTTTTAATTACTTCTTTCTGGAATATTTTTTTTGTGCACTTTGATTGGGTGAACTATTTTTAGTCATTACTGTGGATCTTTCTTTAACAAGGTTTTAAAATATACTTTTTATTTTTTCTGTTTGTACTGTTTCTCTTTTATTTTTTATTTCCTTAATATACACCTTTTGGGATTATATTTCTGGTTTCAGCAATAATAAATAACCTCTTCTTCCTTTTAGATGTTTCTACGTTTATATACATGTTTCCACTTTTATTTTTGTCATTGCTACCGCCCCTCTGGAAATACACAAACTATTTATATTACAACTAGTTAATGTTCAGTCCGGTCAGATCCTATTTCTGCTTTTTAATCTTTTTATTTTTGACATCCTGTTTAACTCCAACATTCTACCCCTAGGATTCTGCTAGCGCTTTGGTTTCCTGATATTAATCCTATCACTTTTTTATCTGCTATAGTAATCAGTCTGTTGTTTAAAGCTCACAATTCCTGTATCTTTTCAAAAAATTTCCAGTTCTGTACAGCCTCGTTCTTAACTTTTTTAGTCAGATGTTTAAAAAACATGTTTATTAGGACCATGTCTTGTAAAACCAGTCTACAATATTTTGCCCTTTTTGTTTGTATCTTCAATTCTTTATCCACCGTGACATTTCTCATGACTCCCTCTCTAGATTGTTTTACTTGTCCATTTAAATCAGCACCAGTTATTATTTACTTTGTTTGATAAATATTGCAAAATGTTTTCCCAGAGTTTCCAGAATTTATCTTTTACTTCCTCCTTGTATTAAGCTGGGGGTACGTATGCGCTAATTACATCAACTGTATTCACTTTTACAACCATTTTCCGCTTAAAATTTTATTTCACCTTGTTTAATGAAATAATAACTACTCCATTTCTCCCCAAGTACCAATTATACAGTAGTTTATGCCCTCCAACAATTCTTTTTTTCCTACCCGTCAATAATCTAATTTTTAAAGTGCCTACTCTCAACTTCCACTCTACATTTTTCCATTAGACTAAGTTCTTTAGTCCGTGATCAAATAGCCCTTGTGTATTTATCACTTTTCAGGCCATGTTTATCGATTACAAGAAACGCCAATCCTCCTCCTTCATCCAGGCTTGAGACTGAATAGATTGACTTATTTCCCATTTATATGGCGGATTTCTAATTATATATATATATATAATTTAAACTGCAAATTCTTTACTAGCAAGTTGTTAACTCGTCCAACGTCAACTAGTTGATTAAATTGAAGCCAACATTAACACATCAATATACTTTAAAACATTTAGTACCTATTTTTAAAGTAAACATATCTCGGGCTTACTAATATATACAATTTAGACAATACCGTGGCAATATTTATTTAGAAACATTATATTTGCAAAAGTAATTTTAATTAATAGTAATAAAATGTTCATTTTTGGCTTTAATTTTGTGTGCGTAGGTAAACAGATTATTAACTACATTTTATTATTTGATTTTGATTATTCGAACAATTAACAGAAAACATTTTCCATCAATTGAACAAGTAACGGTAACGGGAGTCAAATCTTTATTCATCCAGTTTTAAGTATAGCGCTCTAGTCACCTTTGTAACCCGAAGACAGAATAAAGTTGATTTATGCATAACCATCTCAAGTTAAATATGGATAAATATAACAGTATGTATCAGCTTCGAAAATTATTCTTTTATAATTAATATGTTAAAAAACTATAATTTGGCATATATGTTCTAGTATCAATCAATTATATGCATATTTATAATAAACAAAATTAAAAAATATGTTTGAGCATACAAAATAAAATAACGTAAGAACATGTAATCCACATGCACACATTACGCTAGAAAAATATTCAATTAAATAAATCACATTTCTTAAAATTTTGAAGACATTTTCTATTGTACAACTTTGAAATTTAACAATTCTTTTAAACAAAACTAATGAAATGATTTTTCCCAGTCATATACAAGACATTTATCAAATAGAATAATAAATCATTCTTTTCTACAAGGTATTCAATCACAGATATATATATATATATATATATATATATATATATATATATATATATATATATATACAACGGGCATAAAAACTAATCAATACATTTATCACAAATTAGTTTATTGTATACAGCATATAATGTAATCATTAGTTAATAAACACTCTCATTTATATTTCTCCGTACACACAAACACCAAGAAAGACTTTTGGAACATAAAAAATTGTGACAGCGGAAACTAGCATGTATCAAAAAATAATAAAAAAGGCCACTTGACATGTACAAAAAACATTTGACCAACACCCGTCGTTCAACGCAACTTTAGTTTTTGTCGACGTTTGGCGCTGCGCCTGATGCATCTCGGACAGGTGTCGGCCTTGGGTTGGGGCAAACACTGTCGATGGTAACAGGCCAAACATGTAAAACAACAGCTAATCGAATCGAGCTGATCGAATGGAAATAGCACTTCGCCAGAATGACAAATTTCGCAAATGAAACCTTCGCCTCGGCATCGAATGCAACTAGCCAAATGGGTTTGAATGGGGTGAAGAATTAGTCGCAGTTGGGTGACCAATTTGCCGTCGCGGACTGCGTGCAAGTCGGCGATGCTCCATACGTGGGGCAATTCGAACCAGTGTGTTTGTTTTAAATCGTCTACAAAAATTTGACCTGTCGAGCAATACAAAACAAAGTTCGTTTGTAGTTGCTGCCAAAGTGTCAAATGTAGCTAAATTCGTGTCTGACACTATATGTAGACTACGTTGGGTAGGTTACTTCTGTTATATCTGTTCAACTAATTAACTATCTAGCAAAATCCGTAATGTTAAGCAATCATATTTGCACATAAAAACATCGTACTCGTAATCAAAAAGTCAATAAAAATAAGTTGTTTAATGGAGCAGCGCCTAGAATAAAAAGAGCTTATTATTTGTGATAGAAAATCAGCAGATTTAAGATTAAGTTAAAACGGTTGACATACCTAAAACTGTAAATTTAACCAATCAAACTGAGAATAGTCAATTGGGAGAAAGATTGAACATTTGTAACTTCGCTACAGTGTAAACGTACCCTCGGGACACCACTGGACGTAGGGAAACATCAAATGACCTTGACGGCGCAATTTGGCACATTCGATGAGATTAGATTGACGTTGCAAAATGTATTTGGGAAATTCGAAATTGTAAAATAACGGCTGATAATTCAATTTGACGAGAATGTCGCGAGCCAAATTGCTTACGGGAAAGGCTTGGAAATTCCAGCTCGAAATTAGACTGCCTGGCAGTGACATCAGTGCATTTGAATGACAAACACAACAAAAGTAGATGCCAAAAAATTCGCAAAATCGCATGCGTTTTAAAGAAGCTACGTTGAAATAAAGATGAGTTTTGTTGTTAAAAATGGCCAACTATAAGTAGAATTCATTCATTCATTCATTGTGATTAGTAAGGCAGTCACCTATTCATTCTTTCTATATTTGTACAGCCTATTAAACGATCGATTCCGATGGCTTTATAAGCTTAGTAAATGTAGGTAAATAACAAAGTTTCGTGACTAATAGACGGTATCCTCGTGACCGTATTACATTCGCAAAACAATAATTGAACTGCCTAACCTTTTGTCACGTTTATCACCTAATCGTCATAGCTACATATGCTATAGGTATACCTGAAAACACCCTGGAGTTATGCTTGCACTCGTCCGACAAGGCAGAAACTCTGTTATACCTGTTGTGTTAGTCCAGATGCTTAAGTACATTTGGAACAAAACGCGCAATGTAGAGGTTATAGTCAAGAATATCACTATAATTGGAAATTGAAACTTTGTAATCATTGCTAAAATTTTAAAAATGATTAACATCCCACATTATGTAGAATTCAATCCTTGTTAACTAAAAAACAGATAAAACTGTGGCAATTCTAAGTTGATTAATCAAAAATTAGACAAAAAATAACACTGATTGGCTAGACCACTGTAATCAACCTCATGACTATAAACACAAGCACCACATTCAATAAAAACAATCTTAGATAACAACGCTTACATGATTGCCAAAGCTATTCCTGTTTAGTAGTACCATTGAAAATACTAGGAGTAGGAGGTAACGCAGTCATTCAGTTACACGTGACAACTTTGTTTTAGTCTTTTTACTCACCCGACTAATAGATTGGAAGTTAAATTTAATATTAAATAACTAGATTCAAGTAATTTGTAAATTACAAAACATGTTATTGTTCAAAACGTTAAAATGTGACATACTTGATTCAACAAACAATCCACAACCAGCACAACGACTTTGTTGACTTAGACGAATGGATTTGCGCCTAAAATTAGAATAGAAATAAATAAATAAATCAATCATTTAATACATTTTCAAGTAAAAAAAACAACTTTTAAAGTTGTTAAATGTTCTGTTGCTTTTGGTTTTTATTATTTTAAATGTTTAGTAGTGGGCAATTAGCAAAGCTCAGTAGTGCGACTAAAACTCTTACTTCTATTTGTATATCTATTTGACTAAGCGTTGTCACAGCTTTCCATGCTTTTTTAGTTAATAGCAGATAAGTTCTTCTTATAAAATACTAACAATGCTGCAAATTTAAGTGAGCTTTGCAGAATCTTAGTTTCTAATGATAGTCATATTATTGAATGTCACCCCCCCCATATAGGGCATCCTGGACTACAGTAGAAGCACAAGCAGCTGTCAATGTATTTCAAACGCTTGGTTTTTAATTGAGCGTAATACAGTTTTATTGGCGAAGTAATTATTCTCCAAAATCTTACACTTTTATAAATCGTAGTTAATTAACTATTTTTTTTACGAAACGAAAATATATGTTTTGGAGGTTGTCAAATAAACAGTATTCGAATGAAAGGTTAACATCAATTATAATTGAACTTTATATACAAATTAAATAAACTAAATGAAATAATTATGCAATTATAACTTTAAACAAAACAACTATTTTAAATTTAAATACGAGTGTAATAAACAAAGAAACGTGCCAGAAAACATCATTTTAATTTTAAAATTAAAAAATTAAAGAATAACGGTTTGTATTTAAATATTCCTATCTAATTTTATTGATCTTTAGCTTTTAGTCAACTTAACGTGTTTTTATAATATAGTGTAATTAGTAATCGTTTAGGTAGCACTGAAATAATTAAATTTTTTAATATCTTATTTAATCTGTAATTACATGATTCTTTCAAGCATGTAACATTTAATAAAAAGAATGTTCTAGTTAATATGTCTAAAAACACGTAAATATATTTTTTTGTTTATATAAAGCACAAAAATCATGACCAACAAAAAGGCCACATTTATTCAATTGCCTCCAGACAATATAATTCCTAATTGTAATTTTTAAAAATTGTTTTGAAATGTAATGCAAATGGTTTAAGAAATAAAAAAATAATTAAGAATGTTGATTATATAACGCAAAATCGAATTCGACAACATTAAGTTAAAAAACGTTAAGGGGAATTGATGAAAAGCGATTAATATTATTTAAAATATAAAAAATATATAACTTTTGATATATATATATATATATATATATATATATATATATATATATATATATATATATGTAGATATATTTTATATAATTTATTTTTAAGTAAGTAATTTTCTTATTGTTTACTTTTCGAAAAAATGTCTAAATTGTTTTTTTGTTTAAATTATAATTTTCTAATAATATTGGTAGAAAATGTTAGTATTTATTTAATTTTTTGATTAACATTGCTAAAGTAATGTTTGAAGAATGTTTTAGTAAAACGTAAATGTACCTAATATAATTAAGAAATGTTTTAAAAGACAATCAATAATAATGCATTGATTTTGGTACCAAACCCTGAGCTTAAACATCAGGGACCAAGAGCACAGTAGGGTGCTTAGAGTGTTCAATGATGTATGTATACCATATATAGCTGTTAAACTAATATTAACAAAAAGAATCAAGTAATCTTGTCAATCTTTGCTACCAGCGGCACTGTCACAATAATAATAAAGAAACTGCTTTATTCTCATAAATTTGTTACGGTTAGAAAATCACTAAATTCGATCGTTTAATAAACTGTATATATATATATATATATATATATATATATATATATATATATATATATATATATAAACAATAAAGAGGAAACCAAGTCACCAACCATACTATTGTTATTATTGTTATTATTATTATTATTATTATTATAATATTAATCGTCGACAAATACACAATAAAAGATTCAATTATGTTGACCGTTTTCGGTTTATGTAAATTGATAGAAAACAGAAAACATGAACTCGTAAGGTGATTAATATATAGAGTAAACAGTTGCTATCAATATTTTGTTTCCCGAAGACCTAACGATGTAGAACACGGCTGGTATTATTAATAATAACTTTTATTTTGCCATATCATTTATTTATCTAGTTTTTATTTTCTTTACATTCAATTTATATAATCAGTTTGCAAGGTGTTATACAACAGAATTATTACTTTATGAAGCCTTTCACTGACAATAATTTTTACCAGAAATCAAATAGTTCAGACTACTGCGTCATTCCAACACAATTAACTAACTTATTTATTAATTTTGGTTCATTGACAGCCTAAAATAAAATTCCATATACCTCCAATTTATAAAAATGTAAACTGAAGTTCGTATATTACACAACATATTTCAGTAAAACCGTCTATAATCAGAAAAGGGATTTACAATCCTACTATAAATACAAATCTTGTACAGCTGTGTAATCAGGACAAATTAAAAAAAGATACTTTCAAACAATCGATACGTTTTAATTTATTGATTGTAAAGAACACTTACTTTGATTTGGGAATAGGCAGATTAATCAATAAAGCACGTGATATCAGTCGGTAATCCATTTGTTCAAAATAAGACCAACGAGAATGAGCAAGGATGGGAAATCGAAATCCTAAATTGCATGACATACCATCTGCATCTTGATGATCATCATTGATGATTAGAGGACAGTTAGCATTTGATAAATGGTCATCTACGTTCGTTTGCGATCGATAATCACAAGAAAGATCGATTTTTGAACAGGATCTATGAATTATGGGACTTGTTTTTGAACTGGTTTAAATAAACATAGCAACAATAAAAAAAATAATTAAAGGCCATACAATCATTGTATTTTAATTTATTGCAAAATGTTGTTTAGAATTTTATGTAGGTGAGGATATAAGTTGTAAGTTTGAAACGTTTATTTAAAGGGTTAACTAAGTAACATTTTAGTCCACTGCAGTTTCCCCTGATTGTTTTACATCCCACTTGCATTGGTATATTTTAAATTCAATTTTATTAAGGTGTTATTGATCGTGAAAACTCGAATAATGTTCATGTGTTTATTTATTCTGCAGTTTTGATATTGGCAATGATACTTGTAATTCCAGACCCTTATGTGGTACTCAAACACTTAAAACAAGTAATAATAATTTATTCGTATAAGTTTTAAATACACCACCCTGTTAGTAAAGTTAACAGCGCTCAATTTGGATCACAATGGGCATGGGTTCAAATCCCACCACCGGCACTAAAATGCTGGTCCACGTTCGGTTTCGCTAAAATGTCCACAGCTGAAAGATGTTTCTCGTAAAACATTCAAAGTAATAAACATTATATATATATATATATATCAAACCCGATTAGGAAATTCACTTTTGTAAGTCATTAGTTTAAAATGTATCATTTTAAGTATGGAATAACGAAATAGCCAGTGCTATATTCATCAAAAATAATAAATGCCAACAAAATTGTTAAAAGTGGTTCACAAAAATTGAAAATCACGGTTGCGTTACCAATTAAAAAACCCAAACCATCAAATATAATAGATCATTCCATTGTCAATTTAGTTCGCCAACTTTGGTTTTGTTGGTTAGAAAACGGCATCTTTATAATATGTTCATCACGGTTAAGTTCCTTAGTCCTGGAAATAGATATAATATTTAAAGCTTAAATATACATTTCCAGTATTTTAAGTGCATATTTACACTAATCCACAAGCAAACGTTTAGATATTGCTTAAATGCTTCACAAGAAAAAACATTTTTCAGCAAATGGATATTTTAACAAAACAAAACAAGGGTCCGCATTTAATGTCGTTGGTGACACTCGAACACATGCTCACCCAAGATTGAATCCAGCGCTGTACCACTCGACCACCCGGGGACATCGTATTTAATCCCCGTCCTATTTCAATTTTAATCAATAATGTACTTTGTAAAGGTAAATGGCTATCAATACTGAACACTAAATACAACTTTTAAATCCAAGGTTGGTAATTGCAGCATAAACTTACCTTCCTCTAATCGCCAATTTGGCTCGCCAGCTTAATTTATCATCAGCTTTGACAGTTATTGTAGTAGTCGGCGCTCCGATACTGGACGATTGAAACAATCGAAAGCCCCAGTCTAAATCGCATGTTGTCAGCAAAAAGCGTTTCAGGTCAACCAATTTAAATACAAAATAAGATTGATCGAGACTCGACGTCAACAATTTCAAACCGAAATTGATTACGGACAAAGCCATTTGAACGGCTTTATTTCGATGGACGGAAACGATCATTGTGTTTGAAGGTGGCGATTCAACGAAAGCCTTGGCCGGATTCAACGTTGAATTAGAAAAATTCGCTATTTGGGACCAAAACAGCGATATCTCGGTTGAAACAAGATCGAAGTTAGTCTAAAGTTGATATAAAAAGAAAAATATATGTTTCATGCTCAAAGGCAAATGGCATTTGTTATTGATTGCAAAACTCTTTTACTTTTGAAGAGGATATAGCAACAAGATTAAACGTTTTGGCGTTGAATATTCGGTTTTCTTTCAGAGATTTCACTTAACCATGTTTATTTCCACTTTCTTTTGCCGTAATGTGCTAAAATGACGATATTTGTTTTTCAAAAAAATAAGGCTGCCTTGGCCGTTCCTCTTTCTCAACCAGAATCGAAACCAACAAATGACAATAATAATATGTACGAAATGCATAACTGCATTGGTAAAAATTTCTAATTTTTCTTATTAAAGAATTTTCTTGTCAAAATCACTGTATGTCGTCAATATGCTATAACTTATCCTTTATATATTTTGAGTGCAGATTGGTATCTATTGAAGAAAACGAAAATTCAGATAGATCAATGTGAACTCGATCTCAGCCTCATTTCGAAGAGGGCGTGCGCAATCTAGAGTATCACCGCCATTGAAACAAGAAAATACATACAAATGTCGACTTCCCTGGCATCTCAAGTAACACAATACAACAAACACACACCTTTTCCAAATCCTTGATCTGATTAGGTGTTTCGGAGTTGAACGAAGACAAATCCATTCCAAAATCATCAGATTGCTTGAATTCCTCAATTTGATCAATAAGAAATTCGCACAATTCAAAATAGGCAATTTCTCGAATCAAATCATTTTCGAAATTTAAATATCCAGGCAAAACCAAATGTTTGGGCACCACATTCCCAGTTTCATTAGTAGACTGTGGAACTGTAGAATGGTAAGAGGAAAAGTAAAAATACATTGTAATGAATTAATGTGATCCAAATGTATATAGAACTATAAATGTAACCTATTTTTAATGTGAAATTTCTGTTATTCACATTTTGAGAAAAATTTAATACATTAACCTATAGTTACTGTTCAAAATTCCAAATCTGCAATAACTTTTAAAATTGGCATAAGTTGATAGTAGGATAATTTTTATACAAAACTAGATATCGCATGTTCTTCCACAGTAACATTACAAATAGGTTGAGAGCTATTTCATCTGGACTGCGTAAGTTAATATTCATAATAATAATAATAATAATAATAATATCTATTAAAACTACTTATTAAACATTTCCTATTAAAAGAATAGCAGAAACAACAAAAGTTAGTAACAAAACCACATCTTCATCAGTTCCAGGTTCTCCTAGCATCACGAATAATTCCTTTCCATCGTTCACGGTTTTCGGAGGCGTGTAAGGATATGTCGGTCCATTGACTTAGCCAGTTTCCAAGATAGTGTGAATGATGGAAAATAGAAGTAAAAACAAAATAAAAAAATATGTGACCTGTCTTTAGGCAAATCAAGGATCAATTATCCCATTCTACCTACCTCGCAACTTGGTAAAAAGGTGAGTAATGTATATGCACTTGTATATCCATAATAAAATAATTGTTAGTCAAGATAAAATCATGGTTTGTGTGTGTGTGTGTGTCAAGATTTGATTGTACATCAGTGACCATCGTCATCAAATTTAATTTCTTGCTGGTAGGAGCTTAACAAGTGTATACTAGCAAAGGATTACTGTAAAATATTCATGGTAGGGGCTGTATGTCTCATTTCAGAGCGTTGATAACTTTTGTAGAAATTCTGGAATTTGAACCGACAACCAGAAATCTGGTACCTAAAATATTGGACCGCACTGTCAAGAAATCATATTCTTACAAATAGTATGCACGATATTTGTTGGGGAGCACACACCAATGATATATTCATTATAAAATTGTATAAACATATTATTATTATAAAACAATTTTTGCTCTAAAGAGCCCTATAACTGAAAATAAGCACAGGGAAATAAGATAATAACAATAATAATAATATCTACTAAAACGCATTCAATTGAAATTCGTCCCAATGCACAAATTCTTTTGCAAATCGTTTAACTCGAATAAGAAACTAAAAACACTCCAGCCATAGTATTAAACGCTCCTAACTCTAACCAGCATGATTATCATAGATAAAATGCCATATAAAATAAAGCAGCAGTGCTGTCATATAATATTTTACAGACCAATAATAAAAACACGATTCAAACAAAATTGTCAGTAAATTAATCAATAGATACTAAAGATGTGGCAAAACGAAATACTACTGCCAATAATGATAATAAACTAACCATCAATGGATTGAAATCAATTTTAATTAGTAAAAACGTTAGAAAATTAACTCCACTGCAAATGATTTTGAGCCTCGTCTTCTAAAGTATACAAGCAATCATGAACTCATTTTTAAGTATTCATCCATTAGGACAATCGAGGGCCACTTGTGTTTCCAATTACCAAGAAAAATGCAAAATGATGGATTAGTTTATGGCATAATCACAACGCCCACAAACTCAGTTTGTGCAGTTATTTTTTGTCTTAATACTGTACACTCATTTTCATACAATAACTTTGATAATAAAATAATATTATCTGATGACCCTAATCGGGATATTAAGGCTATGTTATAATAATTTTAATAATAGTAACAATATAATTTGAATTTTCCACCTCATTACATAACTAATGTCTTGCTTTTATTTTTTATTTGCTTGTTACTGATTCAATGTTTTCCGGAAAATTGAGCAAAACCGAATGGATGCACCCAAATGTAAGCCAAGCGCTGTACCACTAAACCACCCTGGTACAACCTGTCCATCTTCACTGCAATTCGAAACTATGAACATTCCAATATATTGACTTTTGGTGCAAACTCACCCAGCTTTACAGACCTGGCAATATGGATAACCGCAACAACTACACATTTTATCGATACTTTTATATTAAAACGAAATCGTACTTACTTATCAGGAATATTTTTTGAATAGAAGTCAATCAGTTAAAAGTATACAAATCTACATTTTCAAAATCACTATAATTAATAAAATGACTTGAAGACTTTTTCACGCATTACGATAATGCACTCCAAAAAAGGAATAGTTTGCAATTTCCATCCATACTTGACCAAATATTGTATTGCTGATTTTTAAATAAAACATCCCTTTTTGTTTCAAATAATACTCATATTAATAGATCAACACAACGATTTAGAACCAAAAACGCAATAATAATAAAAAATTACCATTGTTTTCTAGAGGATGTCGTCCGCGAACAAATTGCTCTTCTCTATCCAAATTTTCCGATTTATTTGAAACCGAGCCAAATGATGGAGTCAAATGATCAAAAGATTTGATCGATTTTAATTTTAATTTGTTTCGTTTGGAATAATCTACAAGCAGCTGGTACAGACAATCCAAATGATCTCTGTTCCAATTGAAAATTGAGAGTGATTTATACCAACTCAAAAGTACATACAATTAAACAAACATTTATTGAATGGTACTTTGTTATCAGGTTGATTGAAGTTGTTTAAAACAACCCACTGCGCCACTAGTTAAATTTGTTTTGTCGTTTAAATCCAGATAATTAGAATGACGTAACTGGAATCATTGATCTGCTAGTCTGGAAACCGATATTTTTATTAGTAAGCCCAGCTGGAACAATTACAAGTATATTGATTGGATACAAATACAAACTAGTTCTACACCATGCTCTAGCGGTACAACGCTCGACTTAAACTTGCGGGAGGGCATCTGTTTGATCCTCACCATAGCATTCAGATGGGTAAATGGTAACCGTTATACTTAAAAATTATATGTATATTAAGTTACTAACATAAAACGATTACGTAAGAATAATTGCAAGGAAAATTATTATTTCTTTACATAATTTTACAAGTACTTACATAACCCAGCACACATTACTGCATACAGTTTATTTTGTATGTATATAAAATTTAACATTAATTATGGTATAAAAAGATCAAAGACAAATTTTAAATACTTAACCCCTCATTTTTTTATCAACTTGTCAAATTTTCAATTTCAGCCCTTGATCTTGGTACAATTTTGAACACTATAACAGTTGATTACAATAAGTTTAAATAATGGAAGCTTTTTCCTAACCGCTGAAAATTACGAACAAAAGTTATAATTCTGGTTTAACTATTAAAACAAACTGCCGATTTATTTGAGGTAAGTACAAGGATTGAATACAGTTTTATAGGATTACACACGTCCAATAACAGCTGGAACTGGATCTACACCATCAACTAGTTAACGAAATAATTTGTTTATGATCACCAAAATGAAAAGAAACAGAATAAAGTCAATTAAACAAATACAAAACAAAGAATTAGCTAATTTTTCATATTTACTTATCCGCAATCGGATGAAATTAGCGAATTTGCAGTTAAAGAAAACGTTTAAAAAAGTTCCGTTAACAACACAACATGGAAAAGTGTGGAATTAACAAAAATGTATGAAAACCGTTCAGTTTGTTTCTGGAGATCGATTTATTTTACTGACGAGTGTGATTTAAAGTACGAATTAAGGACAGTGCAATCCACTGGTCCCGATTTTCTTCAAAACTACAATTACATTGTTAAAAAGTTTGCGCATCCATCATATCTTCATGGATATTATGGAATTAAATTCGAACAAGTGTTAAAATAGAGTCAAACAAGTAGCCACTTGAACAGCTCAAAATTTAAAACCCATTTCTAAGAATTTCTTAGGACTGAACTACGGCAAAACGCTTCGGGGCATTTAGTGGTTTTTCAAGATAATGCTCCAGTGCATACGTCGAAGAAGGTAACGTGCTATTTATCATAATTTAAAATTTAATGCATTTTTTATTGTTTAGACTAAAGATTCTTTAAATAGCAGAAAACTGAGCTTTATTCAATTGCCTCAATGTAATTGTAAATCTTTTTAGTTATCTTAAACGAGAGGTTAATCGGATAGAAAATCAAGGCACGTTCAAAGAAAAAATTGATTATGTATTAAAAGATTGAATTCGACAAGGTTATATCAATAATTTGGTTGATTCCTATCCAAAGCATTTAAAAGAAGTTGTGAAAAACCACGGTTATCCGTTGAGATACTAAATTTGTAAATATTGTGATGTCCATTTAGTGTATGTACATATTTTATAATATAATTTATTTTAAGCAATTAACGTAGTAGTATTTTTATCTTATCAAAATGTGAAAATTCTGAGATTTTAGTCTAAGCGAGAATTTGGTAATCTGTGAAAAAAGTATTATTTTTTGTTTTAATTATTGGTATTGCTAAAGTGATGTTTAAGGGCTATTTCAGTAAAATGCTAATGTGCCTAATATGCTTAAGTGATATTAGGAAAGTCAATCAATTTCGATGTGTTAATTTTGACACTGCCCATTTAGCCCCTGTAAATAAAAATAATAACAGTTAAGTTGTTAGAAAATAAATTAAATTCCACTAGGGATTTTCCCTAGAGATCTTCGTCTACAGCTACACTAAATTTGGTGAAACATGCTTCTAGTAAAATATTCAGGCACAAAAACCACAAATTAAAATATTTGTTGCTAGTACTCGTGATAAAAAATTCCAATAATTTACAAGTTAGTTACATATTTTAATAGTAAAAATTAGTCAGTATTAAAAAGTAATCGTGTGTTGATATAAGAAGAAGGCAATCGATACTTTATGTGCCGAGGTGGTCCAGTAGTACAGCGCTGGACTCCAACTTAAGTGGGCATGGGTTCGAGTTCCACCACAGGCACTAAATACGGATCATCACTTGGCTTCACCAAAATGCTTGTAGGGAGGCATATAAGTAATAATAATAATAATAATAATGCTCATAATAAAAGGATCATTTAGAAAACGTCAGATCAAGTTCAAACCTAACCACTGATCTCTATCTCGGCTTCAATAACCCACAATCATTACATATCAAATCAAATTTGTTAGTAACATGTATTCTTAAAAAGCATATCTTTTGATAGATGTTCAGTTCCATCAAAAAGTAACAACAAAAAATTTAACCATTAAGAGTTAGGTAATATGGGGTATAAAAATATTATTTGAATGTATGAAGAAATATACCATAAAGGACTACATCATTGACAGTTATGATATCACAGTAATAATAACACAATAATTCTGCAGCACTAAGTACATATTGATTTAAAAAAAAAGTAATTGGAATTTGGTCTCACCTAGCTCTCTTATACTTTAAATACAAAATTTGATTTGGTAATGTCTAATGGCTGCGAACATCAATCCATCTTTGTAATGACAATAATTATTCTTTTAAATAAATAAATTATTAAAATTACTTATTTTAACAATGACGTTATTACATGATTAATTACATTTTGAAAGAAAAATGAGAACCAAATAATGTATATTTTTGTAAAAAAATGCAAAACGTTTTTTGTCTATGGGGTAGAATATTGTGGTACTCGAAAAGTTAAAATAAACTAATTTTTGAAACTGTATAATGTGATTTACAAAAATGGAGTCGAACATAAAGGATGTTTTTTTACTACAAAACGCAATATATAGACTTCTGTTTTGTGAAAACTGAATTAAAGAATATTTGGATTTTCAGTATTTTATTTTATGAAAAATAAAAGTAACTTTAAAAAAAATACAATTTTGGTGGTAAAGCCGACCTGGGTTCGAATCCCACCACTAATACTAAATATTAATAAAAATGTACGTTTTTTCTATAATTATACACTATTTTTTAGCTATATTTCTTGCTCTTTTGAATAAAATTTTATTATAGAAGGATGCATTATTACGATGGCATCAAATAGTTAAATATTATTAACAAATTCATTAAAAGCACTTTAAGAACTACCGTTTACTAGTCAAAAGGATAATAAACAAAAATGATCATCAGTACATACCAACCTCGGAAAAGCGATGGTATCAAATGCATTTTGAATTTGCATTACGATTCGTATAGTTCATATTTACTAGGAATGTTAACCAATCAAGAAAACGGCAACAATAGACTTTATACTTATTTGACTGTTAGTGTTAAATGTTTTAAGGGAAACTCTTTTTAGCGATGCCAAACAGAGGTTCGCATTTAGTCATAGCAATGGATCACCTAAGTTCGAGTCCAGCGTTGTTTTTAAAAATGTCAACTAGTGCTTTCCGCTATATTTGGAATATCGTAATTATTTAACTTGACATAAATTCAAATAAAAATAATGGAAGACGTAACCTATGAGATAAATTCATTTCGTATATGCTCTTCATTTCATTCATTCATTTTGGTTGGTGACGTGGTCACCTTTTCATTATTTCCCATATTTATACGACATAGCAAACGATCGATTTTGATGGCTTGATAAGCGTAACACAAACGTAGAAGAATAACAAAGTTTCTTGGCTGGTAGACGGCATCCTTGTGACGTCGCCACTGTTCGCAAAGATTGACGAGGCCGCCTGATTTTTTGTCAGGGTTATCTTCCTTAGCCCAAGGGCTACATATGATATACGTATACATTTAGATACCTTTTAAGTATCCTGGGTGTATGTTCGCACCCACCCACCGTAGCGGAAGCCCAGTTATACCGCTGTGCACTCGGACCCTGCTGTTATTAGTCTAGATGCCTGTTGGCACCTAGTCCAGGATGCACCACGTGGAGGACTAACAGTCAGGAATATCACTATCATTGGAAATTGAGACTTTATAAGCATTACTCAAATCCTCAGGATCATTAGCTCTTCGGTCATAAACATTATATATATATATATATATATATATATATATGATGTAATTAAAGCTTTGCTCTTAACATTAATAACTACAAACACACAACACAAACCATTCATATTCTAAATCCAAGCTAAACATAATGAAGTTACAAATTGATTTTAAGCTCACAAAATGGGTCTTAATGTGCAAATGTAAACAGATTCAAATGTTATTTTACATATTGGAGATCTGAGCGGCTATTAACACCTTAAAACAATTATTATAATAAACTTGATACTTCGTTTATAATAAATGGCATAATAAAGACGAGGCACATAAACGTTCACTTGGATTGGACTCTTTATCGATCCAATTGGGAATGTGTTCTTCAACCCGATCACCTAGACGACGGGTTTGTCCGACAAAAACATTTGTCACTGCAACTACAGATGAACAATGGGAGGTGGAAAACATTGTATTAATGTGGGACAAAGATGGATAAGTCCTTTTCATTGCTTTTTAAACCTCAATTTTAGGAGATTCGTGATATCATCATTAAATTTTCTTACTGTTATTTAGTTAAATAATTATTATCACAAAACTGCTCTATAACTACATTACGAAACGTTTTCTTTGTGATTTTGTAATTATCGTACAAATTTATACCTTTAAGCATTTTTTACTTACGCTAATCAAGTAAAACCTTTTCGTATATTCAGTGTTTCTGGAAGTACTTCTATTGAAGAATTCAAGTTAGCAATAAGAACAACAACAATAAAGGTAATAGTATACAAATAGTAGTAATAATAAATTGCACCAAAAGGTAAAAATAAGTGATGTTTTCATATTATTTTGTTCTGTCAGCTTATCCTCGATTTCAAAACAATCAATAAGCTTTCAAATCTTATCGAATATAACAAATAAAAAAATATTTGCCCAAAACCTATCTGCTATAGATAGAAACCATTAACAAGATTAAGCAAAATTCATCGTACACTATTAGAAACTTCTTAAATCGTGTGATGAGTAATGATCAAATTAACGCCCACACCGCAGCCATGCAATGTATTGAACCACTTAATCAGTTTTCAGTCACATATAAACAAAAGTCATCGAGTTGTTACTCACACACTGGCCGATTTTTGTCTTATTCCTGCACATTCCGCTAAATGCAAGCACGACATTTTACGATCGCATACATTGGACATATTTGGACTGGCGTGTGCAATCTTGTCATTATGCAATTGAATTGGCGGTGACATTGAACGAGTATGGCAAATTAGAGATTGCAATTCTGCATCCTCATATATGGATTGTGCCAAAACATTGCGCTTTTTCAAAAGAGTCGACACAGCTGCAAAATTTGGTATAGAGGAATGAGACCAATTGGAACTTACGAAAGGAATCATTAGTATTGGTAAATAAGGCTTCGGTTACTTCCGTACCGATATGTATTGATCCAGTAGGTAATTCAGTATGCTTCATAGGAGCCATGTTCTATGAATAAGACAAAAATTATTACTATCAACAGCGGTATAATGTAGTTGTAATAAGTGTTTAGAAATAATAGTAAATAAGATATAATAAAACAGAACTATGATACAAATAATATAGATAAACAATTGCGTAAACATATCTTAAAATAGTATATATATATATATATATATATATATATATATTAATACGGAGGATCTTAAACAGTGTTCAACCAATCTACTTCTATATTTATATACAAATTATTTAAATAATTAAGTTTTAAAATTGAACGTATGTTGATAAACTAATACTATCACATTGCATTAAAGGTTAACAGAGTTTGTTCTAGTCGAAAAATCCAACCTAAAAGAACATTTAGTATACAAGCTCAAACGTTTTAAGGCACTAAGAAAAGACAGTCCTTGTGCGAACAATTAAAAATTTTCCCAAGAGTCGCTACTTACAGATTTAACAAACAATTTTGCGCAGAGATTGTACCCACAAGTGGTCCTACGTGTAACGGTATTAATGTGCAAAATGTATTTTTAACAGTATTTGTCTACTTTGGGTTGCCTCCAAAGTGATCATATACATAATCGAATTATTGAAAAAAAGAATGCAAATGCACGCCCAATACAAGTCGATTTTGATTGGAAAATGAGTTGCACAAATCATATTCACAGGCTTTGATGTCTTCTAGAAACCCAATCAAGATTTCATCATATATTGTATCTAACACTTTCATGAATTATACAAAAGCTTTGAACTCAATTGATAAGGATATGCTATTCAAAATTAGATACATTTTTAAAATCATCCCATAAAGTAAATGTGGCCTGCATACTGTAACAAAACGGTAATCTTTTCATCAAGGATGTGTCGGAGCACCTATATTATTCAATTTAATTATAAATGCCATATATTTGAGAAAGTCACAAAAGTATTTCAAACGTTTGAGCAGGTAATGGAATTGAAATTTTACGTCTGAAATATACTGATAAAGAAGTGATTCTTGTAAATTCTCCAAAATAATCTGCAATCAAGTAAATAAAGTTTATTTCACAAATTACCAGGGTAATCTAGCAGTACAGGTCATAACCCGAACCTGAGTGAACAGTGGTGGGCACTGCCACTAAATGTAGGGTTCAGGTCCAGCTTCGCTAAAATGTCTACTGCTAAAAGATTATTCCTGTAAAAAGTTTAACGTAGTAAAAAGAAGATTAAACCTTAGTGCAAACAAAACAGTAGTAATATTTCGGATCACAAACCAATATTATTGGCAATATCTGCTTACGACAAGTGGAAGAATTTTAATACATTGGGCCATTTATTCAAGCTGATATGATTAGGAAAAATAGATCCATACACAAATGCATACTTAAATCAACTCAGGAGTATCCTAGTTGTAATGGCATTCCATATCCAATTTTGTAAGTTATTCACTGTGGCTGATTGAAATGAGGAACCTTTTCTATCAAGACCGTAATCTGGAGAGTACTGGTTTAGGTACATTCTATAAATTCTCGTACAATAAACAATACATTTCACCAAATTTACAAAATACAATATCCACTGTTTGCGGTAAATAAATTGGTATTCACATAGAACGCCAAAAATTTAAAATTGTCAAGTTTTATTTCAGTATTCTGGTTGGGGACTTCTCAAAAATTTACAAAACCACTTGATTTGATCAATGACTACTCTTGATAATTTCAATATTTCTACAGCATATTAAACGATCGACTTTGTAACAAACGTGGAAAAATAATAAAGATTTTTGGCTGGTAGTTAGCATCCTAATGATGGCACTACTGTTCGCAAAAATCGACGGAGTCACCTGATTTTTAGTCAGGATTACCTCTTTTAGATGAACGGCTACATATGGTGTACGTATAGCTTAAGATACATTTTAAGTATTGAGTGTATGTTTGTACCCATCCATTAGGACGTAATCCCAGTTAAACATGTGTAATCAGCCCATAATCTGTTAGTCTGAATCAAAAATGCACCATATGGAGATACAGAAACAGTACCAGTATCATTAAAAATTGAGACTTCATAAGGACTACCCAAATGCTCAGGATCATTATTATCTAAAAATTCGAATAGGAATCACCAAAACTTGTTAATCTAGCCCATCAGGTTATTAAACAATAATGAGTCTATATATCTCAATAACAGTATTCTCAAACGTTCCCACATCTTTTTTAATACCAATAACCTGAAGTCACTGCATTCATGTCTACATGAAACATCTAGAGTTTAATGGAACATCATAAGTGCTTTTGTTAAAAACGACATGCTTGACAGCAAGTCCAATCTGAATTTTCAATTGCCTCGCACATTCGCTATTGTTCAACTTAATGATCCAAAATATAATTACTTCAAAACTGCCATTGGAACTTGATTTGTCACTATACTAAAACTGCAAACTTCACTATTCTCTTACTAAACTTGTATAATAAAATTGGAATGTAAGGTAATAAATGGATCACTATTAAATTAAACTCTACCCTTCAAGTTATCTAATATAAATGATTCTATCAGTAAAAAACATTCAACCAGCATAACTCCCAGGATCAAAGGACACAAACCTTCAAATCAAAGTAAGATCTTAATTCCCTGGGGAAATGTGTATCAATCATTGTATATTGAAAAAACGTTTAAAATAATAAATAAAAAAGCATCAATATGCAAAATAATTCATGCTTTCAAAATACTTACTTTTCCCAAAATTACTGTAACTTGGGTAGAACGACTATTCATTTCATTGTGACTAATTTGTACTGAGTCACCCGTGGCTAAATTTAGTGCCGCTTGGATGCTCCAAATATAGTGCAACAAAAACTCTTAAAGCTAAAATAAAAAATATCACTAAATTTTTTTATTAATGGGACGTTTATTTAAATATAAACATCTAATTATACTTGCTTTAAAATGTATTTAAAACAAATAAAACTATATAATAGTACATTACCAAAAGACAACAGACGCTAATAATTTTGAAGGTTTGAAAGGCTAATAATGGGCCGGTGCATTTAACAACTAGTAAAATATTTCAACCATTCCCAGATATTTGTAAATCTCTTAACATTTATTGGCCATGTATCTCTAGCACAGTTAAAGAAAGACGATTAAAATGGTTTGGCCATGTTTTACGTAGATCGCCCACTCATCCAGCCAGAATAGCTATGGAAGCTCACCCATTACCCGGATGGAAAAGAAGGCCAGACAGCCAATAGAAAATTTGGACAGACATTGTAGCATGCGAACTCAGTCCTTTTATTTATGCTAAGCTCTCTCGTCCAAATAAATTATTTAAATGGGCGTCCGTTTGTTTACCCTATGCAGCCAACAGAGATCATTCGAGGGGTTTAACTCGGGATGTAATTAACATTTAATGTCAGCACACCAAGTGTCGTTCTTTGAGTACACACTACAAAAGTTGACGTTTTTGGTTTTTGGACTACCCTGACTGATAATAACTGGTGGGGATGTTTGTATCCCCGATGACAATGATGAAGGCTAATAAAGTCCGATATTTTCTGCTTCTTTTTTAAAAACCTATTTTTTTCATTTAAATAATATTTAAAGGGGTTAATATAAATAAACTAACGGTAAATAAAAAACATTTTAATTTTTTTAAATAAATGAAGTGTAAAAATTTTTTTTAAATATTTAACTGATAAACTACTTAAAAAAGGTTTTGATAAAAATAACAGGTAAAAAGTTAAAAAGCAAACTTTTTTCTATTTACTTAAGTATATCCATAAATTATTTTAAAATAACTCATTAAAATTGATGCTAATCATCCTGAGGATTTGAGTAATGCTTATAAAGTCTCAATTTCCAATGATGGTGATATTCCTGACTGTTATCCTCCACGTGGTGCATCCTGGACTAGGTGCCAACATCTGAATCTCCAATAATCACAATTTTTATACAGTACTTATAAAGCCAACACTCCCAAATTTTAATAAAGTAAGAGTGTTATCACTACTACATCAAATACCCATTCACAAAACAATTTTCACACAAATATGTTAAACGTCATAAAACAAATTATCCAAAATTTAAGACTTAACTGTATCATCATTTCACATAAAAGTCACCCAAATAGCTCTGGTAAGTTGCTCGATAGCAATATACATATATTAGGTTATAATATCGTCCATTAAAATTTTATAAATAACAAAAAATAGTACCTTTTATGTTAAAAATGACATTATTTTGTCTATATCTTCTACTCTCCAACTCGTTGCACGAGTTTGGTATAATTCCACATAAGTTAGTCTTAACTTAAAAATTAAGTTTTCTTATTATCTATCGTCCTGCTTTTCTTTTTAAATTTTCTAGAAAATTACTCCTGCATACAAATTCATTTTATTTTGTCTATGTCTTCCAAGTATTCTTTCACAATCAGCTCAGGTAAAATCACGAGTTATGTAGGAGGAAACTCCTTTTTGTACTCGGTTCAAAATATCAAATATCGACGAAATAAATCACCGAAGATTATGTATATAAATATAATAAAGCTGTAAAAAAACAGGAATATGAAATTAAATATATTCATGGAGAAAATAGTTGTCATACGCCGATTTGAAGGAGTCGATGAAGGGGCTGAAACAACATGGCTAGGTAGAAGATTCCACGCGGATATAACCCTATACAAGAAATGGTTTAAACGTAACCGGGATCTTACTCTGGGTTTGGATAACTTAAAAGGGTGCCCCCTTTGAGAATTATTTGCAGGGATAAAAGAAAGTTCGGCACTATTTAACCTTAATAATTTATAAACTAAGATGAGATCGCCCCGGAGCCTCCTATCTTGCAATGGAAAGAGCTTAAAAAATTTAAATCGGTTTGTATAGCTAACGTTCTTGAGCTGCCTAGAGGTCTTTGTGAACCTACGCTGTACTTTGTTTAAAATTTTAATATTCGCTTTTAGGTAGGGGGATGTAACTTGGATACAATATTCTAAATGGGGTGTAATGTAAAGTTGGTAGAGTAACCGTGTACAACTTACCGGGACGTTCCCGAGATTACAATTAAAAAACGTGGTGAGTTGGAACCCCTTGGAGGCTGCTATCCTGTGATGCGTTGAAAAGTTTAGGGATTGATTAAGGTAACCCCTAGATCCTTGATTAAATTAACTCGAGTGATGGGAGAAAAAATCTGGCGCTCTAAATATATGTTGCCTGAATATGTACCAAAGGGAGAAGTGTTTACACTTGGAAAAATTCAGAGGAACGCATTTGCTATAGACCAATTGTAGATACTTAAAATATCCAGTTGGGGTAATAGTATTTGTAAAACGTAATAAAAATAAATAATTTACAATTAATAACCAATACATATGTAAAACATATTAATACAAAAAAAATTAATTAATTAATTTTTATATAACATTTTTTAAATACAACTAAAATATTATTTTAAATATAAAACATTTTGTGATAACTTTTAACAAGTACGCGGACGTAGTATAAAGAGTGAATTCAATACTCATTAATTAAAAATACTTAATCTTTAGTTGTCCACCAACATAAATTATAATAAAAAAGCAAAGAAACTAAAACCAGCGTTTATTCAGTGACATTAAAACATTATCGATCCAAATTAATTATACAAAGTACATTTAAACGTACAACTGAATACAAGTCTCGAACTACAAAAACGTAATAATTGTTCTTTAGATAAAAAATCAATAATATTTAACTAATTGATTATAACTAGAAAATATTACAAGCAGGATTGTTCAGCTGTTAGTAACTAATTTTCATCAGCCCAACTTGTTACAAACTCAATGTTCAGGCAATAAACAGTACATCGACTGCATATTACTTAAAAACGTTAAATTTTAAAACAAACATTTAAAAAGATAATTAAAATATATTGATTTTTTAATCTTAACTCAAACAGAATTTTTTGAAAATATAAAACACACTTGATGTGATAGACAAAATGAGTTCCAAGTTTGTACGTAGTTATAAAAACGCACATAATTCATTAATTTATTTAAATATTGAAATCTTATTAAATAAAGTTTTTGAGTACATTTCGTACCTACTATTAAGTATTTTTTTAAATAACAGTGCTGATTCAAACGAAACGCACAAAAGGTTAAAACAATATACTTGATGTATAAGGCATTAAAAGTAATTTTGTAAGACGTATTATTTACAATAAAATTTATTAGTATTTAAAAAAAATTTTATTTATATTATTATAATGTTAATAAAATTGGCAATTAATTCGATCTTAATACGGTATAATAATATTTATTTTTGTTATTATTCTTTTTGTACTAAAAATGTAAATTTATTATTTTAGTTTGTATAACGCATTAGATTGTTAAATTTTTGTTTTTAGTACATTACTCACCAGGTAAGGCGAGCGTCACACTACACGTCCATTGGAATGTTATTTATCTTTTTCTCTCTTCTTATTAGAAGATTAATGCTGTTTTTGCATTAAAATACTTAATTTGTTTTATTATTACTTTTGTATATTTATATTTTTTGGTTGTTTTTCGTATTTGTTATATATATAAACATATTCTGAAACAACTATTTAGGAATTCTATATATATTGAGAAAAGAAATTATTTGCTTAAAAATGAATTATATTATAAAATATGTATGTTTATACAAAAATATGTAATAAAAAATATAAAATAATTTAGGTAATGTTTCTTTTTTGTAATATTAACTCTCGGGTTCCTCGAGGCATAAGGTTCATAATTATTTATTGTATTTATCAATGATATATCAGTCCCAAGCCTGGATAAAGGGCGCAAGGTTAGCAACCTAGCTTCTGTAAAAAAATTATACTGCTACAGAAATAATACAAGAAAATACAATTACGGCAAACAACAGCAAAAAAGTAGTCGCACGTATTTTGATGACAAACCTACACATATAATAGGGTTGAGTAAATTCCGAAAAGATGCTCAATTTTCGATTTGCAAAATCTTTAATGCCAACCAGACTTTGTTGTTGTTGTTGTTGTTTTGCTGTAATTGTTGTTTTATTGCCCCTGAATTACTGCAGTTAGATATTCACAACATTTTTAACTAGTCTGTATATAATGGGCTCCCATTATATATATATATATATATATATATATATATATAGTAACTGTTGGTGTGGAAAAATAGAAGTACTGTAATACTATAATACATCCAATATAAATCTGCTAAAAAGTTTTCTTTGTTTACTTTTTTCAATTTTATTATTCAATTTCTTTTTAATTTTGTAGTAATAAAATTAGCATATTTTTTGCTTGTAGGTCTATTCAGTTTATTTATTTAAGATGGTTTTTTTCAAATATTTGCTGCACACTAAACACGTTTATTTTACGAATTTTCAAGATTTAGTAAACATTATTCCGATTTTAATATAAAATTTGACTTAATTTAATTTAATTGGCTGATTAAAAGTTTATGTAATCCTATGTAGAATAAACTTGACAAAATTATCCAAAAATGCACCAACGTTTTCACAATAGTCACATTTACCTTATTCATTAAATTACAGGTTACAGGTTGGTTCACGAGTTGAGTAGGAGACAATCTCCTTTTGATCCTCGGTTCAAATTTATCGTTAACATCGTATTAAAAAAGTAAAAATAAAATAAAAATAGAATAAATCCTCCGAATGATACTATATCTTAATCACGTAAAATTGGCTAGGGCAAAACTATCATAGGCAGCCTTAAAAGCCAATACCGATTTAGCGTTAACTACCTTTGAGGGTAGACTGTTTCAAGCATTGATAACTCTCTGAGAGAAATGATGGAGTCTTAGCTTAGAATAAACTCTAGATTTACTTAATTTAAGATAATGCCCTCTGCAAGAGTTAACTTTAGTGAAGAAAGATGGGTGGGGGCTTGAAGTTAAATACTGATATACCAAAATGAGATCACCCCGAAGCCGCCTATCATTAGGGGAAAAAGTTTTAACGAGAGGAGCCTATCATGATACGGTAAACTCCTTAAAGACCTAGGTAATTTAGAGATAACCTTTTGGACTTTTTGAAGCTTATGCGAGTCGGCCTTTAAAATAGGAGCGGTGACCTGTGCACAATATTCTAAATGGGGTCTGATGTAAAGTAACCAAACAGTCCTCAGGGAGAGACAGCCTAAATTTCTTTTAAGGAATTTGATTAGTCGATAGCAAGTTTGGGTAGCTTTAGAATGTTGGCCCGTGAACTTGAGCGCACGGTCAAACACCACTCCTAGGTCTTTTATAGAAGTAACCAAGTCTATTGATTGAGTCCTGTGGTTGGGCATTGCGAAAGCATTTCTGGTTGTTTTACCAAAGAACATATGCTTGAATTTGGCTAAATTCAAGGGGAGAGAGTTTATCACAGCCCAGTTATAGATGTTGTTGATATCAACCTGGAGTTGAACTGGGTTAGCCCCCCAGATCTTAACATCGTCAGCATACAACAAGATGGTAGATTGGACGACATCAGGTAAATCGTTAATAAACAGAATAAACAATAGAGGTCCTAATACCGACCCTTGTGACACTCCCAAACTGATTTGGCTAGGACGAGATAAATTGGAGCCTATTCGAACCCTAAAGGAGCGGTTAGAAAGAAAGTCGGAGATCCAAGCCAGGATAGAGCCAGTGATACCTACCGATTCCAATTTGGTTAAAAGTAGGCCATGTGGTACTTTGTCAAATGCCTTAGCAAAGTCGCAGTATATAGCATCAACTGAGAGGCCAGAGTCTAATATTTTCGTAATGCTTTCTGTATATGTAATTAAGTTAGTAAGGCAAGACCTGCGAGGATAGAACCCATGTTCGGCTGGGTTGATAATTTTATATTTGGTTATGAAATCTAACAGATGAGTCCTTATTAATCTTTTCATAACTTTACTAGGGGTAGAGAGAATGCTTATGGGTCTGTAGCTTTCAGGCAGAAATCTGGATCCTAATTTAAAAATCGGCCTTATAAATGCAGACTTCCAGATAGCCGGAACTCGGCCGATAATAAAGGAGAGGTTGAAAATATGGGTTAGATGGGGAGCTAATACCTCTGCACATTCTTTTAGGACTCTGGGGTACACCCCGTCAGCACCGCATGAGGTTGATTTAAGCCCTCAAAGCTGACAGAGAACTGAATGCACAATGGGAGAGAGGGGGCCTATAGTGAAGACTGAGCTCGGATTAGGTAGAGAAGCAGAGTCTGAATGCTGAAATACCGACTTAAAATAATTTCTAAAGTTGTTGCAGACTTTAGGCCTAGAGAGTAGTAAACCGATGTCATTTTTTAAGCAAGGTTGGGTATCCCATAGGGTGCGCTTATTCTTGATAAATTTAAATAAAGCATTCATATTATCCTTTGCTTTGAGTAGAAGTTTATGCACCATAGTATTCTTGTGCAACTTAATTTGACCTGAGCAATGGTTTTTAAAAGAAATATATTTATAATAGAAGCATAGGAGCCTAGTAGATTTCCATAGATAGTACATTCAAATCCTTTTCTGGATAAGGTGTACAATCTTCCTAGGGAGCTTAGGGTTGGTGTGAGTAGGGATACAATGAGAGACAAATTTATCGATGCCTTCTATAATTATTTTAATGAAATGGGAGTTAGCTTGCTCTAAGTCTTTCTCATACAGGGGACCCCAATCAGCCTTTGCAAGAAAATCACGCAATTTGCCAAAATCAGTTTTCCTAAAATCAGGAATGGTGTTAAATTTACACCTTTAGACCTAGAACTGTTTAAGGGAAGGCCTACTTCAAAAGACAGAACATTATGCTCATTCTTCCCAAGAGGAGGAATATACGATATGGAGTCAATGTGGGAAGGTTCATTAGTGAAAACTAGGTCGAGGCAAGAGGGGGAGGAGCCAAGTCTATATCTAGTTGGGGAAGAACATGCTGAGTGAAAGCATGCTTAAGACTTAGGTTTAAAATTTTGGCGTCAAGTAAATTAGCCCCAGAGAGAAAACTCCAATTAAGATAGAGGCAATTAAAATCCCCCAATAGTATCGATGTTTGTAAGGAAGGGAGAGAGCTTGTTTGATTTCAAATACAAAGGCGTCGTTAAATGATTTAGGTGATGAAGGAGGCCTATAAAAAAGAGAGCAGAGAGTATGCGAGCCTAATGCCAGATAAATGGAATCATGTTTCCGCTGGGCTAAGCATTGTTGTACAGATACTAAGGCATAAAGAAGGTCTTCTCGAATGTAGAATAGACAGCCCCCACTTTTACCTTTACACGAGTCTTGCCTTACAGTTTTATAACCAACTAAGAGTATCTCACTATCTAGTATGTCTTCGGAGAGCCAAGTTTCTGTGATTCCAATAATGTGAGGGTGGGCTCCCTTTACTATTTGATATAGCTCAGCTAATTTATTGAGTAGACTTAGGGCGTTAGTGTAGTAAACCGTTATAGAGGAGATGGGAGCAGAGGCGTAAGTTATCTTAGTCGATAAAGGATGGGGACTTGGGAATGACTTCGGGGTGGAAACTGAAAATTTGGTATATTGTTATTGTCAAGCCTGAGAGGTGTAAGTCGTACTATAGGGATTCTATTGTCTAAGGGAATGGCAGTTCTAGACAAATTCTGGGATCGATCATTCCGTGGGAGGTCCTTTAAAAGGCGAACTCCTAAAACTTTAGAGCGAATGTTTGCCCAACCCTGCAAAATTTTTTCCTTCATGAAAGAGGAGCTAAAGGTTACTAAGATAGAAGGGGCAGAATGAGGGCGCTTGCAGGTGAGTTTACTTAACTTAAACTCAATATCCCTAGAGGAACAAGAAGAAATAATATCGGATACTAGTTTTTTGAAGTTAATGACACTGCCTTTGATGCCTTTGATGATAATGTTACAATCGCGTTTAATGTCCTCAATGTGTTGTTTAGTAGCAGCTAGAATTTCTTCCTGGGAAAGTCTTATAACAGATTTAGCAGCTAAGGAAAAAGGACTGCAATTAGAGATGTAAACTTTAAAAAAGTGAATTTCAGACAAAACATTGTTGGAAAGGAGGGAGATGGAAGAGTTTAGAGCTTCAGTTTTAGTTAGGGAATCAGAGAGATTACAGACCATATTTGCCAGAGAACAGGTTACTTTATCGAGTTTAGAGTTTAAATTTTGTATCTTGGACAGATAGGATTTTGAGTCTACCAGTGTTTCTAGAATTACATCCAGCTTGTCGTCGTTGACAGGGGGCAATTGCTGTAGTTCAATTTCACATCTGCAGTCCATGCATTTATAGTCAATCGGACTATTAGCGAGCTGCGAGTAGTGTTCGGAGGATAATCCCGAGCACGATTTGTGAAACCATTTACCGCAAAGTGTACAGAAAATGCCAACTTTCACAACCTTCTTGCAGCGTTGTAGGTCACAATTGGACGAGTTGGAGAAAGTCATATCTAGAATAACACTGCGAAAAATAGATGTATAATCAATCAAAAAAAAAGAAAAATATCACTAGATGAAGGCTAGTGATAATCGTTTAAACACAAATAAGTGCTGGTGTTACCACACTTTGCACAAGCTGCACACAACAAACACTTGCACCAAAAACAGATACCAAAAATACACAGATGTTATATATAAATTATATATATATAACTAAAACAAATACACCAAAATCGCAAAAACAAAAATTTAGCAGTAACGTAACACTGAGCACAATACAATTAGCAAGCTACTTTTGACCCGTAAAGTCACGCAAGCGTATCGCACAGATTCAAAAGTTAGGTACTTTTTTTTCTACCAATTTTTATATAACAGAGTTTTTAAATTATTTATATTAAATTATTATTAAATTGTTTTTATTTGACAAATTAAATGTTTGGAGTAAAATTCTTTGTTCATATGTAGGCACGTATTTTTAGAAAAAATAATATTTTAAAAAAAAAATTTAATAATAGGAATTTTTTACTAATTAATTTAATAAATTTATTAAAAATTAAAAAAATTTTAATGTTCTATTGTGAAACTTTTAAATTACTGCGGTACGCTTGCGTGACGTGCTGATCAAAAGTTGCTTATTGTTAACGCGCTTGCTAGTTGTTTCGTGGCAACACATTTTTAAATCGGTCCGATTTGCATAAATCGTGCCTTAAATTTTTATTAACGTTTTTGGTATCTGTGTCATCTGTGCAACCTGAGTTGTACAGCTGATTGATCGAGTGCGAATTGCATGATTCGTATTTGAAACGTTTTTATTAATTCTTTAACTGATTATCACTCTGCTTTGCATTGTGATATTTGCTTTTTACTTTATTTCAACAGTCATTTCAGTTTCTTCCGACTTAATGAAGACCTCCCAAACCGCACTTTGTGGAAGACGGAGGTGTGGTAAGTCGGTCAAGTCCGGTATGTCTTGTTCTGAGTGTAACACCTAGTTTTATGAAAAGTGTAGTAGTCTTTCAGATTCCAATTATACAGATTTAGCCAACAATAGCGTCGATTTTAACTGCATCAACTGCCTTTGGGTAAAGAACCTCAAGTCTTCTGAACCAAGGGATTGTTCTATTTCAGAACTACTTAATTTAGTCAAAGAAGTTCAATCCGGTAATTTAGTCCTTAAAAACTCGCTTGCTGCACCCCAAGAGTCTTTTTCGATTGTATCTACAAAACAGTCTGATAATATCAGTTCCCTTAAAAACTCAGTAGGGTATCTTTCAACAACTGTCAAGGACTCTTTGCTCCCAACTACAAAAGCTGTCCTTAGACTGTCGCAGGACAAAATTCTATCCGCAGCCAAACAATTTGCTGCTGATAGACGCCGGGAGAATAACCTAATTGTCAGAGGGATCCCAAAGACAGCTACAAATTATAAGGACATTATCTCTTAATTAATCAATTCCTGTCTCCATTCGGCCCCTGAAGTTAAGATAACACGTATGCCCTGCAAGCGTCCCCATATCTTCCCTCCTATCATTGTTAGCTGTACCCCATGTGTCGTTTCTGACATTTTAAGCATGTGGCCCTCAATCCGCAAAAATTTTCCTGGGATCCGTCTCCATAAGAACCATCCTATAGCGGATAGGTTGGGTAAACCTCCTGTCTTACCCCACAGCACTTGCCCCAAACTCACGGCTATCCCAGTAGTTAAGCTTACCCCTATTAAGCTAAAGGATACCCCCTCACTTCTCTCCATTGCCCAGGATTTTCCCTTTCCGCCCCGGAGTCGCGTCCCATTTCACCATCGCCTAAAAAAATCAGGACCGTTATTACCCTCTCCAACCCCGTCCCTCTGAATATTTTTTATAACAACGCTTTCAGTCTTTCGAATAAGCTCACCAAATTAGCCAGCCTAGCTGAAGATTCTAAACCCCACATAATCGGCATCACTGAAACTTGGTTATCAGATTATATACATGATAATGAATTACTAATCCATGGCTACAACATTATCCGATGTGATTCAAGGGTTTTTAGATGCGGGGGTTGTTTTTTTCTATATCAAGGATGACATAAGTTTTTCTCCCCTTCCCTCCTCGGATTTTTCTGAACATGGATACAATCTTTTCTCTGTTGCAATCACCCTCTCCTCTGAAAAACTTGCTTTCTTTTCTATCTTTTATCGTCTCTCCTCCCTCCCGGATGCTTCCAATAGGTCCCTTTTCCAAGACCTTTACTCTGTGTTAACAACCAAACATAACTACCATATTTTAATAAGTGATTTCAATGCCCTTTCCATAAATTGGGACACTCTCAGCTGCTCCCTTAAATCCTTTGATACCTCGCTCCTCCAATTCAATATTGAGCACGCACTCTACCAGCACGTTTGCTCTTCTACCAGGTTTAGGATTGGCAGCTCCCCCTCCTGCCTAGATCTATTTTGCACAAACAAAGCCTCGGTATTAGACAGTATTGTCCATCTCTCCCCTTTGGGTAAGAGTAATCACACTCTACTTGCCCTCCAAATTTATTTTCCTTCACCAACTGTGGGTTATAATCCTCAACCCCTGCCTATCCCAAATTTCCCTAAAGCCAACTTTGTAGATCTCAAGAACTTCCTGAGGCAAGTCAACTGGGACCTCTTAAATAATAACTTAGATAATTCATATAACCACTTTTGTCATTCCATTTGGATAGGTATAGAGCGTTTTATTCCCTTCCACATCCCTACCTGTTCCAAACCCGAAATTCCCCGCTTTATTATTCGTATCATTAAGTCCCGCAACACAGCTTTTCATAAGTGGAAATTATCAGAACTCCCCTCCTTCCTCTATCGCTACCTAGATCTTTGTAGTAAATCTGTTGCTTGTCTCAGACGGCTTAAAAACCTCAAACTCCATTCACTCCTGAGCAATGCCAGATCGGATAATAGTCTTCTCTTCAAATTTATCAAGAACAAACGGGGTTACGACATTTCCCTTCCTAAGCTGAAAAATAATACCGGTTCATTTTTATCGCTCCCTGAGGTGTGCAATACCTTTGGGGAATACTTTAAGTCCGTTTTCAATCCCGACTTTTTAATCGATTCCTTTCCTGATCCTGCCCTCAATTCCGGTAGCCCTATCATCACTCCCCCTTTAGTGTCTAAAATTTGTCCCAACTTAAATCAACATCTCGCGGTGCTGACGACTTTTTCCCGAGAGTTCTTAAAGAATGTGTATTTGAACTCGCCCCTTCCCTCGCCTATATCTTTACCCGCTCCATTCAGTCCGGCATTTCCCCTGCAATTTGGAAGCTTGCTTTTATACGTCCAATTTATAAGTTCCGGTTCCAAGTTTAAGCCTGATAGCTTTAGGCCCATAAGTATTCTGTCATGTTCCAGCAAAATCCTCAAGAAAATAAATAAATTTTATTTGATGGGTTTCATCACACACAACAACCTTATCAGCCCCATTCAGCATGGGTTCATGCCGGGGAGATTCTGTTTCTCCAACTTTCTTGAGTTTACCAAGAACACTGCCCACAAACTGGAACGTTCATTATCAGTCGACGTTATCTACTTCGACTTTTGCAAAGCCTTTGACAAAGTTCCGCATTCTGCACTGCTTAGTAAACTCAAAGCCTTCGGTACAGGTCCTCTTCTCTTAGAGTGGATACACGACTTTTTCTCTAATTGCCAGTTCAGCGTCAAATTAGGAAATGCATCCTCCCTCCTACCCCGATTACTTCAGGTGTCCCCCAGGGATCAGTATTAGGGCCACTTCTTTTTGTTATCTATATCAATGATTTGCCCTCGGTTGTTTATTCTGATATCCTTCTCTATGCTGACAATGTCAAAATTTGGGGCTCCAATCCTGAACAATTGCAACAGGATATCAATAACATCCATTAATGGTCCCTTGATAATGCTCTCCCTCTAAGCATTTCCAAATGTAACCATTTTGTTTTTGGGAAATTCTCTGAGAATCAGTTTAAATTCCCTAGTTCCCAAAACATCACCAAGATCAACACGGTTAAAAATCTAGGAGTTACTTTTAACCCCTCCCTTAGTTTTTTGTCCCATCATAATAGAGCAATTTTAACCTGTTATCGTCTTACAAAGTTTTTCAAGCGTAATTTGGGGGAATATTCCGGTTAGCTGTACACGACTCCTTTATCAACTCTATATTAGACCGCACCTTGAATACTGCATTTAAGTGACTTCCCCACTTTTAAGGGCCAATATCGTCAAACTGGATAAGGTCCAAAAAAGCTTTACTAGGCTGCCGCGTGCCCTTAAAAGCGTCCCATACCCTAATCGGCTGGAAACCCTCCGCCTTTTCTCTTTGAAAGATAGAAGACTCCGGGGCGACCTCATCTTAGTTTTCAAACTTATCAAGTCCGACCAGTTTAAGCATTTTTTCACAATGTTTAGCGACCCTCGTAGAAGACACCCTCTTAAGCTCTCTAAACCCCGCGTTCAATCCCGTATAAGTTTTTATCATTTCTCCTATAGGGTTATTTCCGCTTGGAATAGTTTGCCCCCGCATGTTGTGTTAGCCCCATCCATTCAAGCGTTTAAATTGGCATACGATAAGTTTTTTCTTTTTAATTTTACCTAACTCTTTTATTACCCTTTTATTTTTATTTTTTTATTTTTTATTTTTTACATTAATAATATCCGACAACTTTGAACAGAGTACTAAAAGGAGTTTTCTCCTATTTAACTCGTGTATAAACCTGAAACCTGAAACCTAAAACCTGAAATAATAAAAACGTTAAAAATGAGATAGCTAACTTTATATTCTATTGTTAAAACTTTTTATGTGGTAATTATTAATATTTTTAAAATTTAAATTTAAATCTAAATTCTTTTGTGTAGATGATTTTAAAATCTTGTACGTTGGTAAAAATTTGGTCATACATTAAAACATTTTTATTATCTAAATTTTGATTGTCAAAGCATTCAACAAATTAACTCCTCTATTTCCTAAAAACTTAACCTAAAATTGAGGTTTATTATATTATTATCTTTATTATTAACCTAATCTTTTGTCAAAAAGCTGAAAATATGTTACTAAACCACACTTTATTTTTATTTGCATTTTTGATAAATGTTTGCTCACTATAGTTCTCTATTTTAAAATGGTGTTATTAAACCTAGTTAAAATATATTGTAATTAATTTGTATTTTCATCATTTAAAAATGTACTGCTTTAAGAAAACTTATATAAATTATATAATTTATAAATTAAATGCCTTTTAGTTGTTTATGTAAATAGGAAGTTTTAGGTCAAATTAATTTCAGTTTATTTACTAATTAAGACTGACGTAGATAAAAAAATTTTTAAACATTTTAAATATTGTTATTTGTAAGGCTGCTTTTACTTATAGACAATTACATTCAATAATAATATTGTAATTTTGAACAAAAATAATTGTAATGTAAAATAAAATTTGCACAAACTTCGGTACATCCTCTCCGTAGATGTGATTATTTAATGTCAACGATCTTTTGGTTCTAATATTATAACATCTGTTTGCAAAATTATAGAATCCAACATACAGAACAAAGTAATTTTTACTTTTACAACAAGATTTACTAGTACATGAATTGTCAGAACACATACTGGAAAGACTTATTAAAGTCATTTATTTAAAAATTGTTTAACTAATAATAATTATCTACTTTTTTAATTTTGTTTAATTACTACATATATGTATACATTAATGTAAAATAACTTTATTACCTAAAATATCACTATTTCTATTACTAATGGTTTAGTATTTCTGATGCTTATAAATTACACAGAAATTTATTATATGCAATTAACATAAGCATGCATATTATCAATTATGTAAAAAAATGTAATAAATGGATTAAAACATAAATTATGAAATAAACGTAACACAACATATTATTTAACTACAGAGAATTTCAACTTTTAGGTGCATTTACAGCAACATCATGGCATTATTATAATTAACATAATGCTTTATTTATTAATATTGTACTGGTAAAATATAGTCTACACTATAATAAAATACAATTTAATTTAAAAATGTTTTTTTTTGGTTTATGTTAAATACAAATTTTCTAAATAATTATTACAATATTACATTACAATTTTCCAACAAGTATAAAGACCAAAGTCTATATAACACATTAATTTTATGTATTGCATGTGTAGTACACATTTTCAATACGTAATAAAAACCTTAAAGTGCTATACCTATTTTATAAAATTAAACTGTCCAACAATGATTTTTAAAAGGATTAAAAAACTTGATTTTGAATTTCTTAAAAAGTTAAGTGCAATCAATAAATATTTTTCGCAGGTAAATAATATATATTAAAAATAAAATAATTATTATTTAGGCCCAAACCCTCATTTGTATTGATTTAATTGTAACATTTTTAACTGTATATATTTTAAATTGTTTGTACATTTATTCTGAAAAAATCCAGAAATATTTTGCTAACACAATTGCATTATTGATTACTTGGTATGCAAATGTGACATATTCTGCTTGTATTACTAAAAAAATTGTACTTAATATATATATATATATATATATATATAATGTAGATATTATATATATAATATAATATATATTATTATATTATATATAATTATAATATATATGCATGTATAATATATATTATATTGTATGTTGTTATTATTAATGATGTTTTTATTAAAAAATATCAAAATTGCATTTTTTTTATTTATTGCAATCAGGGGAGTTAATCTAATTGTCACCTGCATTAATATAGTAATTTGTACGCTAACAGATTCAATATTAGTAGTTTATCTTTCATCAATTATTAATGTAAGCGTTACTTAAAATTACTACCAATTAAAAACAATTTATTTATTAGTTTGTTTTAATTTTAGTATGTAATCAACGTTTTATAATAACTTTACTTTTATGCTGTATAATACTAATAATTTGTTAAATATATTTATTATTTTTTAGCAAAGTCTATGTATTAATTATGAAAAGTTTAGGCGAAATATTACTACTGTCAGATTTAACAAATAATAATTGTACCTAATTTGAACCAACTAGTAACACTTTACAGTTGATTCATTTTTGTTAGGATTCTTATATATAATTAATATAATAATTACTATTGTATTATGTTACTATTATTATTACTATTATCATTTTATTTTATTTTTATTTTTTTATTGTCTTTCGAATGCTTTACAAAATATATTTTTTAACAAATGGACATTTTTAGAAAAGTTTAAAGAAAATCCACATTCAATTCCGGTGGTGTTACTCGAACCTATAGCCACCTAAGTTCGAGTCCGTCACTTTAAGTTTCAATATAACTCAAAAATAAAATACAAAAAATAGAGAAAAATGTTTTTAATTGTAAATTTGTGATAAAATCCTAATTTATTAAATGATATCACATACAAACTTGAACATCTTTTAAGTCAGCGTAACTTGTGTAGAATTTTCGTATAATAAAAATAAGAATAGGTATAATAATTGGCACCGTAAATCCATATTGTTAATTTTAGTTAATTTTGATTTAAAAACAATTGACGTAAACTGTTTTCTTTTTAAAAGTAGTTTTGTAAACAGTCTACTATGCAATTGAGTTCTTCCATCTAAGTGCTAAATGGTAAATTAATTTGTTTTTGAGAATACAAATACAAGCAGATTTATAATTAAGAAACATGCAGTTTGTGTATCGCTTTTCTTTCTCGAGTTCTATGTTGAACTAGGTTGACAACACAATATAAAATAAAACAATTGTTTCTGTATGCAATTTGATAATTTTTATTCGTAACAATATTGAATATAACCTTCTTGACGCATTTTAAAAAGATTGAATAACAAGCTATTGGCTGATAAGGCTAAATATTAGTTAGTGGTGATGATACATTTGGCATTAGTGTGATACGTGAGATGTCAGTTATTTTACTATTCATGATTGATGAATTAACAATAGATAGAGCTTTATTAATTTACGACCAACTTAATGAATTGTATATGATGCCCTTATCTTACACTTATCTTGAACTAATTTGGACATCTCAAAGTATAATGTAACAAGTGTACTTTATATTGACTCATTCTATGTATAGCAATTTTGAATATATTTATTTTAAAATCACATGCATACTATATTGACTATATTTATATTCATTAACATATGACATTCTATTTTATTTTAATCCCATTATTTGTACTACTACTTTTATTTATATTGATGGTAAAAATGTATTTTACGCTGAATGTATCTCTAGTGAGATATTAAAGCTTAATAATAATAATAATATTAATAATTTTTAACCGGTGAATTTAACAAAAAATAGTAAATAATTTTTAAATCAAAATAAAACCTTTGTTTTATTAAAGGTGGTAATTTGTGCATTTAGTGTTTCCTGTTAACATTTTAGGCATTATGTTTGGGAGTACCATTGAGTATTGTCACTTACAAATTGAATTGTTGTAACGCCTTTCAATGCATCGGTTGTACAATGTGGCAATTTATTTATATCATGTGGTTATGCTACGGATTGGGAGTACAAAACCGTAACAACTACTTTTGGTGCACAATTTTAATAAATTCAGTGCTGACATTTATGACACTAATTCCCATAGTAGGTCTTTCAGCATGCAAGGAACTAAACGTAAGTCAATTTTTACAATTGTAGTGATCATTTTAATAATTTAAAATTTATTTGTGCCCAGATGGGACAATTAGTAAACTGTTTCTTTATGTTCCGTTTATTATTTTGAATGTTTTACAAGAAACATAATTCAGCAGTGGACATTTTGGCAAAGCCGAACGTGGGCTCGCATTTTAGTACGGGTGGTAAGATTCGAACTCATGCCTACCGAGGTTTAAATCAAACGCTGTACCGCTATAAACTTTAAACTGCGTAAGCACCAACATCAAATGTAGGCTCTTGCTAAATATCTATTTGTTAAGAAAATATTTTACTCGTAAAACAATAAAGCAGCAACAAACAAATAATATACCGAATAATAAGAAATGGTAAATATTATAAACTTTTGGGTATACTAAAAGATAAAATTTAAATATATTTTTTATAGTATAAGTATCTTAACTATATACCAACAAATATTTATTTTGAAATGAATGTGTTGTACAGCATGTATCATCATTGCAAAAATAGTATATAAATTTAAACATATATATATATATATATATTGTTGTAACGCTAATGTTTAATTAAAATATTTTATTACATCAAAATGTTTAACCTGACGTTTTTGTTACAAATTTAGTTATTACGTTTGGTTGTTTCAGCAGAATTTGTCGTTATTTTGGTAGCTGTAAGCAATTGTATTTATTTTTTTGTAATTGAAGTTATATAATTTGTGTTTTTTGTAAAACATTGTGTAGATACTATAAATGCAACTAAACGGAACAAAAAATTGTATTTAGTATTTTTACACAAAGTGAACCATTGTTTATTTGAATACGTGTTAAAAAAATTAATCATTGTGTAACTAATTTGTAAAACTACATCAAAAAAATTAACTTTGTTTAATTAATTTGGTATATTATTAAGAATTCCACCGTAGGCAAACGTAAGTTTGGTTAACTAGGTAATGAAGAATTCCCCCTATAAAAATGATTACTGTTAAAAAATTAGCAAAGGGCCCTGTTACAGTAAAATACGCAGAAGTAAACGCTTCATTTTTATGTCAGCGTTAAATGAAAACCAAACAATTGGAACTCAAAATCTTCAAAAGCAAACATTGAAAATGCAATCATACATAATAATAATAATAATAGTAATAATAATAATAATAATAATAATAATAATAATAATAATAATAATAATTATTATTATTATTATTATTATTATTATTATTATTATTATTATTATTATTATTACTATTATTATTATTACTATAATCATTTTAAGTAACAAAACAATTTTAGTGTTTGAGTATAACATATTACTTACATTGTGCATTGTATTTGAAATTGTATTTTGAATTTGCAGATTATAGTTACACTTCTAATGTACGCCAAAATGAAAGAATCTGAAGGAAAACGATTTTATGTATTTTTTATTTTGGCATATTATTTATTTCTTTTGATGTACCTATGTAATGCAGTCATTATGAAGTATGTCTTTGAAAAGGATACTAGTGAATGTCGAGATATAAAAGCTTCTATTTCCATTCATAAGTTACAATGATTTGTTATATTTTCGCATAAACGTAGCACCAATTAATATATTATGATTAATTGTTAATGACAATAAATAATTTAAACATTTTTATTTGATTACGTTAATTTAACAACTATTTTTTAAAATTTTGTAACATTTAACTATTTACCTTTGATTGTTTATTAGTTTAGTTTGAAATATAAAATATGCCACGTAATTTGATATTATCTGTATTATTGTTGATTATGATATGTTAATTTATAATGAGCAAAAACGATTAATACAAATGGAATAACAATATAAATACATACTAGAAGTTTTTAAAAAATGCAGTTAGTTTAATTTATATAGATTATTGTATAATACACATATAACAATATCTATTGAATAGATTGTACATAAAAGGGGTAAATATTTTACATATAAAATAACGCTTATTTATTGCATTGGGGGCAACGGTAATGGTTAAAATGATGGAGAAGAAATTGGGTAGACATGAGTTGGAGTCCCATTACAAACACCAAATGAATTCCCGTTTTAGGTTTTTCTTAATATCTACTTGCTAATAAATGTTTGTCGTAAAACACCAAAGGATCAAAATACGGAATATAATGTCTAATAATAATACTCAGTTTTATTAATGGGTTCTTAAAGGATTATTTTTATTTTAGAATTGTCAAATTTACTTGAATAATAAATCCACTTAAGCAGATGAACTTGACCTATTAACAAATATAACCGAAATGTGTTATATAAGGTTATAAAACCTGGAAATATGAAAGGAATTATATAGTAAAGTCCTTGTGAAAGAGTTCTCTCATTTGCTAAACCGGTAGTAACGTAGTAGCATTTGAGGACACTGGGCAATTAGAATTGATAAGATTCATTATAAATAATAAATTTGCAAAGTCAAATTCATCCACCAGTCGTTTAGTGGTTTAAGGTGCTGGCCTGACATCATAAAAGACGTGGGTCCAAGTTCATCTGTATGTAAAACTTGAAGGGTATGCGCTGCTGATAATTCCAAAAAAGGATGAAACAGCTGTGCAGTTCTCCTGGTTGACTTAAAATCAAGTTGATTTATTATTCAAGTGAATCTAACAGTTCTAATTTGACAATTCTAAATAAAAATAAAATCCCTTAAAAACCCATTAATAAATTAACGTTTTTTTGTAGACACTTGACTCAGAAGCTTTGATATACTATTTGTAAGAATGTTAATAAAATCTTATATAATCTAAATTTTAACAAAAAATTGGTTAAGGTTGATAGTTTCTTAATTTTGATATGGTTATACATTTATCGTTTAGTTATACAAAAAATATAATTCATATTAGAGCTACTAAATAGTAATTTTTTAAAATATAACTTTTTCATGTAAACAAAATTAATTTAAACATAGTTAAAATTAATTTTGCAAACAGGTAACATAAAATATTGTTTTTTACACTATGTTTTTACAACTATGTCATAAGAAAATTGCATTTTAGGTTATAATATATTAATAAAATTCGATTAACATAATTTATTATGTAATGGTTATTGTATAATTATTTTAAAACCGATATAATGTTTCTTATATAAAAACGTTCATAAATTACTAAAAAATAAGTTTGTACAAGGATTACAGTACATAGTACTTTACATTGGTATATATATATATATATATGTATATATATAAATTAACTTTTTTTAACTGCATAAATTTTTTTAATGTTTAATTGTATTATTATAAAATATACCTTTAGCGTTTCCTTTTTGTAATAAAAGTTTGACTAAAATTTCTGTGATTGAAAGGTTAAAACATATTATTTAACTGTTCCTTATTAACAAATAACTATATTTGTGTAGATTATGCTTTGTTATTTAAAAAGCTAGTGGATTTTTCTGTTTTTAAGTTACACATTTCAAACAAACAAATAAAACGTTTTTAATATTTTTTAGAAAATATCTAAAATATTTTGTAAAATATTACTGTAATTTTTACATTGCTTTAACAAGATAAAGTGCATGTTTAAATTTTTTTATGCAAATGTTAATTTTTAAGTTAATTTTAAAAACAGATCAATATTTTTAGTAGAAACCAAAGCAGTTTATTAAGTGTAATAGTATATCATACAGTCATTTTTAAATATAAATTATATATTTCTACAGAAAACAAAAATATTTTAAAAATTATTCATTTAAAAGCTAAATCTTAAAAAAAATTAACTAACTAAACATTTTTTATCTTTATTTTGAGGTAACAACAAAGCTGTAGAAACACAAACTTAAAGTATTAAAAAATAATTTTTAAACAATGATTTTAAGCACATTAATTAATAATTAATTAGTTATTATAAAGAATCCATAAATTGCATTTAGAAATTCCGTTTATATGAGTCTTGTTTTTAAAATATGTTTTTACTACTAACTCAAACTTTAAAAAATATTATTTTTAAGTAAATACTTAATATTATTTTTACGAAGAAAGAAACTGAGATAATAAATCAATTAAAAATGTATTTTTAACTTTTACACTAATTATTTAATGGTTATATATATCAAAATTATTACTAAATTAATGGTATTTTTAAAAGATTTAAACAAGACCACTATTTTATTAAATGTTACATGCTTTAAAGCATCAAGTTATAATTTAAGATTAAATAATATCTAAACCATTTTATTAATTTTTGTGCTACTGAAGCGATTATTAATTATGTACACATACATGTTTTAATAAAGAAACAATTATTTTGTTTAATTTGTAACTGCAAAATCATTTTACCTAATTTATATAATTTTTGTTTAAATTTTAATTGACGTTTATTTTCTAGTTCAAATACTATTTATTAAATAAATTTTAAAAAAAATTTTTCTATAAAAAAATAATTAATTACGTAATTATGTTTAATTAAATTATAAGTAATTGCAAAATAATTACTTTGAAAAAACATTTTATTATATATATATATAATTTTTTATTACAAAACCCTTTTGCCTTAAAAATAAGCATGGGGCATGTAAGACAACAATTACAGCAAAAAATAACAACAACAACAAAGTTTCATAATTCAAGGAGAACACGAAACAACAAAATGTTTTCATGTACTTAAACATTCCGACAAACGTTTTGCTTGATCCCATAAAACATTCATTTCAATTAGATCTTTCCGAATAGTTCTTAACCAACTTTTCTGTGATCTACAAACCTTTCTTTTACCATTTACAATTGTTCATTCCAAAACCATTCTTGCTGGTGTTTTGGGCGGTAAACGTAGAATTTGACAAAGTAATGTTCTTTATTTAATTGTAATAATGTCGTGCAGTAAACGATAGCCAGTTTTTCTCATAATCTTATCATTTAAAATTTGATCGCGCTAGTTAATCTTTAAAATACTTCTATGACACCGGTGATGAAAAACATCCACCATCTTATCAATCTTGTTTGTTCGCTTCCACGTTTCACTGCCATATATTTCCGTAGGAATGATTATTGATGCGTACAAACAAAGTTTTATCTTTAGGCGAATGGAAGAACATGACCATATTTATTTGAGTCCATTGAAGATTGACATTGCTTTTCTAAGTCTGATTTTAACATTAATTTCGGTTGTTCCGTTTTTACCAATGATGCTTGCCAGATATGAAAAGGAGTCAACAGTATCAATATGTTGTCCACTAATTTTGATAGGTAAATAATTGTTTAACTTAGTGCACAACACTTTTTGTTTTTGAACAATTAATCCCTAAGCCAATACGATAATTGATATGACTGAGACATGTTGTCATATTTTGCATCATTTCTGGAGTTTCACTGAGTAGACCAATATCATCTGCAAAATCCAAATCTGTTAATCTGCCTTGGTTCCATTTGATACCGTAAGACAAATTATTCATGGATCAAGTCATAATAAAATCAATTACCAGAAGAAACAAAAACGGTGACAAAATACATCCTTGACGTACTCCCGTGACAATTTCGAACATAGCAGTATGACCACTTTTTGTTCGAACACAGCAACTTGAATTTTGGTATAGCGAACGCAAAATATTTACATATTTTAACGATATTCCGTAAAACTTAACGATTTTCCACAAACATTCTCAATGAGCACTGTCAAAAGCTTTCATAAAATCAATAAAATTAATTGTAAGTGAATGCTGAAATTCTTGACTTTGTTAAGGAGGGTCAGTATTTGTTCAATACAGTTTCTTCCTTTCCGAAAACCTGCTTGTTGTTCTCAAAGGTGTTTATCTACCGTATTACTTAAACAAGTTAAAATTATTTTGCAAAACACCTTACCAGGAACAGACAATAAGATTATTCCGCGCCAATTATTGCAATCATTCAGACTTCTTTTTTTGGGAAGAGTAACAATTACTTTTTGCCACTAATTATTTGGAACTTGTTCATTATACCATATAACATTAAATAAATGAGCAAGCTCACTTGTTACAATATCACCTCCATGTTTAAACATCTCTGCAGTTATCCCGTCAAGTCCTTCTGCCTTATTGTTTTTCAACCTTTAAATTGCACAAATCACTTTAAAAATGTCATCAGTATATATTATCATCAAAATCTATGAGGGTATTTGGCATGGGCTGATTAGGTACTTCTTTAAAATGCTTTACTCATTTAGATACATGCTTATCATCTGTTAGAAGTAAACGACAATCTTTTACTTTGATTAGAATATGGGTGTTTTTTCTCACTCCCGACAGGTGTTTATTAATTTTATACAATTCCCTAAAAAATACATTTCAAAATCTAAAAAGGGTAAAAAAATATCTGATGATCAATAGAAATTGTTTTAAAAAACAATTACAGACTGTGCAGCAAATGTGCTGGGCAAAAGATGTCGCTCTACAAAGAAACAATAGAAATAAAAGAAAATTAGGGAAAGATCAATCTGCAGTTATCTCATCAAGTCCTTTTGCCTTATTGTTTTTCAACCTTTAAATTGCATAAATCACTTAAGTTACAGAAATGTCATCAATACATATTTCCAGATTTTGAGTCACATTCATATCATTATCAATATTAAAATCTATTAGAATATTTGGCATGGGCTGATTTAGTACTTTTTTAAAATGCTCTATCCATCTACACTTACATCTCGCAATGAAGATTGCCATTTCGTGCTAATACAAATGTAGTCATTGCTTTAGCAGCATTTTTACTCAACATTATACCAACTTTGTAAATATGATTTTCTTTATGCCGAAAATATAAAATTGATGTATCTCCATTCTTAAAATGACTTTATCCTTTCCATCGCATTTCGTTAATATCCAAAATATCTAAGTTGTACTTTTTCATTTCTCGAAAAAGTTGTTGTAACTGTCCAGTACAGCAAAATGTGCGCAGATTCCATGTTCCAACACTGGTTAAGGTTTTGGCATTGAGGATTCTGCAAATCAAAGATTGAGCTTCCTTTCAGCTTTCACTCAGCCCTGTTATCTGTATTACTCCGTCATCGAAATACGTGCAATTACATCTTTGCCGTTGTTTGCCGGAATGGCGTCTTCTTATTGTTTCCGTAACAGTATAATTTTTTTTTACAGAGGCTAGGTTGCTAACCTTACACTCTAACCCGCCTCCTTTATCCAGGCTATGGACTGACTAGATTGAATCATTTTAGGTCCAAACTAGGCGGAGTTATATACAGATATATATATAACACAATATTTCTTGTATTACATTTATGTACATAGACGTAACATGCTTTATATGTGGTTATTTGTTTATTTGTTTTTAACTGGAAAATTATAGTGTATAATCTTCATATTAAAATATAATATTACGTGCGCATTTAATTAATAAATTTGTTAAATAAATATTTTTATACATTAAATCAAATCAAAATTGCATACATATGAAGACCAAAGGTTATACAAAATTCGGTTTTCTTTATTTCATTTGTATTACAGAGTTTCAGTAAATGATACCATAACGTGTTATGCTTGATTTAGAAAATTAGATCATTTAATAATGACATTAAAAACAATTGAGAAACATAATTCTGAATTTGTTAAAAAGTCAAGCATAAACAGAAATTATTTTGTGGAAGTAAAGATTGTATTTTATAAATAAATATAAAATTATTTAGGCCCAGACTGTCATTTTTATTGTTTCAACTACAACATTTTTATTTGTGTATATTTTAAATTGTTGGTATATGTTTTCACCCGAAAAGTACGAATTTCTAGTTAACACACTTATATTATTACTTATTTGGTATGCCATATTTTGTTTGTTTTCACAAATTGATTTTGTTTATTCATTCTATAATTATACATTCGGTAATAAGTTAAATACATAGAAAGTAATATTTTGTTTATGTTTATAAATTGTAAAACATTGTTTATTTATTCAAAAACGAATTAATTAAATCTGGAACTGCTTTCAGTGTAAAACCTATAGCTATTGGTGTGAAAGGAGATCAAAAAGTCAATGTTTGTCTTTTATTCTGGTAATTATTGCATTTTTTGACTGTTTTGTTAACAATAACGTATTTTTTTACAAAGGTATAATGCTGCTCCAACAATCCTATTTTTTGAACAAAGTTTATGAACCGGGCTTGCTTAAATTAACATGTTTAAATATTTTAAAAATATATTGTTTGATAGATAAGTCATAATTAACATTTAATTTAAATACATTTTATAGTTAATGTTTAAAAATTACAATAAAAGTCGCTACACTTTACTAATTTATACATTGTAGCGACTTTTATTGTTATATATATATATATATAACTCCGCCTAGTTTGGATTAGAAATGATTCAATCTAGCCAGTTCTAGGCCTGGATAGAAGAAAAGGATATGATTTAAGGTTAGCAACCTGACCTCTGTAAAAAATTTATTTTGTTAAGGAGACGATTAAGAGGACGTCATTCAGGCAAACAACATCAAAAACGTGAACGCACGTACCTGGATGGCAGACTTACACAGATGACAGGGTTGAGTGAATTCCGAAAAAAAGCTCAATTTTTGATTTGCAGAATCTTCAATACCAACAAGACTTGTTGTTATTTTGCTGTAATTGTTGTTTTATTGCCCCATACTTATTTTTAAAGCAAAAGGGTTTTGTATTATATATATATATATATATATATATATATAATTGCTACGGTCAGGGCATTTAATCTATTTGTTATAATCGTTACTATAATAATCTGTACGTTCACGACATCGTTATTACTAGTATATTTATCGTCAGTCATTAATGTAAGTGTTACTTTACTTAAATTTGCTTTTAATTAAACACTTTTGTATATTTATATGTCTTAATTCTATTATTGAATTTGCATTTGATAATTTGATTATGTACTGCATAATTATTATGTAAATTTAATTTAAAATATTTACTTTATTTTTGAATAAATGGTTTTTTACTTTTATGACTATTACTATTACTATTATAATTGCTAGTGTCATTATTATTATTGCATTATTAGTACTCCTTTTATTATTTATTATCAGCTTAAATACTTTAGAATAAATACATTTAACGTCATTGTATACATACAACACAACACTTAAAGATCGTAATAATTTAAAGTTATAAAATATTTTTTTGAATTGAAAGAAAGAAAACGTTGGAGTTAATAAAAGGCAAAAAGTCTTGCATATTTTTCAAAATTGTTAAACATTATAGTAAAAAAATGGGGAGTAACAATGGTGATGATGGTAACTTTTGGTTGAGTTAAAACATGATAACCAAAAAATTAGGTTACTCGTAACAAAACAATTTTGATAGCATTGGCGAAAAACTGATTGGTAGTCAACCAACATTAAAACTTTATTTTCGATATTATTTTAGGTTGATTAGCATTATTGACAAATAAGGAATGCACAACATTTATTCTGCATTGGATGCACACTTATTTCAAAAATTAACGCAAACAATTATAGGAGTATTAAATATAACATTGTTTTGTTATGTCCAGTTGTTTTTTTGTAAAAATAAATATTGAGAATTAAAAATAAGGCCAAGTACTTAATAGTTCATTTATATATACTTAGAAATATTTATTTTAAATGGCTGAGTCGGCCAAAATAGCAGATTTTAAAAGCTACTTATACACAAACGTGGATAATAAGTTGGAGTTATATCATTTTTATAATAATTAACCTATTATTATTTTGTATACTTAATTTCATTCAAAATGAACAATAACAAATTCTCAAAATTAATGTTAAATGCACATTCAAGTCTGCTCTGATTGTGATGTTATAATAATTATTAAAATAAACATTTGATGATTCTAATCTATATAAATAAAACTAATAAAAATTTTTTTAAAAGATTTTAAATAAAAATATTTTAAAGCACATCGAATAATTTATTATTTAAGTTTAACCTTGCGATTCCGCTTATCTGCTCATTTTGCTTTATGATTGCATTCTTTGTGAAATGGACAATAATAATAAAAAATGTTTTTTGCTTGCCGACAAAGAATATCATGTTGTTAAAAAATTAAAAAATAAAGGATTTTTACCAAAAGAATTAGCAAATTTATATAAAGTTAACCTTTTAACCACTTATCGGATTATTAATAGTCAAAAACTACGAAATTACGATAATGTTGGAAGAAAACGTGTAACAAGCAATACTGATGATCAGAAAATTATTATAGAATTTAAAAAATATATATAATAAACCTATTTCAGAAAATAAAAGAAATAGTTAAAACAATTTTACTTATTCCACAACAAGAAACAGAGCAATTGAATCTGGTTTAATGCTTCAATCATCAAAGGTTAAGCAATTTATTACAAAAAAGCAAAAGTTAGAAGGAAAGCTCACTCTGAACAAGTAATGTGCCTGTTTGGTATTAAGTTTAATTAACCTATTAAATGGAAAATTATATCTGGTATCTTAAAAAGTAAAAAAACGTTTTTAATTTTGAAGAATGTTCTTTATTATGAAATTCAACAGACTTACACCGGAGTTACTACTGCTTTTCAGGACAATGCTCCATGTCATACATCCAAAAAGGGTAACGCCATATTTATCTAGATTCACTATAATTGCTTTATATTTACATTTAGACAGTAGAGGGACAAAATTAAAAAAATAACTTTTACTCAATTGCCACCTAACAGCCCGAACATTAATGTTATTGAAAATTATTTCAGTATGCTAAAGTATACTTAAAATGAGGATTTGTATTAACGCATTCGGTTTGTTGTTCAATATGAGATGAAACAAGAATATATCAATACTCTTATCGACAGCATTCCAAAACGCCTAGATCAGGTTATTGAAAAAAATGGCGATCACATAGATTATTGAATTTTTTGAACTTTGTAATGTCTTTAATTATTTGGTAACTGAAAAAAATGTATGTAATCCGTGTTTTTATTAATAGTTGACGTTATAAATCATGTTAATTATTTTACTCCATTTACGATTTTGCACCAGTTGATATTTTTTTACTTACAATATATATGTATGTATAATTATATTTTTCTTCAATTATTATTTACTACTATATATTTTATAATCAAAGTGACGTTTCTCTTATATGCTATGTAGTTGCTAGAGAGGTTTTAGTTAAATAATTACTGTGAGAGTTGTAGATAAATTATTTTCTAATGTTTAATGTTATAAAAAGTTTATTTATTGTAACCTTTTCTACTAAGTAAAAATTATTGCAGTGCCAATTATTGACTGATAATAAGTTGTGCCAAAAGAATAATTATTGACAATTGAAACATTGACAACTAATTCTATAAAGTCTAAATAATACGTCTGCCTTGAAATTTGTTTTACCAATTTTGAAATTTTAAATTTAAACAAAACCACTAAATTATTTTTTAAAGATTGATGAATTTGTAATTGGCTCAACTTGGTAATTTGTTGATTTTGATTATTTCTTAACAAATTCTAGGCCATGTGCATGTCGGTGCCGTTGAGTTTAATTAGTTACTGTTGGATGGACTGCTACGTTCTTGAATGCATCTGTGTGACAATGTGGCAATTTATGTATACGATGTGGATAGCCTATGGATTGGGCGTACAAAATCCTGTATATTATTACTGGTCCTGTGTGCTGACAAATACAATGTTGTTATTAATGACATTAATTCCCATAATTGGTCTTGTTGCATGCGGCGAACTATACGTAAGTATGTTTTTATAATTATAACAGACAATAAAAGAATCTGATGTTCACTTGTAGCAGAATGTCAAAATAGGTATAATGTTATAACCAATTTTGAGTTTTCCTGCTACTACTAATTGCGGATTTCCGTTGGATTTTGCTGAATGTCAACTTGCTAAAAGTGTTTCCCAGACAATTTTTAGGCAGTAAAACCAAAATAATATAATAAGAGGAGTTTGAATGGTAAATATTATAATTAATTAGGTATATTATAACAAGAAAATTAAAGAATGTTTTTAATATGTATTTTTAATGTATAAGATTTAACTACACAGACAAATATTTGTTTCAAAATATAATTATAGTCAAAATCTATTATAATTGCAAAACGGTATATTAATTAAACATTATATAAATAAAATAAATAAACTGAGCGTAGATATATTATAAAAATACGTTTCATATAATATGTTCTTTCTCTCTCTCTCTCTCTATATATATATATATATATATATATATATATATCTGTTTATTAAAATAGTTTTTTACATAAAATGTATAATTTAACATTATTATGTTTTCATTGCAATTTTAGTTATTACGTGTAGTTGTTGCAGCTGAAGCTATTGTCTTTTTGGTAGCTGTAAGTAATTACATGTATTAATTTATTGTAATCCAAAAAATGTAATTTGAGTACTTTGTGTAAAAAGTATAAATTTAGCTAAACAAAACAAGATAGAGCGTAATGTAATAATAATAATAATAATAATAAGTTAATAATCATAACAACATATTTTAGCAACAATATTTTTTATAATTTGTATTTGAATATTATATATGTTCCTATTTGCAGGTAATTGTTACACTTTTAATGTACGCTAAAATAAAGGAAAGCGAAGGAAAACAATTTTATATATATTTTATTTTGGCATATTATTTATTTCTTCTAATGTACATATTTAATGCACTTATTATACGATTTCTGTTTGAAAGGGATGTAAGTGTATGTCGAACAGTATCCAGCAACATTTCCTAAAATATATAAACGTTAGACCTTAACAATTGATTAATAATTTATAAGTGGCAATAGTTGTTGTTATTGATGCATAAACGTTGGTTCAATCCATACGTTGTAATTAATTGTTAATAACAATAACAAAATTTGATTTGTTTTGTTTTTGTCAATTTAGCAACCATTGTTTTATTTTTTGTAACCTTTAAATTTTAATATTTAGTTTTAAATATATATTATACAGTACCCGGTTTTATACTGTCTTGTTCATATATTTCAGAAAAAAATATAGTATATAAAAATACTACCATGTAATATAATTTTAAATTTTAAAAATCCAGTTAGTTTTATCGAAATATATTTAGTACAATTTATATTTAGTAAATATATTTATTAAATATATTAAAAGAGCCCCCGTTGGGCTTCCCAAAGATATCCACTTGTTAAAAAATGTTTTTCGTAAATTATTCAAACCAGTACTAATCAAAATTAAAAATTAAAACTGTGATAAAGTTTATACATAACTTATTATTATTACCACATTACGCTTTAATATCTCACTAAAGATAGATTTAGCGCAAAAATACATTTTTACTATCAATAATAAATAAATAAATAACAACAAAATTACAAAAAGGTAGTAATATAAATAATGGGAACAATATAAAAAAATATTCTATGATAATGAATATAAATACTGGATATAAAATAGGACTTGTCAATAAACTCTTATTTTTCAATTTTTTTGTTTTAACTTAGGAAATATGTTTTTGAACAAAGTAATTATGCTAAAATAATATGGGCTACTAATACCTGAAATTAATTGTTTTTTAAGGTTTTTTATAATTATAAATATTTAAATATCTTGGAGTTATTGGATAAATAGCATTCAAATGGGTAAATGGTAATAGTTACAATAAAAATATACATACATATTAAGTTAATAACAAAACAATTACTTAACAATAATTTTTTTTTAAATTATAATTTTTTTACATAATTTTACAAGTGCTTACATAACCTAACACACGTTACTGCATACATTTAATTTGTAGAAAATTAATTAGTTTTAAATTTTTGTATGTATAGAAAATCTAAAATTAATTATAAGGTAAAAATATTTTAAAATTAAAAAAAAAACTCGACACTCCATTTTTGTTTTGTCGACTTGTCAAACATTTTAATTTGACACCTCAAACTTGGTACAATTTTGAACACCTACGGTAGTTGATTACAATGAGTTTAAACAGTGGAAGCTTTTTCTTAACTGCTAAACATTACGAACGAATAAAAAAGTTATAACTTTGGTTTAATAATTGAATAAATAAGTACAAGGACTGTATACAAAACTTTAAAAGATTATGCACGTCCAAGAACAGCAGAAACTGGACTTGCACCATCTACGAATAAACAAGATGATTTGTTTATTATCACCAAATTAAAAAGAAACAAAATAAAACCTATTCAACAAATGCAAATAGAAAAATTACAAAATTTTTCATATTTACTTATTCTCAATCGGATGAAATCGGTCAATTTTCAATTAAGGAAAACATTAAAAAAGTTCCTTTAACAGCAGAATATAGAAAAAGTTGTGTGGAATTTGCGAAAATATATAAAAAAAACCGTCTAGTTTGTTCTTGAAGATCGGTTTTTTTACTGACGAGTATGCATTAAAATACGAACCATAGGCGGTGCAGTCCACGTTATCTGTGGTCTTGATTTTCTTCAAGACTACAATTGCACTTCCATCATGTCTTAATGGATATTATGAAATTACGTTTGGACAACTGCCAAAATAAAGCCAAACAAGTAGTCACTTAAACGGCTCAAAATTTATAACTATTTTTAAAGACTTTTTTAAGACTGAACGACGATAATATGTTTCAGGGCATTTATTGCTTGTTCAAGATAATGCTTCAGTGCACACGTCAAAAAAAGTAACGTGCTTTTTACTATAAATTAAAATTTAACGCATATTTTATTGTGTAGACTAAAGATTTTTTAATTGGTAAAGAACTGAGCTTCATTCAGTTTCCTCCATATAGCCAGGACCTCAATGTAATTGAACATTTTCTTAGTTATCTTCAACGAGAGGTGAATCGGACAGAAAATCAAGGCACAATTAAAGAAAAAATTAATTATGTGATGAACAATCAAATTCCACAAGATTTTATCAATAATTTGGTTGATTCCCATCTAAAGCGTTTAAAAGAAGTTATAAAAAATCACGATTATCCTTTGAACTACTAAATTTGGATAATTGATAATGTCCATTATCTATATATCGACATATTTTATAATATCATTCTTGGTTTTAATCTAACCGAGAACTTAGTAATGCTATTTATAAAAAAAAATATTTTTATTGTTTTAATTATTAGTATTGCTTAGGTGATAACTAAGGGTTATTTTACTAAAATGTTGATCTGCCTAATATGCTTAAGTGATGTGAGAAAAGTCAATCAATTTCAATGTATTAATTTTGACAGTCAATACAGTTAACATATAATTCAAAAAGATAATAATTCAAAACTATTATACTTTGAATGAGTTATTAAAATTATTATTATTATATTATTGGTAGACTTAATTACTGCTAGCTAGTATTGAGAAAGAACATCGGAAAATAAGTTACTATTTTTAACTAGCTCAGTCTGAAAGAATTTTTGTGATTCAAATCAAACATTGATAATTTGTTTACTCTGATATTTCCCTAGTAATCAATACCAGTATGCATGCTTTATTTTACAATCAATGGTTGAAATATTTTAAATTTTAAATAAGATATTTTATTATAGTCAGTTAAATTAAATAAATTAGGTTTAAATTTAATTCTGTTTTTAACAATTGATTAATATTGAGTAAGCTGTTTTAGGACATTGACTTGTTAACTTGCTCTTTGCATTAATCAAATGTTTATAATATTTATATTAAAATTTAGACTTTGTTTTTTATATAACATTTGAATGAATATAACGTTAAGGTGCAATTAAAAACATTATGCATTTTTGTCAATAGGTTATTAAGTTAGTACTTTTAATATTAATCGTTACTGTTTTTCGTATTGTTAAACATTAAAACAAGAATTTACTTATTGGTTAGCATTTGATTAAAGACAACTACATTAAATAATAATGTTTTTTCCAATAATATTAATTAAATTAATAATGACAATGTATTCGGCTGACAACAGTGGCTGTAGCAGTAGACTTGTAATTTGGTAAATATTGATTGAAATGCCATTACCAGCGTATGTATCAAGGTTATATATTCATTAAAAAATGTAGCGCATCAATCAAATCTTTATGTGTAAAAAAATATGTTATTTTAAAAATATATATTAATTTATTTTACAAACAAAAATATTTAAAAAAAATTAACTGGAATGAAATACGTTGCCTACTGTACATATAAGCACTACCTAAGCTTTTCTAAATGACTATTTGTTAATGGATGTTTGTCGTAAAGCACTTTAGTAACAAAAACAAAATAAAATGGTTAATAATAATAATGAATTCTAACTGGTTTATTTCTGTTTGTTTAAAAGACTAACATTGATCAACAGGGAAACATTTTACTGTACATATTTTATGCAATGTTATAAAATAGTATACATGTTATTTGCAATTGTGTAAAGCTTGTATTTATACCGTCAACTTGTATTTATTTTAAACATTTTATCTAACATATTTATTTTTTCAATCTCTAGTATGTTAACGGCACTAGTAGTTAATGTTGGCTTTAAAAAATGTAATTCATTTAGTGTAATAATAACATTTTCATTTGCTTTATAGTTGGTTATTTTTATTCCTTCTGTGTTTTTTAATTTGATAAATATATGTTTAATTAATTTACAAACTGGTAATATTAATAATTATTAGTAAAATAAACTTAAATACTTTATTAAAGGTAATTAGTGAAATAATTGCAATATAAGCACTCAAGAGTGTATAGAATTTCAATGTTTTTGTTAATCACAAAACTACAATATTTTATTAATTAAATTAAGAGCCTTAGTTTTAATCTTATTAAACTTAATTTATTTTATGATACGTTTACTAAATAAGTTTAATGCAAAGAATTGGATATTATTTAAGTTTTAAATGCAAACAACCCTGGGAATTAATATTATTTATTTTAAAATAATAAAAATAAAAACAATAATAATGATAATATTACCATTTCAAAAATTAACTCAACAATTTATGAGAGTACTAAATCTAAATTAATTCATATCCGATTGTTTTTTTCGTAAAAATAAATATTGAGAATTAAAAATAAGGTCAAGTACTTAATAGTTCCCTTATATATACTTAGAAATATTTATTTAAAAAGGCTGAGTCGACCAAAGTAGTATATTTTAAAAGCTACTTCTATATTAACGTGGATAATAAGTTGAGATTACATAATTTTTATAATAATTAGCCTACTATTATTTTATATGCTTAATTTTATTAAAAATGATCAATAACTGAACAATAAATGAACAAGCCTACCTGGACGGGTCAATATCTTCACTTCAAAAGTTTTCAATCAATTCAACAAAAACGTGCACTAGTTAAAAACATTATTTAACCGTGTATACAGAATTTGTTCAAGTGACATTATTGATAAAGAATTAGAAGCCACAAAACAAACTCTAATCACTAATGGATATTCTGAAGATTTTATTAATTTCTATTCAAAGTTACTCACAACTAAAGAAAAAGTTGTAAACAAAAACAAGTCGGTTTTTATAAGACTGCCGTTTAAAGGAGATAATGTCATGAACCTCCTAAAAATTAGGCTTAAAAGTGCGATTATGAGGATATACTTATTGACCCAACTGAGAATATTATGTACCACAACAGGTCTGCCTTTGCCCAATGTAAAACAACGAAAAAAATGTTCTCCACCTCCCACTGTATCTATCAGTTCACTTGCAGTTGCGGTGACAAATATATTGGTCGGACAACTCGTGCTTATCTGAACGGGCCAAGGAATACATTCCCAATTGGATTGAAAAGAGTTCAACTGAACTGAACGTATGTGCACTTCGTCAATATTACGTCACTTGGTTCAAACAAAACACCGAGTTGACTTTATTGATTGTTTTGCAGTGTTGATAACTTCTCAAACTGTTAATATGTTAAAAATACTTGAATCTGTTTATATTCACACATTAAAACCCATTTTGTGTGCACAAAAACAATTTTAATTCCTCATTAAAGATAATCTTTTATATTCCCAAACAAAATAATAGAAATAGAGATGACTATTTCGTATATTTCTTTAGTCACAAACATATATATATATATATATATATATATATGTATATACTGGATTCTTTATATGTTTGTGACTAAAGAGAATATACAAAATGAATTCATCTCACAGTTTACGTCTTCTATTATTTTTGTTTGGAATTATAAAGGGAACTCAATGCTTTAAATAACTAATCCTTAAAATTGATGTTAAAAGCACATTCAAGTCTGCTCTGATTGTGATGTCATAATAATTATTAAAATAAACATTTAATTGCTAGGATAACACCAAATCATGACCAATAAGTGACTCATCGGACGAATCATAATGAAGTCCAATTGTGTAACAGACAGCCAGTGGAGTGGAAACAAGCCCATTCCTATATATCCTATATTCCTATATTCCTATATATGTTATGTGTAATTTGGAATATTTGATTCTGGCCTAAACCTTGTGTTTTGACTTCTTGTTTTAAACCCTGGGACTAGTGGGTTAGCTAGCCAAAGTATTCAGACAATGAGTTGCTCAGTTGAACGCTAATCCGCCCAAACACTCAGGCACAACAAATTGGCGACGGGAAACTAATCCCATAACAAAATACCTATTCAAATCATCAAACATGTCAATTTCTGCAGAAGAATTGAAACTTATTCTTCAACAATAGCAAATTTGAAACAGCTCAACTACGTTTAATAGAAACAGTGACGTCAAAATTTGCGGTTTCTTCGTATTCAGAGAACGTAACTTCGCAAACTCAACCCATGGACAGCCTCATCAACGCTATTACTAAATTTAATTTTGATTCAGTAAATGGCTCAACATTTGAAGCGTGGTTCAAACGTTTCGACAATATATTCACCAAGGATTTCAGAGATAAGGATGATCAGTGGAAGACCAGAACCCTGTTAAAAAAACTGGGTACAAATAAACATGACAAGTTTATTCATTACATTCTTCCCAAAACATCCACAGATTTGTCATTTGATAAGAAGATAAAATGCTCATCAAAAATATTTGGAGATCAATCGTCAGTGTTCAGTATACGTTATTATTGTCTTCAATTAAGAAAAATGGAATCAAACGATTTCGTCACAATCACCGTGCTAGTTAATAAAGAATGTGAGCGGTTTAAACTAAATCAAATGTGAGTTGATCAGTTAAAATTTTTGATATTCATTTCCGGGTTGCAGTCGCAATATGAAGCTGATATTCGCATCCGATTATTATTCTAACTGGTGGCCAATCCAAAATTAACGCTACAAGCGTTAACAGAGGAATGTCAACGATTGTTCAATTTAAAGCAGGAGTCAAAACTTATCTAAGAGTTCAACCTAGCATTAATAACGAAAGTCTCCAAACACAAGGTAACTAAAGTGCCAGCCAAACCATCTAGAGGGTGTTGGCAATGTGGTCAGTGGCACTATGCCTAGTTCTGCAGATATACCAAACACGGGTGTAATATTTGTGACAAAATTGGTCATAAAGAAGGGTACTGTAGACATGGTTCTAACAGAAAGAACAAACAATTTTAATAGCCACATTAACGCAATTACACAGTTCACGCAGTTTCATCACTAAAAGTAAAATCAATTCACAACAGGAAGTATCTCAATATTGTAGTAAATGGAACTCTAATAAAAATGCCTTTGGACACTGCATCAGATATTTCCTTAAATTCAAGGAAAACATGGATCAAAATCGGATTTATCAGACGCACATCTTCAAGTCCCCGTTGACAAGGAATTGAGAGAACTGTTAACTATTAATACTTACCAAGGTGTTTTTCAAAACAAAAGAATGCCTTCTGAAGTAAAATTAGCACCGGCAATTTTACAACAAACCATGGATACGATGCTAAGTGTGGTTCACAATGCTGCAGCGTATCTGGATGATATAATAATTATTGGAACAAACAAAGATAACTTATTCCAAGCATTAAAATTGTCTTAAACCGTATTAGAGATTATAGTTTTGACGTTAAAGCAGTAAAATGCTATTTTTTCATAAAATCAATTAAATGTCTGGAGTTTACCGATGACAGAAATGGTCGACGACCAGATCCGGAAAATGTAACAGCCATACAAAAGATGCCAGCCCCAACATATTTAAACACACTACGTTTATTTGTCCGCTTAGTAAGTCATTACAGTGCGTTTTTACCAAGGTTACATACACTTTGGAGTCCAATGAATAAACTTTTACACAAAGATGAAGAATGGCCACGGTCAAGTGAATGCGAAGCAACGTTTAAAAAAATAAAATCGTTGTTGAGGTTAAACTTGTAATTGGCACATTACCATCCGAATTTAGGTATACAGTTACAGATGCATCTAGCTATGGTATTGGTGCCGTTCTGTCTCATGTATTAATAAATGGAACACAAAAAGCTGTTATTTATGCTTCGAGAACATTAACAACTTTTGAAAAATGTACAGTCAAATTAAAAAGAAAGCATTAGTAATTGTGTTTGCAGTAAAAAAGTTTCATCGTGTGCTGTATGGACGAACGTTCACAATTCACAAACTGGTGTCGGCTATCGTTGGTTTAAAAAAGAAATTCCTACATGTACCGCAAACGGATTACAGCGATGGGTCACAATCTTACTGGGTTGTGATTTTCGAATCAAATACACATCAACAAACAGGATAGAGCAAGCTAATACTTTATCACGATTAATTTCACCGAAATCCAGCATGCAAGATGAAACGGTTATTGCATAGATAAAAACGGAATTTGAAATTTATGGATTAGTAATAAATTCAATAGCATTTCTTTCAATTACATTTGCGGAAATTCGTAAGAAAACAAAGAACGATCAATTACTAACCAAAGTAATTTACTATTCATCAATGTACTGGTCAAAACGTTTTGATCGCTCTCTCAGAATTATACAAAAGAAGAACTTCATTATCATCAAAAGACAATTGTTTAGTGTTCAATGACAGGATAGTCATTCCTGTTTCTCTGAGACGTCGTTTGTTAAATCAGTTTCATTCAAGTCATCTAGGCCTCAAGAGAATGAAAGCTCTGGCGTACAGCTATGTATATTGGCCGTATATGGATTTCGAAATTGAGAATATGTGTCAAAAGTGTACCCAGTGTCAACGAGCAACAAAATTACCACGGAAAATAAAACCATCCCCGTGGTCACCTTCAACAAAACCCTGAGAACAGGTCCATGCCGATTTTACAGGACCAATTGACGAACTATATTACCTGCTACTAATTGATTCATACAGCAAATGGCCGGGAGTATTATCCATAAAAACTACAACAACTATAGCTGTATTAGCAAAAACTGATTACATTATTTTCTCAGTTTGGTATGCCTGAAATATTGGTAACTGATAACGGTTCACAATTTACTTCTGCTCAATTTGCTCAATATTGCCTTTATAATGGCATACATCACATAAAGTCTCCTGTATATCGTATTCAATCATTTAAGCGTCAAATGCTTAAAAATGAAAAAAGGGGAGGAGTGAAGATCAACTTTAGCAAATGTTAAGCAATTACAGATTCACTCCAGCAGAACTATTACGAAACAAATCATCCGTAGAATTATTTCTAGGGAACAACATTGGACCTTATACACAACAAACCAAAACTTTTCAACTGACATCAGAAGGAAACCCACACAAACAGAAACTGTTTAACGGTATGGATGTATCCGTGTGGGATCCATTACACAAAAGATGGCGATTCGCAATTATAACTAGAAAAGTTAAACACGTGGTGTACAATATAAAAGTAGACAACCAACAATGGAGAAGACATGCAAACCACGTACGTCTGGATTATACCAGAAGGTATAAAGATAGTCCAATATTTCTTGACAGCTTGGCTGACAATAAGGCCGATGAAAAATATAACAAATTGCAAACGACAAACACAAGGCTAATATTACCATTTCAAAAATTAACTCAACAATTTATAAGAGTACTAAATCTAAATTAATTCATGTCCGATTGTTTTCTTCGTAAAAATAAATATTGAGAATTAAAAATAGGGTCAAGTACTTAATAGTTCCCTTATATATACTTAGAAATATTTATTTAAAAAGGCTGAGTCGACCAAAATAGCATATTTTAAAAGCTACTTCTATATTAACGTGGATAATAAATTGAGATTACATAATTTTTATAATAATTAGCCTATAATTATTTCGTGTGTTTAATTTCATTAAAAATAAACAATAACTAATCCTTAAAATTGACGTTAAACGCACATTCAAGTCTGCTCTGATTGTGATGTCATAATAATTATTAAAATAAACATTTAATTATTCTAATCTATGTAAATAAAAATAGTAAAAATAGTTTTAAAGATTTAAAAACAAATCGAATAATTTATTATTAACGTTTAACCTTGAGATTCCGCTTATCTGTTCATTTTACTTTATGATTGCATTCTTTGTGAAATGGACAGTAGTGATAAAAAATGTTTTTTGCTTACCGGAAATGAATATCGTGTCATTAAAGAATAAAGGATTTTCCCCCAAAAAATTGGAAACTTATACAGAGTTAACCTTTCAAAAATTTATCGGATTATTATGGTCAAAAACCACAAAATTACAATAATGTTGAAAGAAAACGTATAACAAGCAATATTGGTAATCAGAAAATTGTTATAGAATTTAAAAAATTTGTAATAAAACCTATTTCAGAAACTAAAAGAAATTGTTTAGCCAATTTTACTTATTTCACAATAAGAAACAAAGCAATTGAATCTGGTTTAACGTTTCAATCACCATAGGTTAAACCATTTATTACTAGAAAGCCAAGGGCTGATAGATTAACCTTCTGTAAACAGTAGAATAAACGACAGCTTTGCTATTGGCGTTCCGTATATTTTGCCGATGAAACAATGATTCGGAATGAACCATTTGTTGCTAAAGCGCAACATCAATAAGCATACTGAAATTGAGGATTTATATGAACGCATTCGGTTTGTTGTTCAATATGAGATGAAACAAGAATATATCAACAATCTTATCGACAGCATTTTAAAACGCCCAGATCAGGTTGTTGAAAAGAATGGAGATCACATAGATTATTGAATGTTTTGAACTTTGTAATGTCTTTAATCATTTGGTAACTGAAAAAATTGCATATAATCCGCATTTTTATTAATAGTTGACGTTATAAATCATGTTAATCATTTTATTCCATTTTCGATTTTGCACCAATTGATATTTTATACAATTTTTTATTACTTACAATACATATGTATATATAATTATGTTTTGTAAAACCGTTAAAACGTACGTTCATTATGCAATAGCTAACTTGCCAACACATTTAACAATTCAAAATTTCTTTTCTATATAAGAATGCGGCAACGTATCAAGCCTTTTCACCGTAAAACTTTTAACATAGAATGTAGGCACGTATCCCCAAAGTGGACATTTGGAGGTTATTTTTTAAATTATATACAACTCTCACAACAATTACCGCAAAAATGTGATTATCTAACTAAAACCATTCTAGCAACTACATAGCATACAAGAGAAACGTCACTTTAATTATAAAATAAACAATACTATATAACAATTAAAACAAAACATAATTATATATACATATGTATTGTAAGTAATAAAAAATTGTATAAAATATCAATTGGTGCAAAATCGAAAATGGAATAAAATGATTAACATGATTTATAACGTCAACTATTAATAAAAATGCGGATTACATGCAATTTTTTCAGTTACCAAATGATTAAAGACATTACAAAGTTCAAAACATTCAATAATCTATGTGATCTCCATTCTTTTCAACAACCTGATCTGGGCGTTTTAAAATGCTGTCGATAAGATTGTTGATATATTCTTGTTTCATCTCATATTGAACAACAAACCGAATGCGTTCATATAAATCCTCAATTTCAGTATGCTTATTGATGTTGCGCTTTAGCAACAAATGGTTCATTCCGAATCATTGTTTCATCGGCAAAATATACGGAACGCCAATAGCAAAGCTGTCGTTTATTCTACTGTTTACAGAAGGTTAATCTATCAGCCCTTGGCTTTCTAGTAATAAATGGTTTAACCTATGGTGATTGAAACGTTAAACCAGATTCAATTGCTTTGTTTCTTATTGTGAAATAAGTAAAATTGGCTAAACAATTTCTTTTAGTTTCTGAAATAGGTTTTATTACAAATTTTTTAAATTCTATAACAATTTTCTGATTACCAATATTGCTTGTTATACGTTTTCTTTCAACATTATTGTAATTTTGTGGTTTTTGACCATAATAATCCGATAAATTTTTGAAAGGTTAACTCTGTATAAGTTTCCAATTTTTTGGGTGAAAATCCTTTATTCTTTAATGACACGATATTCATTTCCGGTAAGCAAAAAACATTTTTTATCACTACTGTCCATTTCACAAAGAATGCAATCATAAAGTAAAATGAACAGATAAGCGGAATCTCAAGGTTAAACGTTAATAATAAATTATTCGATTTGTTTTTAAATCTTTAAAACTATTTTTACTATTTTTATTTACATAGATTAGAATAATTAAATGTTTATTTTAATAATTATTATGACATCACAATCAGAGCAGACTTGAATGTGCGTTTAACGTCAATTTTAAGGATTAGTTATTGTTTATTTTTAATGAAATTAAACACACGAAATAATTATAGGCTAATTATTATAAAAATTATGTAATCTCAATTTATTATCCACGTTAATATAGAAGTAGCTTTTAAAATATGCTATTTTGGTCGACTCAGCCTTTTTAAATAAATATTTCTAAGTATATATAAGGGAACTATTAAGTACTTGACCCTATTTTTAATTCTCAATATTTATTTTTACGAAGAAAACAATCGGACATGAATTAATTTAGATTTAGTACTCTTATAAATTGTTGAGTTAATTTTTGAAATGGTAATATTATCATTGTTATTGCTTTTATTTTTATTATTTTGAAATAAATAATATTAATTCCCAGGGTTGTTTGCATTTAAAACTTAAATAATATCCAATTCTTTTGCATTAAACTTATTTTGTAAACTTGACGTTGTTTTTAATTTTCATTATTTATTTTTACAAAAAAAAAACAATTGAATATAACAAATTATTTCATATTTAATACTTGTGTTATATTTTGCTTTTATTTTTAAAATGGCAGATATATATATATATATATATTTATATATATATATATATATATATATATATATGTATATATAAACACCTTGCATATTTGAACATGAAATAAACGGATACGTCTACTGATAAATACAATCTAATATTTTTAAAAAGTATGTTAATTAAATTTCTTATTTAAAGGAACTACATTAAGGTACATAGTGGGAGTAGAAACAAAATAAATATTAATTAAGTTTATAATAAATCTGATTAATAAATGTTATGTGCGCCCTCAAAATTGAAGTATCTCAAAGTTCTAACTGTAAAAAGTGGTAAACAAATATAGATTAAAAAATATGACAATGTGCAACTATTTTATATTTAACTATTTGAAATTAATTTATAAATAGAATGTTGTTAGAATGTGTTAGATCAAACATAATCAAAAATTATTTTATATAAACTTTAGTGCATGCATATTTTTTATTGTTTTGATTATGTTAATCCACATCGTATTATGTAAAAAATGCCTTACGAAAATGGATTAATTGTACTTTGCTTTAATTAATTTTTAATGTAAGAATTTGATATATCAGTAATACAAATAATACATAATTTTTATGTTTTCAAATTATAATAGTAATTTAATAATAATGCACAATATATGCGCAATTAAAATATTTTAATTAAAGAATAAATGAGCAAATTGTAGAAATATACTGTTAACGTAAAACTAACTCGATCTCATAATATTTGGTTGTACAATTTGCATTGTACAATCAATGTTTTGCTACTTTAAATGTTTTAGAGGAAAACAATTTTTACTAGTAGATAGCGAAGTATCCATACGCATTTAGTGCCGGGATTGAACCCATGTCTACTCAAGAAATAATAGTACTGAAATAAATACTCATTTATTAAATGGAAAATTAAATTACATTAAAAAATTAACAATTTTATAGTACATAGTAAACAAATATTTAATATCACAAATAAAAAAACAAATTATACTTTGTAAATTTGTAAATTATTGTAATATGTTATAATAATAGCAATTACAAAATTCCAGGAATAGCTTATATTTTTAACACAAATAGTGTTTTTCATTATGTAATCTCACAAGATTCAATTTAGATTTAGAATAAAAAGGATAAAAGCACACACTGTTATATTCAAGTTTCACTTTTGATTGATAAATATTTTCATGTTGTATAAAAAATAATTAATTTTATTGTTTTTCTATTTGACTTGTAAAAGCGCTTATATAATTTGCAAAAATTCAGATTATCATTTGTTATTTTAATTTTGTACATTTTCAAATGAAATTTTTGGACGTATATTAGAATGTTTTTTAAACAAAAAGTGCATGTTAATTTACAATAAAATATTAATAATGTTACACAAAAGATTGTAACACATGTACGGATTCGTTAAATAAATAAATAAATAATTTTCATCCAACAATAACAAGGTTAGAATGTTAAATTGTAAATTAAACAAATTCACGTGTGCTTTAATATAAGATTAATTAAGATTAAGTGTACTATAAAATTATGGAAAATGATTTTTCTTGTACATAAAAATAGCAAACAGCCAAAGGTTTATCTAGTGCACAACATGAAGCAAAATATTTTATTTTAATAATTTTACTAATTATTAGAATTATGCAGTTTGAATTTCAGTTTTAGCTTTTTGTTATTAAACAGTAGATAAATATGTCTAACATACATTTTTTGATGCTTCCTGTAAAAATTTTTAATGTTGTCTGTATTTTCTTCCAATCTACATTAGAATATAATAACCGTGTTTTCAGAAATAAACTCGCTTCCGTTTTCCCTTGTTTAATGTCCAACCTATTATTGTATTTTTTTGCAAAAATTGCAATACATTTTTTATAAATCTTACATATATATTAATGTTAACAGTTAATTGTTATTTATATTTATTTATTATTTTACTTTTGCATTGATAACGTAGTATATCGCTCTATGATGTCTAAAACGGTATTCAAATATCGCTCCTAAGTTTCTAACAAACCCTTGTTGTAAGTAACTATGTTTCTTATTTATATAGATTTGTTATTGTGTTTGGAGTTTCATTTTCGTAATTATATTTACCTAAATATAGCTATTTTTAATATATTCATTAAAATAAATACAAGATTTACCTTGTAATTAGAGTAGCGCTTTCATCTTTCTGAATTGTTTGCTAAAACAATAATCGTTTACTTTTTGTGTAGCAACACGTAGTTTTTACGGAGGCAAGGCTGTTAAACTTTCTCTTTCCGTCAACTGGGCAATGTAATTCTTTTAAATTAAATAACTTTATTATATTTGTGTTAATCAAACGTTTTGGTTGTTATTAGATGTTTAAAAATAATTATTTTATAACCGAGTAAAGAGTTTACATTTATATTCACAATTTTTCTTACTAATTCACAGTACTACTATTGTTTATTAAAGTAATCAAAAATAACCTTAAATGTTTTAATAATTTAAGAAAATATTGTACTTTTAAATTGTTTCATATTTGAGGGTGGAACACGTAACCTGTATACATTTCTTACCAGTAGATACATGTGATCTATTTAAAAGAATAACATTCCAATTGTAGTTTTATAAAAACGTATTCTTAATGTTCATTTTTTTTGTCAATACCTAATATTCTTTCTTAGTATATTATTTACTAATGTAAAAGCAACTTTTTCCGTTTCTACCATATTGATCTGTTGTTTTTTCTATAATAGTAATAGAATTTTGAACATGATTCATATTTTTGTTTTAAATGTATTTTTTATACATTATACTTGATAATAGAAAGTAGGTAACTACTATAAATACTTTATGGTGACATTTTATTACTTGTTTTGTATATTTTATATGCACTTAAAGTACTATAATAATAATAATGGCAGTAGATTTCCATAATTATATTAAATTAGTTTTATTAAAACAAAGTAATTTTTTTCTAACAAAGAAATATTTAAATATTTAATCTTTGGATTTTGCAAATAGGATTGCCCTAATAAGTTACAACTGAATTAATATATGCAAGACATAACGGAACAATTACACAAACAAGCAACTATACTGTAGCATTTTACAAACTACCAAAAAGTTAATTAAATTTATTTAAATTTAAAAAATATAATTCTACAGATAACAATAAAAAATTAAAACCGTATTACAACCTCGAAAAGAGGCACTTCTAAAAATTAAGAGAGTATTAATTTTATATTTAGTTTTATATTGGTTGATTTTTTTATTTTTTATTATAAAAACTAAAACTGATTATTAACAATTTAAAGTACTCAAAGTTTAATGACATACTTTTTCACAAATAGTTGTTTAAAAATATCGAAACATTTTTAAAACACAACCTATATTTAACGTCATTACTAAATGCAATGTATATATGTATATATTAATTAATATATTATTAATTTACGTGCTTCAAATTATTCTTTAAAATGCTTAATACTCTAGTTTTTTATTAATAATACACTAACTTTAACATTATTATACGTTTGATTCTTATCACCGGTAGTGAATGCTAGCTCCCGTTCGGTTTTGCTAAAACATTTTTATTAGTTCCCCGTAAAATATCTTAAACAGAACAATAAAAAATATGTATTTATAAAAATCATAATTGAATATATATATATAATTTAAATGTTTTATTTAATATGTTTTCATGTGACTTTAATATAAATAAAATTATGTCTATTAACTTGAATGTTTTTGTTAAATGATGGAATTAAAAAAATTAAGAATATTTTTTAACTGAAAATAGACTTGGTAAATAATAAATTAGAAATCAATATTTTTATAAACAATTAGAATTCAAATAGAAAATACATTGTTAGAACATTGTTCAAATATTTTTTCCTTTTTTATTAAATAATATGATTTCCTGTTAAAATTGCAAAAACGTTTTTATGTTTGTTTGAAAAATTATTGTGCAATTTAAAAATTAATTTTACTTGGTTTTCAAGTTAATAATAAACAACATTTCAGTTACTTAATAGTAAAGAGCAGAACAAAATATGTGGGTTTTTTCAATTATTAAAGTTTATCCGGTTTTTATTACAAAAAGGACTACAAATATATTTAACAAAAATCAAATTTAACCATTTTAAAAATTTGAAAATTTTGCATGACACCAAATACAGCAAAATGATTAATATATTACATATCAAAATAGGATACAATGTACAAAACAACCAATGGTAAAATAAGTCTATATTTAACGAATATTGTATAGGTTTTAGATAAACTATAAAATAAGTATTATATAACAAATTATACCGAAAACATTAAACAACATTATTTTTATTTTAAAGAGTGAAAATATTTATTAGGCTAAAATGGAATGTCTAAGTCGTAATTTTAAAAAATCTTCAAGTTAAAAATAATACAAGTTAAAATAATTGTTGTTATATTTTCAAACGTTTATCTTAATAGTACTAACACTAATATAATTTACTTTAGTGTAATAAAACAGAACATCTATAGAATATTTATGTTAAAATATAATTTATTCAAGCTTATTTTTATTAAAATTTAGATTACATAGATATATAACAACATCCTAACAAAAAGTATACCAAAGCACCTAAACCAATTAGTTACAAAAAAGATTATTATATTTATTATTCAACATTTTGTAATGTATCATACAAAAAATTATTTACTAACTAAAAAATAGATATGCATTAAATTTTTTAAAATATTTGAAGTCCTATTATATCTGAATAATTTTATTCAAGTTTTGTTTATAAACGGGTTTTTTGTTTAATGCAATTGTACTTAATAATAAGATTATATATGTATTTTCTAGACAAAGTTGTGTAGTATATTGTGTAATAAAACCAAGTCATGTTTTAAACTTATGTAGTTGTTAAAATGTTTAATTGTTAAATAGATTATTTGCAGCAGCTTATTTAGGAGTTGTAGTAATCCAAAGAAGTACGAATATGTAAAACTCAATTTTATATAAATAAACAATTATATAAATCAATTGTTATACTAACAATTTTAAATTAATGTATAATATAAAAAAGGTATAATAAAAATTGTTTATAAATAGATACCTGTAATTAACAACTAATTGTTAACAAGTAATAAAAAGTACTTAATTTTTAAAAATTAAAAAAACTTTTGTCTGTTATTACTAAACAGACTGTAAAATATTCAATAAATAAATAAATAAATAAAATACCTCTAAATCATCAAGAATAAACAATGTATTACGTATGTTTGTTTTATTATTTTAAAACTATTCAATGTTGTAAAATTAATATTTGATAAGCACAAACAGACTTTATACTTTAAACACTTGAATATTTAGAAATTTTGTAATAATACAGCAGACATTAGAAACTTAATATTTTAATTATTTTAATGTTTATTTTTATAAATTCAAATCATTTGATACATAGATTGCAAAATACTCATTGTCAAAAAAATGATTAGAAATTATGGCATATACATAATAAATAAAATGGCATACTCGTAAGCTTTCAAAAATTGATAACTGTCGGGGTGATAAAGTTGTTAACGCACTACAACAAGAACTAGCTGAATATGGGTTTAAGTCCGATTAACGACGCTCAATGTTAACTCATAATTGCTTTTGTTAAATGTCCACTTGTAAGACATTCAAAAAGTGAAAATAAAAAGGACTTTTTTTATAAACAATTTTTGGGTAGCATAATGAGCGTAAAATTTGTAATTAATTAATTTTTTAAAACAATAACATTTTAATATAATATTATGAGTAACTAGTGTACTAAAGCAATTTAATTAATTATAAATTCAATACTAATTTGTACAAACGCATTGTGTTTATTTAAAAGTTATCCAAGAAGAAAGTTTTATATAAAAATCAAAAAATTGTGCAAAGTAAATAAAATATAAATGTTTTAACTGACATTCATGTATTTTTATGTATACTTTTTAATTAAAAAAAATTAATAAAAGTCATTAATCATTTAGTTAAAATGTAGAATTTATTAAAATAAATAATAAACGTGTATAAGTTGTATTCATTTATTATTATTATTATTAAGTTTTAATACCTCACTAGAGATACAATTATTATAAAAAATTCAATTCGTCACAATTGGTAATTAAAAATAATTAGTTTAATTAATAATTAACATATACGTTTATTAAAATTAATCTTTTTCGTTAAAATTTGTTTATTATGCACACAAAATAAATTTATATAGTTTATAATATATATGTATTAAATTGCAAATTTCAATAATTACATAAACTAATACGTTTGTGGCAATTTCAAATAATAAATTAGTACATTTATGTATAGAAATTTACAATTCACTCTTTTACCCAATGTTTGATTCAATCTACGTTCCCAGCAATAAATGTATTTGTAACAAATTTAACAAAAATACAACAAAAAGTTTATTTAAAATACTACAAAAACAAAATCAAATCTATATGTATTTGTTTATTAAATTTCTCAAAACAGAAATAACTAATTAATTAAATATTAAAAATTTGTTTTAGCAATTCAACAATCTGTTAGTAAATCATCCCATTTAAGTGATCAGGTTTATATATATATATATATATATATATATATATATATATATATATATATATATATATATATATATATATATAACAATTTATCATTCATTCATTCATTTGGTTGGTGATGTAGTCATTTTTTTATTATTTCTATATTTCTACAGCATATTAAACTGTCGAATTTGATTGCTTGTTATATGTAACAAACGCAAAAAATAATTGTAGGATCCAAAATGGTACTTGTCAGTGAACTCTTAGTTTTTAATTTTTGTTGTTTTAACTTAAGAGATGTATATTTTTAACGAAATAATTATGCTAAAATAATATGGACTATCAATACTTGAAGTGAATTGTTGTTTAACTTTTTTATAATTATAAATAGTTGAGTGTCTTGGAATTTTTGGATAAATGGCATTCAAATGGGTAAATGGTAATAGTTACACTTAAAAATTATATACATATTAAGCTAGTAACATAAAACGATTACGCAACAAAAACTTCAAAGAAAATTTTATAAGTGCTTACATAACCCAGCACACGTCACTACATACACTTTATATGTTTAGAAAATTTAACATTAATTATGGTGTAAAAAGATCAAAGAAAATTTTGAAATACTTGACCTCTCATTTTTGTTTTATCAACCCATCCAACATTTTAATTTAAACACTTTACCTTGGCACAATTTTGAACACTTGTCGCACGTGATTACAATAATGGAAGCTGTTTCTTAAGTGCTAAAAATTACAAACAAATAAAAAAAGTCATAGTATGGGTTTGACTGCTGAACAAATTACGGATTTATTTGGGATAAGTACAAGGGTTGTATACCGAGTTTTAAAAAATTATACACGTCCAAGAACAACAGAAAAAAGACCTGCACCATTAACGAGTAAACGAGATGATACTTTTATTATCACCAAATTAAAAAGAAACAGAATGAAGCCCATCCAACAAATACAAAAAGAGGAATTGCCAAATTTTTCATATTCTAAGCGGAAATTTGGTAATGCAATTTGTAAAAAAAGAAATATTTTTAGTGTTTTGAATATTGGTATTGCTAATGCGATGTTTAATAGTTATTTTAGTACAATGTCGATGTGCATAATATGCTTAAGTGATGTAAGGAAAGTCAATCAATTTCAATGTGTTAATTTTGACTGGTCCCATTTTAGCCCCTGTAAAGTTTCTTAGCTGATGGTTGGAATCCTAATAACGGCATTACTGTTCGCAAAAATTGACAAGGATGCTAAAGTTTTTGTCAAAGTTATCTACCTTAAACCAACGGCTGCATATGGTATACCTATACCTTAAAATTCGTTTTAAGTGCTTTGGGTGTATGTTTGCACCCACTTGCCGAAACGGAAACCTAGGTATATCGCTGTACACTCGGTCTTTGTTTTGTCAGTATTGATGCTTGTGTGTACAAAGTCCAGTATGTGTCACGTGAATAAACTGTCAGGGATATTACCATTATTGGAAATTGAGATTCTGTATACCTTACCCAAATCTTCAGGATAATTAGCATTTCATAAACAAAATAATTTATTAAAACAAAAATATTTTAATAAATATTTATTTTGAAAACAATATATTATTTTAAAATATAATTAATTTTCTTATATTATTTTAATTTTTATTGGGGTAACAACGCTAATTTTTGTGTTGTAAAAACATAAGCCTAGAGTATTACAATATTTTTTTGTTAAAAAACGATTTTAATTACATTAATTAATATTTTATTAATTATTATTAAAAATATATAAATTGCATTTAGTATTCCGTTTATATAAGTATTCTTATTAAACTATGAACTCCTTACAAATTCTAAAAAATATTTCTGATATGTACAGTGCTCCACCCTGTATTTGTTTAAACATCATTTAATGCCATTTTTGTTTTTAATAAGTTTTTGATAAAATGAATTAATATTAATTACTAATTTATCATTAATAATTTTTTTCTACTATTTTTAATATATATATATATATATATATATATATTCACTACTTTGAATGTTTTACGAGAAACGTTTATTAGCAATGAACATTTTGGTAAAGCCGAACATGGTGGGATTAGAACCCATGTCCACAAGATCCGAGTCGAGCGCTGTATGGCTTTACCACTACAAATTTTATATTATAATTCAACATCCTTTTATTAAAAAATGTTTTCCTTTTATTTATAATTAATTTTAAAAACAACATTAATCAATTTTCAAAATTTTGACAATTACTGCAAATATATGTTTTTAATATTTCTTTACATGTCATAGAAAGCTTATTGCCATAATTAAACATACCACAGTGATAAAATTGTAAAGCTATAAATATTTCAAAACATTTGTTTAGCGTTAAATATTTAATGTTTTATACATATTATATTAAAGCTTGTGAATGTCATAACTGAGCCACCTACTTAAATTTTGATTAACACGTTGAATATTTCAACATTTGTAACATTTTAATCCTTACTAAAATCACCAATTTTATTTCTAATCTTACTAAAAATTTAACATAATTGACAACACAATAATAATTGTTTTTAATATTTTATTTAAAAATATAATTTGTGCTTTAAATAATTGTTAATATTTTGAGGAATAAAAAAAATAAAACAAAGGCATAAATATGTAAATATTCAAGTATATATATATATATATATACGCATGTTCAAATACATACATTTATTTTAAAAATGCAATAATAATTTCTTTATAATGTCAAAAAACATTGACAAAATTAACAATTAATTATGTATATATATATATATATAGTTGTAAAATTACAATATAAAGTGAAAATATCTTTTGTGTGATATACAAGTATTTTTATACAAATTGATTACATAGTTTATCCATTGTAATTATAAAGAAAATATTTAAATTGTTGGAGAGTTTAAACCATATTTTTACATAATAGATCTATTTTTAGCAAAAATACGTTATGAAGCAAATGAATGCACAGTAAAAGATTATTTAAAATCTGGCCATATGCTGCACAGTAAAATATTTCATTACATACAATGAAAAGGTCATTAAACGAAGTAATTCAAAATATCTTCATTTTACAAATTCTGAAATAATAAGAATAACAATTATATAAAAATTAAAAATATATATTTAAATATAATATTTTATATATTACATATAATATACAAATTTTCAAAAATAATTTAATAATGTGTGCAGTTTGCATTTAAGATTATATTTTTAAAAACATAGACATTACATTACTGAAACAATTTTAGCTTACACTTAGAGATGTACTAAATTTTAATATTATTTATAAATGAAATTGATTATAAATTTATATTCTTAATCTTTTTAATTTTAAATTAAATTATGTTAATTTTAGACTAAGCATAGGTAATTGTACACTTATTTTTTATAATCAACATTAAAAATATTATTTACTGGTAAGCTAACAATTAATTAGCCATAAACTTAAGTGTTTACAACAAACGTTAAATATTTAAGAAACAAATTATTAACACAGTGTAATAGCCCAACAAAAAATAGACCATAAGATGTTATAAGTTTACAATATATTGATGGCTATCGAATAGTTACTTTACACTAAATTACCATAATCACATAGGTAACATATTTTCCGTTTACCATTTTGCTTTTATTCACTTATATAATACATGATTAGAACTCATTTTGACATAACTATTATTATCATTGAAGTGGAATACTGGAATTAATTTATTATTTGTACTTAATGCTATTTGTGTAAAAATAACTAAAAGAAACATTTTAAACATATAAAAATTATAATCATAAAAGCTTTTAACTTGTCTTGGAACCAACTTTACAAGAAAATATGTCACTTCCACTATTTTGATCATTCAATGCAGGATCTATTCTTCATATAGTTGATGATCTTCGATTACAAATTAATGCAAAAATGTATGTTAACAGTTGTTTTACATTAGTTCGAAAATACTGGTTAAGCAAATACATTAATGATAATTAAATTATCTAATTGATATTTTGTAAGTTTACCTTGTATTACGTTTTTGTTAATGACATTAATTATGTGTTATGTATGTATGTATATTTTGAATGTACCCTACTGAGGTATTAAAGCTTATATTAATTTTTTTCTTCCATTGCGCAATGTTAATGTAATAATTGACATTCATTGTAAAAACAATAATGTGTAACATTTATTTTTTTCTAGATATCCACAAATTTTAACAAACATTGCACCTATATATATATATATATATATATATATATATATGGCATTTCCAAATTGCTTTTGGTACTTGCATGAATGGTAAGGTCAACACAATAGCAGAGTATTTTGTTTAATATTACCACTCAAAAAACGATGTATAACTATTAAGTCGATTTGATTTAGGTGATTATTGTTAATACCTAACAAAACAATTAGAAAATTGACAAACACGTTGTATTACAAAGTTTTAAACAACATTGGTTATAAAAAAAAATTTGAAAAAACGTAAAATTACAAGTAGGGAATGTATGATTAATCACATTGTTATGATCAATTTCAAGTTTAAACATAATTAATTGATAGAAATTGTTAAAACACATCAACTTAGTAACTAAATAGTGAAACATTTTATCATTAAATACCAAAATTAAATGAAAACGATAATAAATCTAAAAATTATTAGTTGATATTATTTTTATTTAAATTTAACCAACTAAAAGTATGTTTTGTTTATGAATTTAGTTATACTCAACGTACATCTGATTATAATATCTTATTAATTTAGCTGTTTTAACAAATATACCCTCAACACTATTGAATACACTAAAATATTTTATCGTATTAAAAAGTGAAAAATACAAAAATGTATTGACATTAAGTCTCTTAATAAAATGTAATTTAATTTTGAAAAATTACGTTGATAGTTGCTTTAGTCTCATTTTTATATACTTACTACAACTACTTATCACAAACAAATTTTGTACTTTTTACCTTTTAAACTTAATGAACTTAATAGTGGCTAAGGCACTAGATTCGTAGCTGAATAGGTATAGGATTAAGTTTACTGCTAAATCTTGTAGATTTGTTATAAAAACATTGATTATAAGTAACTAACTAATTCATGCTATTAGTACTGCCTTTGTAACTATAACTTTCGGTACAGGTGTAGTATATCTATTCAAAGGCCCTCAATAACAAGAACGGTTTACCATATTAATAGCCATGTTAATATTAGTTTAAGTAATATTCAATTTAACAAATCAGTGTAACGTAATTACATTTCATAAACGTCACAAAACAGCAAATCACAATTTATAGTTAAAAATAAACAACACAATTATTAGAAAGCCAAAAATATCTTTAAGTACATTCAAAGTTTGAAATAAAGGTAAATTATTAAATGTACTTCATTTATACTAAACTAGTTTAATGAAAAGCATTATGCTTAATTATTTCTATTAAATATATATATATTTTCGATTTTCATTTATTCTTAATTCAAAAATAGATAATATTTATAAATCTTATATAATTGAACTTCTTTAAATTTTTAGCAAATAATTAAAACAATATTAATTTAAGCACATATCGTTTGAATGTAATTATTCAATTACATCAATGTACACACTTTAGTTAAATACATTAAAGTCAAAAATATTAGTTTATTTAAAAACATTTAAAGTTACTTTTGTATACAACTTCTAATAATATGTGTACCGTTTCAATGTTTTACGGAAAACATGTTTAGCAAGTGGATATTTAGCGAAGCTAAATGAAAGCTCGCGTTTAGTACCTATGGTCTAACCCGAATCTAAACGCACCCAGTTTTAAATCTATTATTTTAACTACTGCTGCTATCCCAGAATATTGTGTTTCATATACCATAGTTTACTAATAACACAGATTTAAACTTATTTAAGCCTATATTGAGTAACATCAATATGTAAATAAAATTTAAAAATTAATGGAAAAATTAAGCGAACAATAATTAGTGTAAAATTTAATAAACGATTCTAAATGTACTCAAAATTTTAATAATTAGGATAAGATCTAATAACGTTTGTTTACAATATAACTTTTAAAAATCGTTTTGTATTTAAGCATTAACAAACATGTAAACAAAACGTTATAATAAAAAAATCGTCATAATTTAATTTAATAAAATCTAAACTTACACAAAATTGAAAGAATGCACTTCTCATAACAATTTCATACAAAAAAGTAAATACAATTTGCAACAATATTGATGAATATAGTTTTGTCTCCAATATCAAGTAAATAAAATGCACAAACTAATTTTGTTTTTTGTATTATATTTTATAATCTAAACTGGATTTTATATCTTTACAGGGTCCAGTGTTGGTATATGTTGCAACAGTCAAATTTTTGTCAGCCTCAATCTGCTCTTTGCAATCTTTTTTGTTTGACTTTAAATGCAGCTGTTGACCGGCCGTATAACTGCGGCTCATTTGACTACTGCTGGATGTAGATGCGTTGGGATGTTGTAAGCTGTCGGATTGTTTGGTTGGAGATAATAATGGATCGGTTACGACACCAAATGACTTGGCATTAGTAGGAATTAAATATTCCTGAGCGGATATAGACGAAATTGAACGCAGATGCGAACCAGTAGCTTCAAATGTGTCATTGGAAGGTAATTGATTGTAAATGGTAGACGGTGGAACAGCGCCATCTATAGGTCTAGTTATATTGTCTCGGGAAAATAACGGAGAAGAACCTGGTTTGTTTAAAAATAAACGTTTATGTCAACATGTGTTAAATATTTTAAAATGTATTGTAAAAACGTTTTTTTGGAACTTATATATATATATATTTATATACTTTGAATGTTTTACAGGAAACATCTTTCAGCAGTGGACATTTTTAGCAAAGTTGAACGTGTGCCCGCGTTTAGTGTCCGTGGTAGGATTTAAATTCACCTAGGTCCAAGTCAAGCGCTGTACCGCTGAATCAATATTTTTTCTCCAGAACAGTTACAATCGTGAGACTGTTTTGAGAAGTTGTAGATATTGACGACTTTAAGAATTATACTGATTGGAGTTTAAGTTCCTGCCATTGTCATCTGTGCTAAATTAGCCAAATATTTAAGTTGGTAATCCTGATTGTTTTTTATTTCAGGTTTATTATCAAAGCAATATTACACCGGTATGTGTAACATTATATTATGTCTTCTTCAACTACGTTTACTGCTGATAATGAATGTATGTGTGCATATCTTGTTAATTATTGTTTACAACATAGTATTGACATTTTAACTGTTTGCATTATCGTACATAAAAGATTTTTTAATGCTAGCTATTCTTAAATTCGTAGGTACACGCACATTATTTTGTACATAAAAGCTATTATCAATGCATTTCTATTGTAAATAAAAGTTGCGCAATTAAGAATACTCAATTTTCAAAATAATATTGATGCCAAAATATTAGTTTAATATTTGTTTAAAGCAGATTAAATTATGGACAGTCAACTTATTCAAAAGCGTGTGTCCATGTCTATGTATATTTTAATGGCAAATATCAAATATTTTTATTACGTCATTGTTAGAAACTAACACCAAACGTTTTATTTTGTTATTACCAATAAATAAATATTAACATAAGTAATTATTCATTAGCAAAACACGAATATTTTTTTAATCTTAAAGTAATGTAAAACTTAACTTTTCTAAAAGAATAAATGCAATAAATAACATATTAATCCCATTTTTATCTTTTAGTTAACCTGGCTATAGAACGTTTTTATAATTGGACCAATAAAAAGTTAAACGGAAGTAAACGTTTAAGCAGTTCTTCTATATCACGCCATCCAGTATAAAAGAAAAAATGTTTGAAAGGGTTGATGGGTGCCAAGCTTTCAATCTGTTAAAGCTTTTTAGATCCATTTATTTCCACAAAATAAAACCCATTTGTATGGATAAAACACTTATTAACTTGATTCAAATTAGCTTGGTTATAATCCATTGAATGTGTTTGTTAGTATGTATAGAGATTCGTGTTGACTCTAAAATTTTAATTTGAGCACTATATATATATATATATACTGAAATATTATGTTAATGACTAACGACAATATACAAAATGAATTCATCTCATATTTTACGTCCTTAATATATTTTTACTTGGACTTACAAATATCGTATTTAAAGTTAATTTATAAACAATTTAATTTGTTTACTCAATTATTTAGCAACCATCTTAATTTGATGTTCTTTTAAATATTTAAACAGATAATTTCGGCGTAGCGAATGCCAAGTCTGGTTGAGTAAAGAGGAGGTTTCGGTCGCAAAATTAACAACCTATCCTGTGTAAAACAATTGGTAAAGAAACAACAAGAGGAAACCGTTTTATTAAACTACTACAAAAATTGAAAGCATAATTCCGAGTTTATCAAAATTCGAATAAAATTTCAAAGCCAAATATTTAATGGACAATTATGTGCAGCAATCTTGTTGCCTTATGCACTTTAGAGCAAAATGGTTTTGAAATAATAAATAGAATTTGTAAAAAGCAATAAATATGTACAATACAAAAAACACTTTGTAGATATAGTAATCTATAACTCCAGCTAACCAGTATAATATAGTATTAACTGTTTGTTCACTATTGTTACATAGGGACTAAAACAAAAATCTACATTAAATTTTAATAGTTATATGTTTCTACCATAATAAACATAATTTTTTACTTATTTCTTTACAATAAAATAATTATACAGCACAAAAATGTTTTTAAATAATATTCCACATAAACATGTGATAGTTAATTAAATATAAAGCTGTGTAAAAAATATACGATAAAGCAAGTGCAATATAAAAATAGTACATTCATTTGTTTTTATTTAACAAAATTAAAAGTTTGTTTATAATTTAAAATTACAAACCATTTAAATTTAAAATTATATAGTTTCAAAATTAAGCGGTAAATTTTAATTGACCCATAAAAATTTAGTCTAATTTCTATAAATACACAAACAATTAATTTTCACATTTGTAATTTAAAAAATATATAAGTTGACTATATACAATTCATTGTGTAAATACTTAGAAAAAATACTTTTAGTTACTAATCCAATTTTATTACTGAATGTTAAATTTTGATATTTTATTTTAAAATTATGTATTAAAAGAGCAAATTATGGTTCTAATTTTTCTTTTGATTTAACTCCAACTACCATATTATTTTTATTATTCGGTTGGTGCTGCTTGGATATTTTATAGAAAATATTTTTATCCATTTTGGCAAGCAGTAAAACCAAAAAGATTTTGCATTTAGTACCGGCGGCGGGAATTGAACCCGTGCTCGTCCCAGTTTGAGTCTGACGCTCTACCAAATCTGTAATTTAGGTAGTTAAACAAGCAAAATGATTGAACAAAAAATATTCATATTTTTACTAACTTTTAATTTTAAAACGTTTTAATATTTCTATTACATTTCTATATAGTCACACATTCCTATTTTTGGAAAAATTAAACCTTATACACATACATCTAAAATAGAAAACATATGTATTCAATGTAAGCCAAGCTCGTAAAAAAAGTAATCGAATTTTAAATAACTACACATCAAACTACTGTATTTCATGATTGTCTAAAACACTTACATTCGTTGAAAGTCATTTTGCCAATTTGACTACTAATGGCTTCTACACTTGAATTTTGAGATAACGATTGACCGTCTGTACATTTTGAATGTGACTGTCCACACGTGTTTCTAGGCAGTGAGGAATTGGTTACTTTGGTGCATTTCATGGCCCGAGTAAGATGAATCATCCATTCAGTTTTTTCCAATTCGTTAAACACGCGAAATAGGCAAACTCCAACTGCTTTAGCGCACTGAGGTAGTGACACTGGTGGATGGCTCAAATGCGAAGCATGCAGCTTAAACTATATATATATATATATATATATATATATATGTATATATGAGGATTTGAGTAATAATTATAAAGTTTCAATTTCCAATGATAGTGATATTCCTGACTGTTAGTCCTCCACGTGGTGCATCCTGGACTAGGTGCCCCTAGGCATCTATACTAATAACAGCAGGGTCCGAGTGCACAGCGGTATAACTGGGCTTCCGCTACGGCGGGTGGGTGCGAACATACACCCAGGATACTTAAAAGGTATCTAAAGGTATATATATATATCATATGTAGCCCTTGGGCTAAGGAAGATAACCCTGACAAAAAATCAAGCGGCCTCGTCAATCTTTGCGAACAGTGGCGACGTCACAAGGATGCCGTCTACCAGCCAAGAAACTTTGTTATTCTTCCACGTTTGTCAAGCCATCGAAATCGATTGTTCTACATGTCGTATAAATATGGGAAATAATGAAGAGGTGACCACGTCACTAACCAAAATGAATGAAATGAATATATATATATATATATATACAGAATTGCATACACAACTATACTAACATAAACATAAATTTTGTGTAATATTATCTAAAATTAGGCAAAAATAGATTTAAACTCCTAACTTTTAATACAAGGTGCGCCAATTCAATGTGGTATATTATTAAATGCACTTGAAGCATCGTACAATATTTTAAACTAATAACAATACCTGACAATCAGTGCATTGGTAAGCCAATGGTGGATGAAAAACATTCCAACACGATGTTTGGCACAAATCGCAAGTAGCCGAAGATCGAAACTGAATGCGTTGCAACGTGTGGCCCTTAATAAACAATGTATTTGAGTCAGTCGAGTTATTTGAAAGATTTTCAATTTGATTCACCAAGTTGCCCAACAACTGGGACCGATTCGTTTGCGACGATTGTGATCCCACAGTTGAATCGGTGCGCGCAATGCGTCGAAATGTTGTTGAATTTGAATGCTGTTGTGGACTGAGTGTAGAAAACAAATAAGATGAACCGAAACTACGTTTTCTTGGCAGAGTGGAAGAAGTTGCATGCGCAGAATCATCTATAGGCAATTGAAATTATTATTTTATGAATATGTAAAGAAATTAGTGTAAAATTAAAAAATTATTTATTTATTTATCTCCAATTGTTTTTACGTAAAAATAAATATTAAAAATCAAAAATAGTGTAAAGTATTTAACAAGTATAGTATATTATTTATTTAGAAATATTTATTTTAAAATGTCGAGTTAGTGAAAAAAGCATATTTCAAAAGCAACTTCTATATAAACGGAATGATTAATGCAATTACCGCATTATTAATTTATCTGTTAAAAATCATTATTTAAAAATGTATTGTAGTATTCTACGTTTATATTTCTACAACACAAACTTTAAGGTTATTGTTAGCTCACTATAAAAAATTTTATTTTAATTTTTTTTAAATACTATAAAAAGATTAATTAATTAATTGTTTTTTTAATATTTAGTGTTTTAAATAAAATCTTTTTAAATATTTTCGTCTTGATGCAATAATTTTGTACAAACCACGAGTTCATATTTTCGACGGCTTCGAAATATAATAATGTTGCATTGGCTTTTACTAAAAAATATTGATTCGTAATTTATATTAAGTTAAAAGTTAATAATTGTATTTAAAAATAAAAATGCAATATGATTTGTTAAAACAGTTTAAAAATCACATTAATTTGCTTAAAATATTTTGGATATTTTCTAAAAAATATTAAAAACATTTTTTCGTTTATTAAATAATTCTTGTGAAAGTTAGTAACAATTACATGTACTAGATTTTTAAATTATAAGAGATAACATATTTTTGTTAAAAAATAAATCATTTGATATGTCTCTATGAACTTGACTAAAAGTATAACAATCAACTGTTTGCTAATTGAAAAATGTTTATATACACATATTGCTTTCTTTAATAATATAAATAAATATATGTTATTACTGTTACTTAACCTCTAATTCTAAACTAATTAATATTTAATATAAAAATGTTCATTATTAATTTTATATATTAATAAACTTATAATTAATTATAATTGTATTTTATTTATAGTAATTTGTATATTATATAATAAAACATTATGTGGTTACTACAAACGTATGAATTAGATAACTAGGTTTAATACAGAAATTGCTTTAGAGTGCGTGTCTAAATATAAAACAATAAAAAAATATTAAGTTTTTTAATATAACCGATACTAATTTATGTAGTCAATAAAAAATCATTTGTACTTGTGTTTTTTGACACAAACCATTTTTTATAATTTTAAAGATTTGTGAAGCAAATTAGATTGCATTTATTAAAATCTTTTTTTACTTAATTATTAACTAAATAGCATCCTGTTACTTATTCAAATTATATTTTGTCTATTGAGAGCTACCCGATCAAGGTACATTTAAATAGAATTTTAGTTACACTTTTGTTTTAATGTGCTTTTTATCACGTTTTAAATGTCATCCCTCTTATCTTTTTTTCAAACATTTATTTAATGTCTTACTAGAAAATTTACAAGAAACTTTTATTTTACAATACTTTTAGTACAATGTTGTACCTATCTATTTTTCTATCCACATTTTTACAACATTGAATAAAATAATAAAATTCCGATAAAATAAAATAACCTTTTTCAAACTTTTAAAATATGTACAATTTACAAGAAATATTGTTTCAAATAAAACATGGTGTGGCTGTGTAGAAAGGCCATAAACATGTTCCTTCGCCCTTGTTCTAAATAATCATACGCAAATGTCAGTAAATCATAATTCCACCAATTAATTACTAGTTAATACACATACGTTTGCCCAAAAATTCAAAAAATGTTATAATATTTCCAAACTATACTTTGTAGATTACTACATGCTTTTGCACCTTTGCATATATTAAAATTAATCCTTTCTAGCAAAAAGCACAAATAATCAATGAAGTGGAATAAAACTGATGTCCAGTTTAAAATAAAACCATGTATTGCGAAAAAATTATAAGTGAAATATATATTTGAAGATTTAACAATTAAAACAGATTTGGATCGCATATATGACAAATGGTCAACGGTTTGAAGATCTTAATTAATTTACTGCGTTGAAAATTCAATTGAACGTTACACACAAACAAAATATTTAACCAATTAATTATTCCAAAATAATTTTTAAATCAAATCTAATTAATTCATTAACAAATTAAGCATTATTTTATAACTACAACTAACTGGGGTTTTTTTGAAAAGTAAACAAAATTCGAATAATTAATTCTTTAAGTTATTCATTCACATTAAAAATAGAGAAAATGGTTTTTATAATTCACATGTACAATAAACAATTAAACTTAAATTCGTTCATTATTAGAAGCAACATTGGTCAATAACTAGAATATTTGGCACATTTTAAACGCAAACAAGATGCATTTGCATGAACAAACAAATGTATATGCACAATATTCATTTATTTGTTTACACCCTAGTGAATGTTTTTATTCATTATGTTGAAACCATATTCGGTTTTTTACATTTTCTTAAATTTTATTCCTGGACAGTTGTTCTGTTTTATATTAAACAAAAAAATTAATTAGTTTACCACAATTTCATTATTTTTAAATATATTTTTTCCCAACATGTATTTTTATAAACATCATTTGTAGCACCACTATTTATCCATTTTCTGGAATTGGGACAATATTTAGATACGTTTAATTTAATTATTTCATTAAATATAACAAATAACAATATTGCGAATAAAAGTTATATGTTGCGCTAAGTTCCAGTCGTAACCACCAGTTTCTAAGTCTCTATAATTTATAAAGGCCTGTCATAACCCGAATTAATTTGAAGAAAAAAATCAATAGAATAAGCGCCATAATAATACGTACTTTAAAACTGATTAAAGTGTACTATTATAGCTACATTGTCTTACAAAGTATCTATTTCGTGAATCACGGAGGCAAAAGTATCTATCATTAAATGACCTTTTGAAACGATTAACGTAAGCATTAAACTATTTCACGTAAGTCAAAAGAACGAATTTGGTAGGTAGTTAATTGATTTTACTAAATATTAAATGTCATTGAACAAATAAATGCATTTTTATTTTAACACCAAGTTGAAATTTAAACTAAACCAGTAATCAAAAACATTCAAGAATCTTGCCCGTTTGTAAACATATGATTTATCGACCAATGTTATTTGTTTTAATCTCATAAACACAAATAACTGTTTATCATACTGTGTACATTATTTTTAAGTTTTAAATAAATTTAACTTGGGTAAAAAGTGATTTATGTAAAAAAAAAAGTTACTATCAATATGTAAATAGTTATGTGAAGTGTTTTTATATAGAATTAAAAAGAAAATCTAATGCTTTAAACGTTTTTGATAAATTACAAAATTTTGTTTATTGTTTTATATTTAAACAAAACAAAATATTATAAGAAACCAAAATAACCTTTTTAAGTGTTCTATTTTGGATATTCACAAAAAGCAATTTCAAATACATACATTATTTGACGTAATTTTCTAACTGTAATGTTTATTATTTTGAGTGTCCAACGTACTTATCAAAGGAGTAAAAAGTACGTTTTCTTACCCACATATGTTATTTTGTTTTAGCTAATTTGCATATGACCTTTTTGTAGTGGCTCAGTCAATGAATGATTAATATAAACATGTTTACACTATATAATTATGCACACAGTCCTCATATATAATGATTACATTCACATACCCTGGTTTTATATATCTCATGTTGTTCCTATCGTGTGTACTATTTTGTTGATTGCATGTTGCTGACTAATGTATTAAATTTTAATGTAATAATAATAATTATTACTATTATTACTATTATTATTATTATTACTACTACCGTTATTAAAATTTGCTAATGTTATTGTTGCTTACTCTATACTTTTACTTATTACTTTATAATTTAACCATATATTATCTGGTAAAGTAATATATAAACAATTTTGATTTTCTTTAGCAATATTTGGAATTTCAATTAATTTTTTAAACGTAATAAAAATTAAACATTTGGGTTAATTGCTATAACCTTGTTTGTGTAACCCAGTAAATTCACACTACTACTATTACACAACATTTGTACAAACATTGCAAGTGCAAACGTATTATTAATTCTTGTTATTCTTGTTAACTGTCACACGTCCAAACCATTTCAATTCAAATAAAAAACCTTTTTTATTCTATAATTCAATTAAGTCTATTTCAAAAAATAGTTTGTTCCAGTTTTACATGCCGCTACGTCAAAGCAGTCAGAGCAATTAGAAACAAGTTTTATAACATTTCTAAAAATGTTTGTAACAAGCATTTTGATAGTATTTTTTATTGCAATTTAATTATACAATAATGTAAACATCTAAAAGTTTTTAAATTAACGTGATCTAATGGTAAATGCATAAAATTGTACACTTGTAAATCAATATTTAAGCAGTTCAAAAACACCCTCAATTTATATAATCCCAATGTCACCACTTTACTGCATTGCATATTCGTGAAATAATTTTAAATACAATAATAGAAAATACATTAAACAAACAATAAATAAACCAACTATGAACAGCGTGAATTGCCGTTGAACCAATACTAGTGGAGGACTTCATGAACTTGCTCGAACTAAGGTCACTAGTCATTGCAGTATTGGCATTTAAATATTGACGGTCGTAAATAACTTGAAATATACGCGGTAGATCTTCGGCACGTTCGTGAAACAAATCACAAGAATTGACAGAACGAACGTGATAAATGGCGCCATACGATAATTGAAATTTTAATGTTGGCGCATTATGATGATGACCCGATTCATTTCTCAACTGAAGATGATTGGCAATACACTTGGATATGTCGCAGTTTTTGCGCTGAAATTCTTTCAATCGTTTAATAAAATCTGAATGCGCTTCCCACAACAACAAATGCGTGTTTGTCAACTGCAAATGATAAATTTATGTTAATTTTAATTAGTTTTTACAATGCAACGTCCATTGTGGCAAAATTATTAGTATTTGTAACTTTTTATCAAATGTGAATTACTAAATTGCTAAAGTAGTGTTTTAAAAAACAATTGTTAATACAAATATGTCATAAATTTGTTTTGTAAATAATTGCAAATAGTTTAAATATTGTATTGTGATGTTTTTAATACGTTTACTGAGTTGACTATAACGCCAGACTCGAAATCATAGGGTGATAGGTCTGGGTCTTACCATTGGAATTAATTGCAAGTCTTTGTTTAGCTTTATTAGCTGTTCGCCTGCTTGAAACATTTTTTTTCAAATATTCAAGCATTAGAAACAAAATATCAATTAATATTTTGCGGTAATGTACATAGAAAACTACTTGTACTCTTTTAAAATTTCAGTATTATAGTAGAACTAGTCAATTTGATATGGAGACCAACAACATTTGTCTTTTGTGCCAAAAATAGTCTTGATTTGCTTAAATTGTTTAATCATTCAAGGCATGTGATTGTAATTACAAAACATCTTATCCAAAAACAAAAACCGGTTGACAAAACACTCAAACATAAAAGTTACATTGGCGAAAAGTGAATTAACTTGAAAATTAAACTTTGAGATAATAATCAACTTTGCGACAAATATTATAAATATAAATTCATCTTAAAAATAATGTGAAATAAATAAACTATTAAATTTAAAACAGCGATAAATATTTTTAAGTTAAAATAACTGAATAATAATCTTTAGGATTGTTAATTTTTTTAAGTGTGCATTAATATAATTGTTTGTTGTATGCAAAGAAAACAAATGTAAACACAACTTAAAATACTAAATAAGACAGTGTTTAAAATCAATATTTTCACAAATCACTTACTGTAAACATTTAATGTTTAATAATGTTCTTTGAAATAATTTTCTAGGAAGTCAAAGTATATGACATTGTTAAAAAAGGTCAAAATTGGTGAACATTTTTATCACAGCCTTTCGTGACAAATGTTTGTGCAAGCGTATATATATATATGTATATATATATATATATATATATATTGCACATTTTATTTACATTTTCCAATAAACAATTAATTTTTCCATTTAAAAATATTTAAATATTTTGCATCTTATACAAATTAATTTTTTTTTAATACGTTTTAAATCTATAAGTACCTAGCATAGTGGCTATAAATCTGGTATAAAAAATAAACGCTTTTAATTCTAGCCATGTCTAAGTTTGGACAGATAGATTATATGATTAGCATCTTGCTAATAATCCGTTTTCTCAATTATTTAGGTAACACCCATGTAGCCAATCCCAAGTTTGGTCAAAAAAGGAGAATTATAATAAATGATTAGCAACCTGGCCTTTATAAAAATACATTTCCAAAAAACATTATACAAAATTAGGACAAAAAAAGGTAGATGATAAAACCAACCAAGGGAAAAAGTTGCGAAAGAAGGAGCCAATAAGAGTCCGATAACCTTTTGTGTGAGTGTCTGATTACTCGTAAGTTGGGGATGGAAAAGTTTCAAAAAGTGTGACCACATTTGCACGATGACGCAATACAAATCGTATAGTACTGTGTAAATATTGATTTTTCCACCTTATGTACATTTTCAAGGTTAAACATTCCCCTTTTGATAGAAGAATGCACCAACGTGACTCACACTTACTCACGGAGGTTGACCAATAGGATTTTTTAAAATTCTTTTTCCCTTGGTTGGTTTTATCATCTACCCAAAAAAACAAAAGGACAATTTTGATGACAGAGTTTATCAAAAACTTCATTTTTGATGTGCACAAGTTTCAACACCAAACGTTTTGTGTACAATTTAATGAAGCAATCTTGTTGTTCCATTCTATTTAAAGCAAAATGTTTTTGAAATAAATTATTATTACTTAAGTAAATAGCAGTCATTCAATAAATCATTAACGTACATAATTAACTTAAAAATTATACAATTTACCTGTGCTAATCGTGTTTCCCACTGTAATTTGTTTCGTTTGCCTCGTTTGGGACCGACTTGTAACAAACCGCAAAAGTTTACATTGAAATCCCGATCACTTATCAATTCTTCCGACGATGGTGTAGAACACGAAAAGTCGTTGGAATTGTTCAATTTCTTCATATCCAAGGTCATAACTTTGTTTTCTCGTTCAGACAAGACTTTACGAAATGAAGTTGATTGTCTCATTGATGCACTGCTACTAGATAACTATAAGCAAAATAATGAAAACAATTCGATCATATTTTAAGAGTTATAATAAAATACTCAACTTTGTTTGACGTTAATTGTGGGAACTAAACAACAATCAGTACTAATTTACCATCAGTTTTCATAATTATTTACATAACATGTTTAGGTAATTGTATTATACATAAATAAGTACTTAATTCATTTACTTTATACGTAAATATACATTTACACATATATAATAGCTTTGTGTCATTACTTTCAAGAAATGTTTAATTTATTTTTCTATATAACAAAAGAAATTTTTAATTCTTTTGCTGTTTGTCTAATTAGCAAATTATTTTTGATATCAAATTGAGTTCATGTAAAATTCGTTTTATACAATTTCTGAAATATATATTATATACGTTCTATATATATATATATATATATATACAAAATTATCAACTAATGTCCTTTTTAGATTCATTAAATATTAAAAATATTAGAAAATAATAAATTTTTAAACACATTTTTTATATTATGTCTTCAGTTGTGTTACTTTAATTTTTTACCAAATTCACCTTTTTATTTCATTTTTTATACTACAAACAGGTTTCTAATCAAATCATTAGAAAAAAACATTAGGCTGTAAATTATACATACATCTGAGTTTTATTCATATTAAACATGTGTAAATTTTTATTTTGCTATATATTTTGAAGTCAAATATTTTTACAGGTAAAATTTTACAATAAGAAATCTGGTTCTATTCGACAACAGTCAAAAACACATGAAAAACTTGTTTTAATCTAAGTAATAGTATAGAATTATTTTTAACACAAAAATATGCAGTAATAAACATAAAAATATATCTTAAATAGCATAGTTCAAAATATAAACAAAAAATTAAATCAATTTTAAATTATTGCAATTAATAACAAGTATACCAACAACCTTTAAATATTACTAAATTCAAACTTGAACAGTATAAAAAAACAGTGCAAATTAATACAGTGTATTTAATTAATTTTCTTACCATAATATAAAGCAGAAACATACTCTTTATTAAATAAATTATTTAATGGACACAACTTTTTTCATAATCCAACATCTTGTTTTTATGCCTTGAAATTGTAATAAATAAGAAAATACAATTTTTTCCGTTTCTATCATTTATCTAATCCTATATTTCTATAAAATTGGACTACTTGATAAAACAATGCTAACAAAAACAAAAGTTAATTCATATTTTGGACTCACGGATGTGGTTCGCTGTGGCCCAATATATTTGCGCAAAGTTACATCATGCTGATCGTCATCTATTGTATCCAAAAATGGAGAACTGCATTTGGTTTGTGATAATGAGTCGGTTAATTGTTTCAACTGCTCTCTCAATTTTAATTGTTCGTTTTCTGCTGAAATAGCGCGCAATTCAAATTCATGAACTTTGGATTTATTCTGGAAAAGAAAATATATGGGGTTATAGTTTACAACACTATTACATGTTATTAATTACGTACTATATAACATTAAAAATTACTCAAAATAAAGTTAGTAATTTAACGTATATATGTTGTTATATACACATCTACGTTTTCGTAATTTAGTTTCTATTTCTTAGATGTTTGATAGAAAACGTTTTTAAATAAGTACACATCAATCGGTAGTAAGATTTAAACATATAACTACCAACCACAACTCTAAACCTTAGTTATACCTAAGCACACTTAAAGGTAATTAGCACAAAAAATTACAATAAATATTATTATTAATAATAATAGCGCTAAACTCAAATTTGGATAGGTATAAGTTTGAGCGGTACTGCTGGCATTAAAAGCAAGTCCATGTTTGACTTCACCAAATGTCTACTTGCTGCAAAATGTTTCTTGTAAAACATTCATACAGTAACAACCAAATAATAATAACAACAACAACAACAGCAATAATAATAATAACAATATGCATTATTATTATTATTATTATTATTATTATTATTATTATTATTATTATTATTATTATTATTATTATTATTATTATTATTATTATTATTATTATTATTATTATTATTATTATTATTATTATTATTATTATTATTATCAACAGCAACATGATAACAATATTATTTTTTAGTAACGAATTTTAATTTTGAATGCCTAAGCATTAATAAAATCTATTCAGCATTTTATATGATTTAGTATTATTACAAAACATTTTTGACTTAAAAACATAGAAAACTGTACAACTGTTTTTTTATGATTGTACCTTAATTTTTACCATTAAAAAATATAGTTTTTTTCTCGATTTTTTCTCAATCCTGTCATCCAAATCGTGCTTTCATTTTTTGCCGTAGTTGACTGAAATAATGTCTCTTTGTTGTGTCTTTAACAATAATTATATTTAAAAATACCAGGTTGTTAAACTTGTACCATTGTTCATCTTTTTTCAACCAGACTTAAGACTGGATACGGTTATAAATGCATTATTCACAAATTATTAGTCCAAATTATAGGGTATATATTTTTCATAGTAATAACTTTTGTCTCCAGAATAGAAAGTTTAAAGTTTAATTCTTAAATACTGCCTCATATTTGAGCATAGACAGTCCAATAAAATTTCCCTTTTAGTAATGACTTACATAATGAAAACAAAGCTATTTCAAAAACCTTTAATTAATAATCCTAATGATAAGCATTGTTCAAATAATAGAAAAATATGGCACTTTTTAATTTATTCTACTATGCCAATAAGTACATAAAATCACAAACCTCTTTGCGTAAGTTGGCTACTTCATCATTAAGCCGATTGATTTCGGAAACAAGTCGTTTGTTTTCGCGCATGCGCTGAGTCAATTGCAAATTTAAGCGTTTTTGCTGACCCAATCCTTTGAGCGAATTCACTTTATTTCGGGACGCATTTGATCCAATAAAGAACGGACTGGATGTGCCCATTCGATTGCTGCTGCCGCTGCTATCTGGTTGGTTGGAGTCGTTTTGTTGCTGAAAACTTGATAACCACATCAGTTCCAGTGTGTCAGCATTTTTTCCGGTCAACACCTACAATTGATAATAGACAAGACATAATGTTTTCTTTTTAAGTCTACATTTATAATTATATTATTATTATTATCGGTTTAATAATATGGCAACAGTTACAATTATAGTAATTCATTCTTCTTAAAAAAGTGTTATTTTGAATCAATCTAAGTGTAATTCTTATGTTGACAAACGATTATAAAAACTTTACTTTATTTATGCTATTTGCAATTTTATAGAAATTATTTTATTTATTTAAACTCAGTCTGTGATGAATTAAGTAAAAATTTAATAATAGTTAATTTTAAGCATTTGTAATTAAAACCATTATCCCCAACTTAAAATATTTAAATAGAACTGTGTATTTTAACTATTCCCCTGGGTTGTTAACATCTAAATTGGAAAGTTTAAATTTTATGAATTTTTATGTTACAAATTATTACAATTCAATTTGTACTAAAACTGTTGATATTTAAATTCTTTAAAATTAATAGTTGTTCCATGGCTTTCAAGTTTGTATCAACACTTTCACAAATTTTATACTTTATAGTGCACTAAGTCAGACAATGATTTGCCGATCAAAATTAGTGGACAAAATATTGATATTGTTGATTCCTTTACATATCTGGGAAGCATTATTGATGTTAAAGCCAGACTTATAAAGGCAATGCAAATGGTAAAAGAAAGGTTGGCAGACCACAGAAAACTTGGCTAAGAACTATTCGGAAGATCTAATTGAAATGAATGTTTTATGTGATCAAACAATACGTCTGGTAAGATGTTCAAATACATGAAAACATTTTGTAGTCTCATGTTCTCTTTGAATTACGAGACTTTGTTGTTGTTGTTATTTTTTGCTGTAATTAATGTCTTATTGCTCCATGTTTATTTTTTATAGCAAAAGGGTTTTGTAATAATAATAATAATAATAATAATAATAATAATAATAATAATAATAATAATAATAATAATAATAATAATAATAAATAATCTGTCGCTGTCTTATTGTTTTTATAAGCTCCATTTCTAATCTTATAAAAATAGAAAATAATACATATTTTCTAAATACATTTTCTTCATTATTTTTATGCCTTCAATCACTTTTAAAAATACACATAATTTGTGTGTAATATCTAATCAAATGTATAGTTTGTTAAATATAAATACCAAAATATAATACCAATATTACCATGGCAATAATATGGACAATAAATATAATAATAAGTTTTCAAAAATTAATTTACTTTAATGGCTATATACACATGTTTAAATTAATTAACAACTTTCTAATTTTATCTAATCAGAAATGGTTTATATAATATTTTGTATCCAATTTATTAAGCTTTTTTATTAAATAATCATTTTAAGACTAAATATAATAAAATTTAAAAAAGTTAAATTAACATAAAGTAGATTAAAATAAACAAGATTAAGGTATAAATTAATTTGCAAACAGAGTTTTGAAATAACTTTTAACAAAAAATTGTCTTATGTGAAATAAAAATGCAAACAAACAATCTTTTACAAAGCATGTTAATAACTTACTTACACAATTAATTTACAACTGAATACAATTTAATTAATGGTTGGTCCAATTTTATTTAAATATCTACTTAACAGTACTAACCTCAGTAAGTTTGTTTACTGCTGCAGCACAATTGGTTTGTTCTTTTCTAAATGCCTGAGTCATGTGTTCCAGTTCGACTCGAAGTTGAGCTACTTCACGACTGGTTTGTGCAGCGCGTTGGGTTGCAGCAGACGCGTGATCTTGAGTTATCTGTAAAAGTTTTTAAATGCTTTGCAATTCAATCCCCCCAAAGAAAACGACAAAAAACTATTTAATGTAAATTTAACCAACATTTATCTCAAATGTGTTCAACAAGATTTAGATAATAAGTGAAATTGAACGTTTTGCCGTCTTTTGATAAATTATTGAGTAATTATTGTATTTTTATAATATATTTTAAATCAATTTTATATTATGTTACGTTACACGTTGTAAATAATTGACACTCACTCGTGCACTGTCCCTAATGCGATTGGATTTTTGTTGTTCTTCATTGAGAGCACGTCGTGCTGCTTCATAATCCTCCTTCGCTCGTTGTATTGTTTTGCAACTTTTCTTGTATAACTCACGGAGTTGAGCTAATTCTTGTGACTAAAGTTTAAAATTAAAAAAAACGGTTTATCAATAAAATCGAATTGGTTATTGTATTGTTATAGACATGAGGAACCATTAAAGCATTATATTTTACTCAATAAAAACGTAATCAAATTTTGATATAAAATGGAACATGTTTCAATAACTATCGTATTAAAGGATCTATAATATATCAAACTATGGTTTTAACTTATTTTCAAATAAAACTATTGCAGTATATTCGTTGTTTAAATATGGTATTTAAAGTACTTAGGCAACCATTAGTGATTATGAGGTTACTAAAACACTTGACTTGTAATTAGGTAAGCATCTGTGTGAGGTTTATTAACAGTCTACTACAGTTTTAATAAATTTCCATTTGCTGAAAAAACATGCATTATGTCAAACAATTGAACAGTATACACTAAATCTCAAATCAAATCAAATCAACCTACTTGTTCCTTCAATAAATCCGACTGTTCGGCACATGCTTCTTTATACAAACGACTAAAATGCTGTTCAGCCTCGAGTTGATCTTTGGTTTCGTGAGCCAATGCTTCGGCTCGATGAGCTCTTTTGGCCATTTCCGCTACACGACCAAGAAGCAAATCTGTCTGACTGACAGGATTTGTTGACGACGTATCTAAAGTTACATCGAAATCGGTTTGATCAGATAACATCAAGTTGGATTCAAACGATCGAGATCCAAGCATTGCATTGTCTTCGACTAGTTGAGATGTTGGCAATCCACCTCTATTTCCCGAACGTCCAAGACGATCCGCCAATTCTGCAGCGCGTCTAGCCAGTTCGTCGGTGGCAGTTGCCACAGCAATATTTTCAGCTGTTTCGGCAGACTGTCGTGCCGTTTTTTCAGACTGAGCTAACGACTATTTTGATCAATAATGAATCGAGATGAAGTGAAGGATAGACAAAAAAAGGAGTTAAAACGTTGGATTAACAATTTTAAAACAATACGTTTTTGTAATAAAAAAACAAGTTTTAAAAATTTACATCAGCATACGTCAATGTCCACATAATAACCATCTTTACTTAATACGCAGCATCCCATTAAGTGTGAAAGAATTTGAATTTAATTAATATGAATACGTGGAATTTTATCATATAAAAACGGATAATGTAAATAATATTTAAATTAAAATTGTATGTAAATTAAGTTAATTATTAATAAGATTCAATATTTTAAAATCATTAAAATTAAAAATAATAGCTGAAATAAATATTAATATATAAGCTTATATTGTAGACATAATGTGAGATTTTAAGTTTCTACACAAATTTAGTATAATTTTTTGTATCATTGCTTCTTAATAACTAATAATATAAATTATTTTATTTTTAATTAATTTAAAACATTGTAACGCAAGCTAATGAAATAAAAAGTTCATGTCGGGGTGGTCTAGCGGTACAGCGCTCGAATTCGGACCTTGGTGGGCATGGGTTCGAATCCCATTACCGGCACTAAAATGCGGGCCCACTTTCGGCTTCGCTAAAATGTCCATTGCCGAAAGATGTTTCTCGTAAAAACATTTAAAGTAGCAAACATAAAATAAAAAAACAGTAAAAAAATAAATTTTTTAAACAATTTGCCGAGCAACTAATTTAAGTAAGTCAATTTTTTGTTTATCTTTGTTTTATAAGCAACACCACAGTAGCCAATCCAAAGTCCTATTGGGAAAAAAGGATAATTAGAGAGAAAGATTAGTAACCTGGATCCTCTAAAATATGATATTGCTAAAGGAAGAACAAAAAGACATCGTTTTACTAAACTACGGCGAAGAAGTCACAGTGTGATTTTGATGAAAAAGTTAAATAAAAGCCGAATTGGTACTCAATTTTTGATATGCAAAATCCTGAATGCCAAATTTTTAAAGTGCAATCACATGGACCATTCTTGTTGCCTCATTATTTTAGAGTCAAAATATTTTGTAATAAATAATAATCATAAGAAGAATTATTATAAATATAATCATATTAATACTAATAATAATAATAATATCTTTAAAAAGACACTAGATAATTTAACAGTTTATAATAATTTATTCAACACTGCAGGGTATTTATATAAGTCGCTTTTTCTGTTCCATTTTTACATACGTATAGATCCCAGTCATCCACTATACATATTCTTTTTTATTAACACTGACATAGGATGGATTACAGTTTAAAAGAATTTAAAAAAAATCATTTTTGATAACTCCTAAAACTTTATTAAAAAAATGCAAATTACTGTGTCACACTATTATTTAATCAGTACTTTAAAGTTGAATATTTAATATAAACATACATGTTATGTTCTATAAAAAATCAAGATTTTAACATTCTACAAAATCTATATAATTTATATAAAAGTAAATTATTCAATACTATTTCAATTTTCAATTTAATTTTACACAGCCAAATGTTAACATTAAGGAAATGTAAAAATGTTTTTTTTGTATCAATGTGTCAATTGTAAAATATTATTTTTCTAAATTAACTGCACTTTTATAACAGAATGCTTTTTTCCATAATGAACATACTTTCATCTAGTTTTGTCAAAAAGTAATTAATCTAACGCTGACACCCGACTATAACTAGAATTACTTTGGAAGCAGTTGTTGTAATCAATCAAGTGATTTTTTAAAATGTTCTGACAATAATAAAAATGCAATGCATTCACCTTTATTTGATAATATATCAACAAGTTGCACTAACTACTTTTGTTTGTCATTTCGTTATTGATTTGAACGCTTTTTACTTTTAGTAGAATTTAGTTCATTTTTGGCAACAAGTGTAATTTTTGCACATCAGTTCAAATTGTTATGCAATTATTAGTGTATATTTACTCTACAAGCAATTTAATACTTAAAGTCCTTTATAATTTTCTTTACCTTGGTTTCTGTGGAATAAAAATAATAATTAGTCACTCATTGTGTTTTTCAACAGGAACAAATTTAAGAATAATTACAAAATAATCTCTAATTTCAGGTCACAGTTATAGAAATATGTATTACTCTTAGGGTTATCATAATCTAATTATATTCGTATTATTTCTCATAACTAAAACAATTAAATTGCTGTGAATACGGTTAAAATAATTACTTTTGTGTTACTATTTCTTTAAAAATGGTGTATGTCAGCGATAATATTAGAGTGTTTAAGCTATTAATTCACTTAACATTCACAATGTTCTTGCAATATAGATCTAATACAGTTACCATACTGTCTACTGTAAATTGTGTAAAAGTTTCTTTCTGTGTCCTCTTTTAATTTGAATACGTGATACGCAGTGTGCAACTATATGTAATCTATAACTGTGATTGAAAACTAATCAATTTCTAAAAACAAAACAATTTTTCTATCTCATTGATAAAACTAGAAAACCAATGCAAGTTTTATAACTAAATATATATGACAAAATTGTTCAACTATTTAATAGCTAAATAGTCCCAACTGTATGTATTTAATAAATCAATATTCTCTGTGTGAATAAACTGTTACATTTTTTAATTGAATATGACTAATTCTAAGCAAATACGTGTGTCCATGCTATTTTCAACCAGTCTTTCTTTGTACAAACGTAAATGCAAAATGCAAACCCACGATTTATTGAAATTGTTAGTTTTAGATTTTAAAAACAAAAACTACATAATTTCACATACGCATTTTGTTTAAACAAATTAAAACAAATACACTTGTTGGAACTAGTTGAAATTTCATTGTGTCCATCATAATTAGAAAACGCCGTACATTTAAATTAAGCAAGCAAGTTGGGTAACAATTACCCTATACAATAAGCAAGTGTCAATCATTAAAATCTGATTTAAGATATACCGATCATTATATAAACTCCAAACGGGCTGCAATTAAAAATTTTGTATTTTAATTATCAAGAATTATAAGTTCTATTTATAATGGTTGAATTAAAACAAAACAAAAAATAAATTTGATTATGAGGTAAGGGTAACTTTTAGAATTCAACGGTGAATAATAAAACCAACCATGGGAAAAAGTTGCAAAAAAGGAACCACTAAGAGTCAAATAACCTTTTGTGAGTGTGTGATCGCTCGTAAGTTGGGGATGGAAAAGTTTCTAAATGTGTCTCCAAATTTGCACGATAACGCAATACAAATCGTATAGGGTAGATAATAAAACCAACCAAGGGGAAAAGAATTAAAAAAAATCTTATTGGTCAGCCTCCGTGAGTGAGTGCGAATCACGTTGGTGCATTCTTCTATTAAAAGGGGATTGTTTGACCTTGAACATGTATATAAGGTGGAAAAATCAATATTTACATAGCACTATACAATTTGTATTGCGTCATCATGCAAATTTGGTCACACTTTTTGAAACTTTTCCATTCCCAACTTACGAGTAATCACACACTCACACAAAAGGTTGTCTGACTCTTATTGGCTCCTTCTTTCGCAACTTTTTCCCTTGGTTGGTTTTATCATCTACCATTGTATAGTATTAACTAAATATTGATTTTTAAGGTCAGCCAATTTCCCTTTGATAGAAGAATGCACCAAAGTAACTCACATTTATTAACGGAGGTTAACCAATAGGGTTTTTTAATTTGGTAGATAATAAAACCAACCAAGGTAAAAAAAATTTTTAAATTTTATTGATCAATCTCCGTGAGTGAAAGTGAGTCATGTTGGTGCATTCTTCTATCAAAAGGGGTTTGTTTGACCTTAAAAATGTATAAAGGTGGAAAAATCAATATTTAGCTAGAACTATACGATTTGTATTGCATCATTGTGTAAATTTGATCACATATTAGAAACTTTCCTGTCTCCAAATTACGAGTGATCACACACTCACAATAGGTTATCCAACTCTCATTGGTTCTTTTTTTCGTAACCTTTTCCCTTGGTTGGTTTTATCATCTACCCTTTTAGACCACAACCTTACCCATCGAACTATAATTGGTTAAAACAGACTATGTAAAATTATCAATATGCATTAAATCTAATTGTCCATCGCCTTCAAATGCAGTGCATTAATAGCTCTAGCAAGCAAATCCAATTTAATACAGTTTTCACCACGCAGGCCTTAGTATATTTTACAGATTAATAGCCTATAATAACCATGAATAACTACAAATAACTATAACCATAAATAATAATAATAATAATAATATATGATTAAATAACCAAAATTTTATTTTTACAGAATCAAATTTTGACAATGTGTTTCATAAAATAACAAACAAGCCTTAAGTGATTATTTTTCGTAAAAAATCTAGTAGTAACATAGGATTAATCAATTTTACTGTAGTATTCCAGGTTTCAAATTGAACTAATATTATACGTATTACTCTGTTAAGAAACTACTCTAGCAATTTTAATTAAAATTTTAGTGAATTGCCAAGTCTAGTAAAAACCAATTAATCTTTAAATTCAATCAAACACAAATATACTTCACCATAAAAAATAAAAAAATTAAAAAAATAAATGTTTTTTAATGCATTCTAAATATGTAGTTAACCATTTTTTCTATCTTCAATGCCTATTAGTTGACATTAATACCACATTGTAGCATGGGAGTAGACATTTATACTCCACTCAACAGGAATTTGATTCCACCATTAGTATACAATGAAAGCTCTGTCTATGTGTGCGTTAAATACGCACTTGCAAAACTATCAATTAACTAACCAAAAACATCCTACAATTTTATACTCATTGAAAGCTGCTAAGTATCAAACTTTATTTATATAGTGATTTAATCTAATCAATACATTTTTGAAATAATGCAATATGTATTTGCTGCTATAAATATTAATCTACATTTTGCTTCCTGTCATGATTTTTAAAAATTATGAATATTAACAAGCAAAAAAAATAATTCTATTTTTAAATGTGTTATAGATTACAAAAATAATATATTTCTAGTTGTCATTTGCATGCGCACACTTATTCACAAACATTGAATCTTGTTAAAGTGTTTAGTAAAAAAATAAAACAAATGATTTTTTGTTTTAGACAAATTTGTTTATTTTAAAAAAAGGATGTCAAGTTATTTTATATTTGTTAAAATTCTGTTTAGGTATTGATATTATATTTCATAAAACAGGCATTTATATTTGCTTGTAGTATACAGTTTTAAATATAGCCACACATTATTGTAATTTTTAAGCTTTTTTAAAAACACATGTTACTGGTTAAAAATCTAATATATAATTTTAAAAAGTTCTGTCATCACTTATCAACATTTAATTTAACAAAAATCAATTTAAAAATAAAATTAATTTTTGACAAATTATATATATATATATATATATATATATAACTCTGCCTAGTTTGGATCAGAAATTGTTCAATCTAGCCAGTCCCAAGCCTGGATAAAGGAGGAGGGTTTGAGCGCAAGGTTAGCAACCTGGCCTCTGTAAAAAATTTATACTGCTACGGAACAATCAAGAGGACGCCATTCCGGCAAATAACGGCAAAGAAGTGATCGCACGCATCTGAATGACAGAGTTACACAGGAGACAGGGTTAAGTGAAAGCCGAAAGAAAACCCAATTTTCGATTTGTAGAATCTTCAATGCTAACGAGACTTTGTTGTTGTTGTTGTTGTTGTTGTTGTTGTTGTTGTTTTGCTGTAATTGTTGTTTTATTGCCCCATGCTTATTTTTAAAATAAAAGGGTTTTGTATAATATGTTTATTTAAACAAAAACGCAGGGTCAACATAACTTATGTTTTGATATAAAATTAGTGTTGTTTTAAGCTTTATTTGTATATTTTGTTCAAAGTTAATATATTAATATATTAATCATTTTAGATTTAATACTTTAAATAACATGCTAATTACGTAGTTGAAAACATTTTAGTTATTTTTAATAACTTTAATGCAATTGGATAAAGAATTAAAAGAGTTTGACAAAAATAATTAATTTTGTAATGAAATATTAAATTTTACAATATTACAAGCACTGAAGAAATTATTGAGACAGTTTATGAATCTAAATTAATCTTTATTTTCAATTGGCTTATTTTGGAAAAATAGTTAGAATTAAAAAATATAGTAAATAATATAAAGTACACTATATTTAATCGTATATTTTTAAAATTTGTGTTTCAACAGATGAGCACTCAAAAAGTCATAAGTTTAAGTCAGCACCTTTATAGGCAAGTTAGTGCAAGTTAGGTGATTTTGCAACGATTAGTTTATTATTCACTTATGTACTTTGTTTCATTTTTCTAACATATTAATTAATAGCTCAAATTTATATTTATTAAATATGGCATTATTGTCGTAATGACCAGAATATTAAGCAAAGCCAGAATATTGAAAATGTATGTAACTTTTTTAAAATTATAATTGTTAAAAAAATAATTAATTTTTTAAATACTCTATTTTGAAGTAGGTTTTGTATACTTACAGTAAGGTTTGTTGACCAGAATCTTTCTGTAAAATAATACAACTGTAAGATTAAATATTTTATTACTAAAAACAAAGTTCTTTACTCAAAGATATGTAAAGAAATAGATATCGATGTGAGTAGTTAAGAAAACAACTGTTGAAACATTGTTATATTTTTAACAGGTAAAAAGTAAAAAATAAAAATAATGGTAATAAAAAAAGACAAAATATGTTATGCTTATTAGAAAGAAAAAAGGCAACATTTATTTTATAACAAATATCTTATACAGTGTCATTTTTATTTTATTATGTGAGGATTGCTATTATGCTAAAATATAATATATTTATACTAGAATTGCAGTTAGTACATTTTAAAAGGTGAATACACTTTGTTCACTTAACAATTTGAATTTAATAATTGCCTAGACTAAATCATAAAAGTGATTTTTTCTGAAGTTGACACCTAACAATACCAATGCTAATATAAAACATTTATAAACATGTTCATACTAGGGAATTATCCGTCTAAACTAAGTCCTTACCAAAAATGAGATTAGATGAAAAGACATTGCCAATCTAACCAATCAAATAATGTATGCTTTGCAACTTCTTCGATAGTTGGCTTTAACTATGTTATTCGATCGATAATTATAAACCAGTTGATATTTAATGTATATATTTTTATTATGAATAATGTACATTCATAAAATTATAGTTGCATTTTATTCATTATACAGTATTTTATATTCTATAACAAAATGAGGATTTTTTATTTATGCAGTTACAAGTTTAAGTAAACAACTAGTATTGTTTTTAAAAGTTGTAGATTAATCAACTGGATAACCATTAATTTAAACAATTATTTGTACGTAATTATAGAAAAATTTAATATTACTTGAAATATTATATATATATATATATATATATATATATATATATATATATATATATATATATATATATATATAATTAACCAATGTTAAGTTTTCCTTTAAATTCTGAAAATACTGTTAGTACGTGTAATAAAGGACTAGTCATTTTACTGGAACTTTTTATTAATACTGTTAACATATCTAAAAAAGATTTTAATAAAAGTTACAAATGTTTAATGCAATTTAGTTTATGCCGTGTTCTTTATTATGTATGCCCTTCAACTTACTTTAAAAAAATACTTTATAAACGTAACCAATATATTTCTGATTCATTACGCAATAAGTGTAAAGTTAAACTAGCACAAAATAAGCAATAATATATCTTTAATTCTCACCTTCCACTTGGCAACTTCGGCTTCTAGACGACAACAATTAGCAGCTGATTCAATTCGGAGATTTTCCAAACGCTGCTCAGTTTCCTCGTTACTCACTTTGTACTTGAGCTCAACTTGAGCACATTTCATATCCAATTCTCGACATCGAGAATCTAAAATATCAACAATTATAATTATAGAAATATTTCTATACAATATCTTTTTATATCGAACTGAATCGGGTTTTTTATATGCTATGCAGATAAAACTCATACGTTGTACCAACAAGCATCAACTTAATGCTTTATCAAATTGCAAAGTTTTATTTTAAATGCGAAATAAACTTATTTTACTAACCATTACGTACAATACTACAAACGATTGTGCTTATATACTAATTAATGTTAATTAAAAGAAATCAATTGGGTATATTGAAGCTTGAAAACACTTTTTATTATTAATTTCAACTGTTTAATTTTTTTATTATTTTATCTTTGCTACCTTGAATGTTTTACAAGAAACATCTTTCAGCAGTGGACATTTTAGCGAAGCCGAACGTAGGCCCGCATTTTAGTGCCGATGGTGGGATTCGAACCCATGCCCACCGAGGTCCGAATGCGAGTGCTGTACCGCTAGACCACCCCGGCATAATATACATAATATACAACTTTTTAAAAATATATCGAAAATATTAGTAGGCATTTACAAATTTATGTTAAATATTTGTTATATTAAATGAAAAATAAAAAGCAATGGTGTCGTCCGATTTTTCACTAGAAAAAAAATGTATTTAATAATGCACAAAAGTACAACTTTGAATAAAATTTTGCATGTACAATTCTTTTTATTAAAATCTATATATTGTTTTCAAGTTTTTGTTTATAAATAACATTGGGTTCAACTTTCGCCACTGACTGACTAAATACAAGCCCTCTTCCACAATTTTGTTAAGTGTCAACTTGCTTAAAAAAATGTTTCCTGTCAAACATCCTCAAGTAAAAAACGATTAAAAAAGTAAAATAAAAATAAATAAATAAAAAGCATTTTATCCAAATCAACAAAGTGTTTCAATAGTATCTATATGTTAAATACAAATCTAAAAATTATTATGTTACTTGTATTTGTAAAGAAAATGTGGAGCAAAAATTAGACATATTTACTTTTTTATTTATACTTTAATAGTTTAGAAATAAATTTTCAAAAAACGTTAACATTGCATTTTGAACAACAAAAACCGTGTAATTAAAAACTTTTAAAAGTACAATAGAAATGTGACAATCGAATTCTTATAAAACAAAACAATCCCATTGTATATGCAAAGCTTTAAAACAAATCTATCACCAAATTATGTTTAGAACGCCATACCATTTTTCACTGTTATTCTGTCATCATTGATTACAGACAAATTTCTAAGTAATGTATAGAAACAGTTGTTATTGTACAAAATACGTTCATAATCACACTTTCAACTTCTAACAGTTAATGTTTAAATGTTTTGAAACAAACCAATTTGCATATATATATATATATATATATATATATATATATATATATATATATATATATATATATATATATATATATATATATATATATATATATATATATATATATATATATAATACCTCACTATCTTCACCCAGTCGGCCATTAAGGAATTTAAAAAATGGGCTTTTTTAAGACGTAATTTTTTTTCATTTTTTACAAAACCCCCTAATGCATTTCAAGTTTTGAATATTTACGCGTATCTTAAAATATTATTAAAAAACTAAAATTATATAACCAAATTGTCAATAGTTGAATGTACGTCAAAAAATGGTTCATTTCGTGTTTTATAAGCGTACAAAATTGTAGTCCTAATCAGAACTCTCAAAACTAACTAGCAAAATTAAAATGGTTTAAAATATATTTATTTAATATAATTTTTGCATCGTTTTTTAAAATTTTTTAATGCTTAAATTTTTCAACAAGTTAACATTTAGTACAGCCTTAAACAAGGACCTTCATTCATTTCTTGCGATAAAAACACCAATCCATTTCCAGTTTGTTACAGCCTTAGCGTTTTAGTAATTTCTGCTACTCTGGTGTCACTGAAAGCAACATCACAGTAATTTATAATAATCACAGATCTAACTTTGTCTTAAGTGTATTTTGAGAAACAAGTAAACCTTTCTGATAGTTGGCTATACACCACAGTCAACAATTTGTTTTTTGTTGTTTAGTGAGCAATAACACGCATTTTGCAAAACGTAAGATTGCTAGTCCTATATCTAAATCACTTTTCGTTTTTTCTTAACACAAATCTGGAATCGGCTAGACAAATATTTTTTTTAATTTTTATAAGCTCGTAGATGTGTCTATAAATAGTAGTAGATTTTACATTAAATTAAATAGTTAGTAAATATAATACAGAAATCATCCATTTAGATTAATTGCGATACATCACTAGCATGCCTACAATGTTGCAAAACTGTTAGTAATAATAACACATCAAAAATATATTTTGACAATTATATGATAAATAATTAAATAATTCCAAAGTTCAATAACCATTAATTAAAAACTAAATGTTATGCATTAGTCTATTAGTGTGTACACAAATTAAAAATAAACTTTTTAATTAGGATAATGTGATTGCATTTGCCAAACAGTAATTACTAAAATGTTTAAAAAAAATCTATTTTTTGCAAATTCATTTTAGAAAACTGCTCAATTCTACTTGACAACGTTTTGATATAATCGTTATTAATGGTTTATTTTATTAAACTGTAACCAAACAAGACATTTTTAATTATAATTCAAAGTCATTAAACCATATCCAAAGAAATGTTATGAGGTGGTTAAAAATAACTTATTAAATTATGCATTTATTTTTGTGGACAAAAATGAAATAAATAAATACACAAGTACATGGATATATGACTCTGAATTGAACATTATTAATAAATTATTTATCATCACTTTTATTAAATTATCAATTAAAGTACATTTATCATGTAATAGCAAATAAATTAAGGGAATTATTCGCATGTTTATAAAAATTAGAAAATATGATCCATTAATCCAGAGCTCTATGCTAGTTAGCAAAGTTAAGGACAAATAATTTTTATTTCTATTTTTAGAATACGTTATTTTGTTTATTTTGTTTATTTTTTAATTTTATGTTTATTACTTTGAATATTGTACGAGAAACATTTTTCAGCAGTGGACATTTTAGCGAAGCCGAACGTGGGCTCACATTTTAGTGCCAGTAGTGGGATTCGAACCCATAGTAAATAATTTTTTGTTGACATTTTATAAATTTATTTTGTGCATATATGTATTATATGTGTATTATACAATACCCAAAACCTCAATTGTTTCAAGTAAAATATTTTTAACATTTTGAATTTGCTTAAAAAATGTACTATTTCAATTAATTATTTAAAGACAAATTCAAAACATATTCTTCACCTCGAAAGTGTTTATATGAATAAAGCACATGTGACCTTGTATATTTCATTTATAGGAGAAAATTAATTTCATATTTTTTAATTATACATAAAGTTTAAAATGATATATTGTACAATAAGGTAAAATAATTTAAGTGCACAAGTTAATTTTATTAACAATTTTTATTAAATTAACCTTAAAGGCATTTAGTTAAATAAGTAAAAGATTAAAAATTATAAACATAAAAGATTATTATAAATTTAATTATAATTTCTACAGAAAAATAGATTTGTGTTTAAAATAACCATTCAGTTTGTGTACTATGTTTTTGACGATTACAATACTTAAAAGAACCGCAACTTTGTGTACACTATCAACTATAAAACACTTCTATTATTACAACACTTTAAAATAATTAATTAAGGAATGTACTATATATATATATAAACAGATAATGTTAAATTGAAGGAAATATTTAATAAAACTCAATTAATTGTGACAATTTTTTAATGCCTCAATTTTGTTTAGTTAAAATTTTGTAAGTCTCTTTATTTACACTGTACGTCTTTGAGAAATATTAATAGATTCCACGTATTACAAAATCTACTGGGAGGGCATAAATGTTTACAGTATTAGAGTCAAAACTGAGTAAATATTGATTTAAGTCCTACTACCAACACCAACATGGAAACTTTTATTTCTCTTTGCCCAATGTCCACTTGCTAATGTTTTTCATATAATATTTACAAAATAATAACCTTTTTTTAAAAAATATAATGTCTATAGTTTAAAATGTTTTTCATCCATTTTGTTTACAATATGCAATAATAATAGACTTCAATTAATAATCGTTTAGATATATTGAAAGTGCTATCTGTAATTAAAAAAGTCAATACTACTCGAATTTCTATCTACTAAGATACAACTATAACAACTATATTGCATTAAGAAGTGTTAATACAAAACATAACTGCATGTAACTTACTGGCAACTTCAAGTTGATTGGTCAATTCGTGAATTTCATTTGAATGAATATCCGTCAAATTGAGAGCATCATCCAATTGCTTCTGCAAACACGATATTTTTACATGCAAATTATTGTACTTTTCCGCTGAATCACTCAACTCTTGATTTGTAATTGTTGTCACTGTGTTTGACATTGATGACGAGGTTACTGTGACAGTTGGATCACCAACTGTCGAAATTGGAGTGGGTAAATTAGATTCTGCGCAAATACAACCGTCTTTGGTGTTATCGACATGATTTGAAATACACGTATGTTCATCCTTTTCGCTGGTCGTTTGCGGTGCCAAATACAATCCATTTAGTAAAGCCAAACGATGTGGATGCGAAGAAGAAAATGAAAATCCTTTGATTTTGATAAAATAAACAAAAATTCGTTTTTAAAAATTGATGTATTTGTTAAGATCAATCGAATAGAACTTAGCACAACGGTAGCACTTTTCAAAAACTGATTTTTAAAAATTTAATTGATTGCTTAAATTGTTTACGCGAAATATTTTTCAGCAAGTGGTTATTTAACATAGTCTTAGATGGGAGTGAAACTCAAACCCATATCCGTCCAGTATTGAGTCTAAGACTCTAGCAATTCTTGCTATTTTGATCTTGTGAAAAAATATACGTTTACTCGGTCCTTACCAGTTGCAAGTTTATGTAAAGAAAGGATTAGAGTTGAAGCATAAATCAGTCAAACTTAATTTTCTAAAACAAGGTATCGAAAAAACACTTTATAAAACGTCTATTCCCGTATATAAACAGCCACTAAAAACTGGGCAAATGAAAAACATGTATGTTTAATATCCGCTGGGTTTTACTAGAAGCACTAAATGCGGGTCCTTATCTAGAAAACCAAAAATTATATAATTTAAATTGTTTAAACATCATACCTGCAAATGCCAATTGACAACCCGGAAAATCCAGTGTGCTTGTATCTACATTGGATGTAAACTGGCGTCTATCATCATTATTTAAATTGTTTAAAACCTCTTCAGGTTCATTTTTTGATTTTAAATGTAACTTTTCGCATTCATCATCTTCCTCGTCTTCCGTATCCAAATGAAAATAACTTATGTCCGTTTCGCTGCGCAAATAGGGCTGAAATGGGGCTCGACATGCACGAATGTTGGACCAAGACCAGTTGGCAATCGATTGATCGGTTGAGTCTACCAGTCCGTCGGTTTGTTTTTGAGATTCGATCCAGCTAGACGAAAACCAGAGATGCTTAAATACGGACGCTTCGGTTTGAACAGAACCACCCAATCGTTGTGTACGATCACATAATAAGCCTAAAATTAAACGCAATAAAATTTTGCATAATATGTAATTAAACGAAAATGTAATAGATTTTAATAATGTATGAGTAGCACAAACTATTAAGTTTCTAGACCTACACTCTAGAAGTATGGTCGAAGCACCGGCGTCCTTGTTTCACTATAAAACCTACAGAAAGTATTACAATTTATACTTCATCAATATTGGTTGTGTATATAATCCATACACTGTTGTCTTTATTTATTTATTTGTAAAATCTGTAATACTGTTTAATTAATTGGAGAAATAATTAGCAGCAACGATTGTCCGTTACATGCCGACCTTGACAAACTAGTTGCATCGGGTAAAATCAGAAATAAATTTATCCAAACCAATTACCTAGCTCATATTGTTAGTAAACCAATTTAGAAAAAGTTAAAAAAACGAAGTTTGTGCAAATCTGTTGAAAAGTTAATTCGTGCTTTCCGCTATATTTGGTACGTCGCAATTGTTTTGCTTTGATTTTTTGTCGCGTTTTTTTAACTAAATTAAACTTTTATGATTAGTATTATTATTAATAATAATACTTGTCACTGTTCTGTCATTATTATGACTTCATCCTCCACGTAGAGCGTCTTGGACTAGGTGCTCCTAGGCATCTAGATTAATAACAGCATAGTCCAAGTGCACAGCGATATAACTGGGCTTTCGCTACAAGAGGTGGGCGCAACCACACATCCAGAATACTTGAAAGGTATTTTAAGGTATGTGTATACCATATGTAGCCGTTGGGCTAAGAGAGATAATTCTGCCAGAAAATCAAGCGGCCTCGTCAGTCTTTGTGAACAATGGCGACGTCACAAGGATTTTGTCTACCAGCCAAGAAACTTTGTCATTCTTCTACGTTTGTTACGCCTATTAAGCCATCAAAGTCAATCGTTTTATATACCGTATAAAAATGGAAAATAATGAAGAAGTGAATACGTCACTATTCAAAATGAAATTAAATGAATTATCATGAGACTACATTATAACTACGTTACAAGGGTATTTACTAATTTAAAAGTTTTGTTTTAATTTTGTGATTAAAGCACAATTTAGATATTTTCGTATTTTGTTTTCTTTACACTGTGGTGTAAAATTATTTTTTTTATTCAATGATAATGAATGTACTTCTCTTATATATCTAAGTCAATAATAATAATAAGGATAATTGATAATTGCTAAAACCTAAATAAAAGTAAAATCCAAAGTTAAATTCATAACTTTCTTCATTAAAAAGCTATTCATTTGTAATTTTACATTTATTTAAACTATAAAACAATTTATAAAAATCTTTCATACAAATTAGATTAATTTAAAAATAAACCACATGTTTAATAAGTTATTAAATTTTAAATATAAACGAACCTGTACAATTAAAACAAAAATTACTTATTTATGAAATACTTAATAAAAACATACTTTATTTATGAATACCCGCAAAAATAAACTATGTTTTTTAATTATTACAACATTTTTAAAAATTAAATCAATTACAATAATTAATGAATTACAAATAAAATAACTAATTAAAGTTATGATAATAATAATAATAATAATAATGATAATAATAATAATAATAATAATAATAATAATAATAATAATAATAATAAAATAAAAAAATAATAAAGCGTTAGAATAGACAAAGGATTGTATCTTTTTTATCAAAAATCGGATCCAGAAATTAATTTCATACAATAAACAAAAATCAATTAGTTTTACACACACCAATCAAAATAAACCAATCATAAATTAGTATTGATTTTTGTAATGGTTAATGTAAAAAACATGCAATTACGAACGTCGTTTACATTAGGGCCTATTTTAATTATTATTTCAACTCAATTTAAACACCGAAGAATATTTCAACAACATGTGACCTGCATAAATTTACAAAAAACGGATTGATTATGGATGTATGCTTGTAAATCAAATTAATTTATTCGATTTTGTACAAAAGCATCACATAAAGAGGATAAACAAAACAGTTTAGTGTTTTTACAAAATTTATCCACATATGTTCTAATAAATGGGTTGAAAATTCAATTCAATCGATAAATAATATTTTATTAAACGATTATTTTAACCAAAACTAAATCAGCACTTTTTATTATTCTTCTATTCAGATAAAACCGTGATAATCAAGTCAATATTTTCAAAATAATAACACTATTACTCATTAGGCAATGTTAAATAATATATGTACTTAAAAAGGCTCATAAACTAAAAAAGAAATTATAAATAATGACTATAAGATTGTGTAAAAAAGGCAGATATAAAATAACTTGCAAGCTACAAAGCATGAATTGACTAAGCAATGTGTAAATTATATTTTATCCACTTTCAAAACATTTTCTATAATTAATTAGTCATTTTTATAAAAATATACTGTAAAAAGTGCAATCCAAATTAACTTATATTGATTGTATATAGGAAAATTTACAAAATTAGTACAATTCAATATAAACAACATGAACATATTGGAATTGCCCACTGACTTCATCGATTTAATTGGTAAAAAAGTTTAAAAACAAAATACAAAAAAGATGGGAAAAAATTAGTACTTTTAGTGCAAACATAGAAAATGGTAAGCATTTTCATATTGTGTAAAAAGAAAGTCATTCATATGTTTTCAATAAAGGTTTTCACTTATGTTCGTGCTTACAATAAATGTGACGCTCAAGATTTATAATCACCATTTTCTCTTTTTAAAACACCGCTTAAACGTTTCAACTTGCATTAAAATTATAACTCTGTAAATTGTAAACACTAGATTATTTTATATTTTGTTTAAGTGCTGCCACCTTTTACAATTTATGATAATATTAAATATTAGTTTTTAATACAATGATACAAGGAGATTCCTAGTAGTGTAATATTTCTATGTTGAACAAATGTAAGCAACAAGTAAAACGAAAACTCTAATTTCAAACTTTTTTATAAGTAAGCGTTGTAGCAGCGTTGACTTGCGCTACTCCTGAAAAATTCTTTCAACTTTGCCTTAATAACAATAAACACTCAAATGGATGTCCAGTAAAAATATAATTTTAGATTATAACTAGTCTATGTTCTGTATTAATATAATTTGTTCTAACTTAGTCCTGATCGGTCCCAACTTTATGATGGTTAAAACACAAAACTTTGACAATCCTACACTTATTTCATTTTTAAACCAATCCCTAAACAAACGAGAAAGAAAACAATTTACAGAAATGCATTATTGGAAACTGCGTAAACATTCGGCTGTTATGCGATATCCCACGAAAGATTACAAAGACTAACAATTGGTTCCACGGTTGATCACAAAACAACCACTTTGAACTTTTACTCGTTCAAACATGCAAAATGATGTACCAAAAAATCAATATAAAGATTAAAAATTACATTTGTGTGTGTGTGTGTGTTTAAATATTGGTGAAAAGTGAATGAAATGTCATTTGTCAAATTTAAAAGACATATATATATATATATATATATATATATATATATATACATATACATATATATATATATACATACATACGTACATAATATTACGTATGGATTAAACTCTAGATTTGTGTTGAAATTGCACAAAATAATGTCGACATGGAAGACAGTAAGCTGATTGGAAAAAAGTGGTTTAGCTTCTATTTTATACTAAATCTAATGCTTACTAATTTCTGACATTATTACATAAATAAATAAAACTATTATTATTACCATTATTATTATTATTATTTTTATTTTTATTATTATTATTATTATTGCTGTTGTTTTTAATTTTATTATTATCCACAACAAACATTGGACGTACTAACGAAAACATTATATCATATTACTTCTTTTTATTCAGATAAAATTTGTAAATATTAAATTACTTAAATAATTATAAAGAATTAAAAAGTTATTAATTACAATACCACTAATATTTCTTAGTTATATGTTAATAAAAACAGCTTATTATTTTTTATGTATTCATTAACCATGCTTAATATTCTGTCTTATATATGCTTTTTAACTAAATTGTTTTTTATAATTATACTAAATTATATATAAAAGATTAGTTGATATGTAACTATATATATATATATATGTTTATTCTAACTTGTTAATTTTTAATTGAATTGTATTTTATTAACAATAAATAAAAAATAATTGGTTAATTTTGTTAAATAATTTTCATTTTATTCAGTACGATAACAATCATAATAACTGTTCATACTGTTAATCAATCTACAGTTAATATTACTCTAAAAAATAGATTAAACTATTTATCTACAATTTACCGTGAAAATATATTTTATTTACAATTGTTCAATCATTGTTACATTAACCAAGCAAATAAGTTACGGTGTGTGGCAATTAAAAGCATAATAAATAAAAATAGCAAGCACGTTTTATTAAAAATTGTGTTAATAACAATCTTAAAAAAAGTGTTCAGCAATTTATTTTAATTAATTGATGTGTTAATTAACGAGAAAAACTAAGTTTGTGTTAATTTGATTAGTTAAGCAAATAGTTGTAATACTTAATTGCATAAATATGCAAAATTTTATCATTACTTGCTTTTTGTTATCCAAGATAAATACCATCTTTCTTTTAAAGTTAGAATACTATTTAAAACATATAAATCAGTTTTTAAACATATTAAAAGGCACTGGTTTAAGTAATAAACATTTAAGTTTAAGCACTTAACAGTGTATCTATTAATATTACAAAGCGTTTAAAATTAAATAAATAATTAGACAATACACCTGCATACTCTTTAAAACTTGCATTTAAAACTATTAAAAACATAGCTAACATAAATTGAAAACAGACTGTGAATCCGAATATACACTTATTACGACTGGCAACAAAATATTGGCTATTATTTACATAAAAAAGAAAAGTGGAAATTTAAATAATTATATAAATTGTTACTCTAAGTATGTATGTTATTCCCTTTAATTTTTTGAACGTTTCTTTTATTTTGAGCAAAACTCTGCGCATTTCTTGCAATAAGAAGAAATCATGGAAAGCTTTTGTAAATAAAACATACCAGTCACTAACATTTTAGTATAAAAGTAAGCATAACCGTTACAATCTTATAGTTAATTCATAAATTTTAGTAATATAGGAAACATAAAAAGTTACTACAATCTTGGTGGTATCAATGTTGTTTCTAGTTTATATTTAAATTTTTATTATATTGGTGTTTATTTTAACATGTTTTTAATTTAGCAAACACTACAAGGTATTTTTATAGCATTATGTTTTACAAAATATAACCGCTACACACTCATTATATGTAAACTTAAAGTTTACTATAAACATTTTAAGAAGTACAATATAATATTGTATACGTAAAAATAATTTGTTTTTTAATTTGCATTTCAAACTATTCTACGTTTGTAAATGTTTATGTAATTAAAATTCAAACATTTACAAGTGATTAATAAACAACTTGTAAAACTTGTAACAGTTTAAGAAATACTTATTATTGTTTATTAGCTAAAATAAATAAATGTGTGTTATTTGCTTGCGTTAGGTCAATGCTATGGTAGCATTTATTACTTAACCTATAAACATATTAAAATATAAACAATATAAACTATTATATATATATATATATACATTAAAAAAATTAGAAAAAAAAGTTTAATTAAAATATTTTTATAAACTTTCTTACATGATAATATACACTATATTGAAGCATAGAATTTAAAGTAACTAAAAATTATTAATTGTTTTTATTATAAAATTTAAAAAGTATTATATAACAATTTAAAGCAATAAAATAAAACTCTACCTTGTAATATTCCTAATTATTTAACATTAAATGTTTCATGTTTTTTATAAAAATATTTAGGCATACAATTAGTTTAGAAAATAAGAAAAATGAAGCAATATTAAATCTAAATAAATCTTTATTCTCTGCTGATTTTTTTAAACAAATATTAGGAATTTAAAAATACAGTAAATAATATAAATTATTCTGTATTTAATTATGTATTTATTTGAAAGCATTTATTTTTAAATGTACATACAGTAAAAAAAGTCATTTTTAGCAGAATTGTCTGAATTTAAACAAAAGAGCCAAGTTCTATCTCTGAGAATTGTGACATAACTTTTTTTAACAAAAACATTGACAAAATCCATTTTCAAACATTATTAAAACATAGTTTATATAAAAATACAATAAGTAGGCATGTAAATAACTATGTTTACTGTATTAAACTAAACCAAACTTTAAACGTAGTTAAAAATCAGTATATAATAAACATTATATAACTTTTATTGTTTTACTAAAAAGTATTTTTTGTTTTCAAAAAATACAAATGCATAAACAGACGCCAAAATAAGTAAATAATTAGCATGCAATTTTTTAAATTGTAGATTATAACATTAAACCAATAAAGTTAAAAATTTAAATAATATTGTACATATTATTATGTTGTTAATAAAATTATGTGAAAATAACCAATAAACATTAAACACTAGTTATTGAATAACCTTTAAGGTCATTCAATAAATTCGATTTACTACCAAAAGTAGTAAAAATCTGTCATATATATAACAAATTGATTTACTTTTCATGAAATCCAAACACGTATCTGATACATTTACAGTATCCGGAAAACTCAAGCTATTTGTGTGATTCATAATATTGGCATAAGTATTGACCAGTGTTTCTGAGTAAAAAGGTGTCACACCGTATAACATTTCGTAAATCACCACGCCTAAAGCCCACCAATCAACTTCAAAACCGTAGCTGCCTCCACCAATACCCTAAATATAATTAACAAATTATTTATTTAAATATTAAATATAAATTAACAAATCAAAATCTAAAATTATTACTTGAGTTTATTATACATTATTAAATTGTTTATAAATAACAGTTTATAAGCTTAAATTAAAGTTTATTATATATTAATCTTACTTAAAATAAACACATTTTTAAAGTAAAATTTTATTTGAGCTAAATAAACATTTTTATTTTTATTATTGAAATATAATATATTATACTTATCTATTTATTTTTAATAAGAAATACCATATTATTAGTCTAAAATATTTTAGTTGTTAAATTTTAAATTTATGAATAATCAAATTTTTTAATTTTATATAATACAACTTACTTGTGATAATAACACTTCAGGGCTTAAATAATCTGGTGTACCCACAGCCGCATCACAATGAATCATTAAAGTTTCGGGATTTACTCGTACTGCAGTTCCAAAATCGGCTAATTTTAAATGGCCTCCACTGTCTAATAATAAATTGTCTGGTTTTAAATCACGATGTATAAACCCCATTGCGTGCAAATCAGACAAAGATAATATAACTTCAGCTGCATAAAATCGACACGCAGCTTCAGACATAAATTCTATTTCATCCATCCAACTAACCAAATTACCACCGGGTACAAACTCCATAACCATGTATAAAGAAGTAAAATTCTAAACAAAATTTAATGTATAAGAATTTTTAGGATTAACTTTACTAAAATAAACAAAGCAATAAAAGTTATATTAAATACTTTAAAAAACAAATAACAAACGTTTTTAATAAGTATATGTTATGTTTGCAAAATAATTTTATAACTCCTATATTTATGCAAAACAAGCACGTTTTTAAAAATTAAATATTAGCAATAAATATATAATAGACATTTTTTGTTTTAAAATAAAGTTTTAAATTTTGTTTAATAGTTGAAAATAAATATAATTAAGATATTCATATTTTTACAACAAACACTTTTTACTTTAATTACCAAACAATAAATTTTAAATGTATTAAAATAAATGTTTAAATATTTTAATTGCTAATTTAAAAGTTTATATTAATATATTTTTTAATTTAATTTAATTTTTACTACTTTAAATGTTTTACTGGAAACATCTTTCAGTAGTAGACATTTTAGAAAAGTTGAACGTGTACCCGCGTTTAGTGTCCGTGGTAGGATTCAAATTCACCTAGGTCTCTATTTAGTACCAATGGTTAAAATTATACTCATGTCCAGCCAGGCTTAAATTAAGCGCTGTACTATTAGACCACTCCACCACAACAAAAATGTAACTGTATTTTATTGTTATTAATTTACGTTAAAAGTCTTTCATTAATCAAAATAAGACAAGTACAATTTACAACTATTAATTTAAACATTATTTTGTTTTAAATTAAATAATATTTTAATTTTTTAATGTTAATTTAATATTTATACGTTAACTAATAGACAAACCTGAAAAGCATAATGCAATTTTACAATCCAAGGACTTTCACTGTGTGACATAATTTCTCTTTCAACCCAATAATCTGTTTGTTGAGTAAGCATTCTAGATTTTTTTAATATTTTCATGGCACACACTTGTCCAGTTGTAATTTCTCGCACTAGCTGAACCCGACCAAATGCTCCATGACCTAACAAACCAATAAATGTAAAATCCCCAGGTTTGCGAATGTTAGATTTTAGACATTCTGCTACAGTAACAAACCTGTTTTTAAAAAAATAATTAATATTAAAAACTTTTAAACACAAGAAAACTTTACTTAAATATAAAATTTATAATACTTGAAATATTTAACATCAAACTTTTTTTTTAATTAGATTTAAAGTGTGTTTATTACCTACAAAAATATTTAAATTGTGATTTATAACATTTAACAAAACATACATAGAAAAGTTTACATATAACTGAAATAATAATCATTAATTAACATTATTCTTAAATGTTTTTAAACTTTTAATATAAAATTTACATAATAATTTTTTTAAATTATTTTAAAAGTGTTTATAATATATTTATCATATATTGCCTTAATATTAATAGTATTATATATATATATATATATATATATATATTATATATATATATATATATATATATATATATATATATATCAGTTAAATATCTTAACAAACGCAATTTTTTAAAATAAATTAAAAATAATAATTAGTTAATAATACATAATTATATAGAGGTAATAAAATTATTATATTTTGTTTTATTTTTAAACGTAATTTAGTGATTTTTCGTGTTTAAGGAAATATAAAAACTTTATATCAACGTACCTGTTTAAAAATGAAGATAAATTATCATTCCTAACAGTTTTCACTGATTGTTTATTTTCATCAACGCATGAAACAATTACATCAATTAAACGTTCTATATAACAGTCTGATAACGGATCTGATATTAATTTTTCTAAAGATATAATTCTTTCTTTAATATCAACATATTGATCATTTTGAAATTTATTAGTTATATGCAGTTGGCTCATTACCATTAATTTTTAAAACAAAAATAATTTATAAAAATAATTCACCATAATAATAAATTACCTGCAATATAAAACAGACGTAATTAATTCTAGATATTACATAATTTATTAATATTTATTAAATATACACTTATACAAAATGTGTTGTAAAAAAAATTGTTATTTTTTATTATTTTAATTTTTTTTAATCTAAAATTATTACTAACATGTGCAAAATAACATTCAATTAATTCCAAATATTTATACGTGGTTTATATATAATTTAATAAATAAAACTAAATAATAATAAAATAAAAAAACAATTTTAATAATATGTAGTTTTAAAAATAAAAATGATGCACATATACAAATTTTAAAAATCCAAAACAAATATAAAAAACCGCAAAAGCAAGTAACGAAAACATCCTTTAACTTAAGTATATTAAAACAATTACTTTTCAGGTATTCAGGTATATTCAGGTATATTACTAACATTACAATTTTTAAATTATCAAATTTATTGTTTTTTTTAAATTATTGTTAAAAACTTTTTAAACAAATAATAACAACGTTATCATTTTTTTCTTTTTTATAATAAAGTTTTACTCTTTTTAGTAACTAAAGTAAAATTTGTATTTGAAATAATTTAAATTTAACAAAAACGTATTTTGGTTGACATGCAAAATCAAGAAAAAATTATTTCTTGCAATCTTGGATTTTATGGTTTGTCGATAAAAATTTTCATGATGTGAAATAATATTTTTAATTTGGTTTTTAAAATAAATTTGTAATTAGAAATATCATTATTATTGCTTAAAAAACAATAAATTTATAAAAAAAAAATTTTTATTATTTTAAAGATTGTTATGTAATCAGGTAAGGGACTAAAGGGTTACATTCGAAACCAAGCAAATATGGATTTGTGTCCTACTCTGGCACTAAATGGAATTGTTTCATTCTCTTAAAGGTTTGTTTATAATAAACACTTTTTATAGAACATTTAAGCAATAAAAAATAAACAAAATTATTAGTTATATGTCGGAATAAACAAATATTATTTATTAAATAATTAATTATTTAAAAAAATATTTCTAAATAATACACATTTGTTTTCAATATAAATATAAAACTTTTAATATATAATATTTATATGTATTATTTTAATTAAACGTTTTATTAAGTACATGTATATTGTTTGATAATAATAATAATAATTATTATTATTATTATTATAAATTTATTCCATGATCGTCCTTTAAATTTTTACATTAAAATCTAAGCTTTTTTCCTGTTTTGACACTAAATTCTGTTATCAAAATTGTGCTGACTTTGCTTTATATTGTAATTTGATTAAATTATGCTCCTTTTTTTAGCATTATAATTTGAAAAACGCCAAATTGTTAAATTAGCGTTCTAATGTTTCAGATTTTGTTAACCAAACTTAAATGCAACTTAATCGAGTTGGGAGTCTAATCACATAATTAATATTTGTTGCAAACACCAATAAAAACTGTAAAAAACAAAATAGTTTTAAGTAAAATAAAAAGTAAGTGTATATATATATAAAACAGTAAATAATTATTATGTAATAAACTCGTAGTTAAAAATAGTGTCAAAATAGTCCATTTACAGCACTAACGGTTAGGTAGTAAGTTAAATAACGACATTTTACCAGTGTTTATTGAAAAATATAGATTTAACGTTTTGCAAATTTTTAAATAAACATAATTTATACAATAATTTTGTAAATTAGTGTTTAGTAAAATAATTAACAAGTTAATAGAAACGCTAGAATCAAAGTTTAGAGTATCGATGAACATAAAAGAGGGTCTGACTCCTAATTACTATTTACATTGTAACCACTTACACCTTCGAAGATTTAATTTGTTTACCTTAACTAGAAAGAAGAAAGACAAACAACAGAAAAACATTTATTAGTTAAAACTCACAGTCACGTACACAAGTTAAATCACAAGTGAAACTAAAAGAAGCTTAAAGAGAACTTGATACAGTAAAACATAATGTACAAACAATAATAACAATAACAATTTCAGTTCAGGATTTTTCACGAGTTAAATAGTCCAAAACGCCTTTTAGTACTCGGTTCTTAAATTGTCTCAAGTTTTCAGGGGGGGAATGAAATGGATGGTGAGATAAAAGGGGATTAGTCACAGAAAAAAAATTTGTAGTCAAGATAAAATTAAGGTAGATAGTGGAAGTTAACAATTATAGGAAACGGGCAAAAATTATAAATATACAAAAATAATAATAATAAAACAAGTACCTATTACAATGTAAAAAAACACTGCAATAATCTTTAAAAAGAAGAAAAGAGAAAAAGATGAATGATGTTCCAATGGACGTGTAGCGTGACTCGCGCCTCACCTCGCTAGTGAAACAATAATAATGATAATAAGATTATTTGTTATAATAATAAAAATTGGTAAAAGTATATGAATCATTATATGAATGATCATATTCTTGATATTGAACTGCCGCTCCAAGGCGAAATAGATGTGGTGGTTGTTTCTTCTACATTAAAGATGGCTTAAATTACTCCTGTCTCCCTCATCATAATGTTGCTAGTCTTGGGTACGACTTGCTTTTTATCTTTATCTCCCTCTCCTTCGGGGACTTTACCAGATTCTCTATCCTTTATAGACCTCCCTCCCTCCCCTATGCCTTAAACTTTGCTTTATTACAAAAACTCCATTCTATCTTTACCTCTCCCCATAAATATCAACTACTCATAGGAGATTTTAATGCCCTCCTATTAATTGGGACACTCTTTCTAGCCCTGGTAGCACCTTCGATACTGGTTTTCTTCAATTTTGCATTGAGAATGCATTATTCCAACATGTATCTGCTCTTTTCTTACCTTGATTTAATCCTTACTATGTTCCCCATATAATCGATATTATCAATTTTTTCCGCCTTTGGGTAAGAGTGACCATTCTCTCTTAGCGTATAAAGTTTATCTCCCAAGTACAGTCCTCATTACCCAACTCAGGTCTGCGCTTATCCTCAATTTCAGTAATGCCAATTTTACCGGTCTAAGAGACTTCTTTAAAAGTATCGACTGGGTTTATTGATCAGCTGTTAATGTTAATATTTTAATGGTTATATCGTTAATATTATTAAGGTAGGTGTAGAGCGTTTTGTCCCTTTCCGTGTTCCCAATCACCCAAAGCCTAAGCTTCCACGGTATATTATTCGATTTATTGAACTCCGTAACCGCGAGTTTTATGAGTAGAATTTATCCAGTCTCCCATGTTTTTACCACAGTTACCTTGTATTACAAAACAGATGTGTATCTAGCCTTTACTGCTTCAAACATAGTAGACTTTTTAATCTTTTAAATAAAACCAAAACTGACACGAGTTTACTCTTCAATTACATCAAGAATAAACGAGGGTCAAATAATTTTTTTCCCCAACTTAAGGATGTCCACGGTTCACTCATCTCCCTACCCGAAGTTTGCAATACTTTTGGTGAATATTTCCAATCCGTCTTCTTCTGATTCCTTTACACTTTCCGCTTGCCCTCATATTACTCCTGAGATCGTTCGAAATCTCCCTTTCAGATTAAAATCATTATCCCGAGGTGCGGATGATCTATATCCGAGAGTTCTTAGAGAATGGGCCTCAGAATTAGCCCCTGTCCTAGCTTATATGTTTAACCTTTCTTTAAACCAAGGCAAGGTACCTGCAATCTGGAAATTAGCTTTCATTAGGCCAATTTATAAATCCGGTTGCAGGTTTAAAGCAGATAGTTATAGGCCTATCAGCATCTTATCTGCTCTTAGTAAAATCATGGAGAAAATTGTAAAGTCTCATTTAGTAAGTTTAATTGTCAATAATATCTTATAAACCCTGCTCAGCATGGGTTTATGCCATCGAAATCCTGCCTCTCCAAATTATTGGTTTTTACCAGTAGCCTTATCAGGATGCTGGAGTTCTCTCCTTCGATCGATCTCATCTACTTTGATTTTAGCAAAGCTTTTAACAAAGTACCGCATACAGCATTGCTGAGTAAGTTAAGATCATTAGGGATAAATCCTCCATTTCTCAACTGGATACGCAAATTTCTCCCAAATCGTCAATTTAGTGTTAGGTTAGGTGAGGTCACCTCTGCTCTAGTGAATATAACTTTAGATATCTCCCAAAGTTTTGTCCTCAGTTTCTTGTTATTTATAATTTATATTAATGACTTACCTTCTGTTGTTCAATTGGATATCTTGCTTTATGCTGATGATGTTAAGATCTGGAGTTCTAATCCTGAACAACAACAACAACAATTGATCCCTAACTAATGCGTTTCCTCTGAATGTTTCCAAGTGTAAACATTTTTTCTTTGGTAAATCCTCAAGCAACGCGTCTATAGCCCCTAACTTAAAACCAATCACTTGTGTTAATTTGGTTAAAGATCTAGGAGTTACATTTAATCCTTTTCTAAATTTTTCGACACACCATAAGAAAGTAGATTCCACTTGCTTCCAACTCACTAAGTTCTTTAAGCGCAACCTGGAAAACATCCCTGTTAGTTGCATGCATCTACTCTACCAGTTTTTATCAGAACACATCTCAAATACTGTATCTAAGTAACGTCCCCATTTTAAAAGTCAGATATTAAGTTTTAGACAAAGTACAACGTAGTTTTACTAAAGTCCCTAGGGAGCTTAGGAATGTAAACTATTCAAACCGTTTATAATCCCTTAAGTTCTTTCCTTTACAAAATAGGAAGCTCCGGGGCGATTTTATTTTAGTTTATAAATTATTAAGATCAGATCATGCACATTATTCTTTCGTCCTTGTCAACGACTCTTGCAGAAGACATCCTTTTAAGTTAATTAAACGTAGAATAAAATCCTGTTTGCGCCTAAATCATTTCTCGTAAAGAGTCATATCTGCATGAAATCATTTACTAAATCGTGTTGTTTCAGCATCGTCTTTAAACTTTTTCAAACCGGCATACGATAAACATAATCTTTATGACTTTATCTAATTATTTATTTTCAGATATGTATATTTCCTTTTCTTTATATATATATATACATATATATATATATATATATATATATATATATTCAAAATTTTATTTTTATTGACATTTGATATTTTAAACCGAGTATCATAAAGAGTTTCCTCTTACATAACTCGTGAATAATCCTGAATTTTTCTTTATAATTTTGTCCGCTACAGAAGTTATGTAATCATGAGTTCAAGTACCATTATCGATATTACATAAAAATCGTTAATTAATTTTGCTAAAAAATACAAAAAATAAGTTTTTTTTGTAAAATACCTGAAATTTTAAATTTATGTTTACTACTTTAAATATTTCACGGGAGACATCTTTCAGAATAAAGTTACATAAAACATTTATTATTTCTATTAATTTATTACAATAAAATGTATTAAATAAAAAATAATACAATTTATTTTTTATTTAAAATAAAAATATATTAATAATTTGTTATTAATGTTTTGAATAGTCAAATGTTGTACTAATTATGCTGCTTCGGCCCTCAGATTGATTTGAAGCGCTTTTCGATTTACATGCATGGCTGGGATAAATTTTATTCGAGTTCAGGATGAAGTTGATGGCACTTTAACAGAAGTACCTATTGAATCAGATGGAACCGTTTTGCTTACAACTCTTAATGGAGTATTTCCAAACTCTACAGGGTTAAAACATATGGCTCCCGAATCAGGGTGCTTACGCGGAGTCAGGTTAGCTGACGGCAAGTTGTATCCACCATTAGAAGGATGGATACATATTTATTATTGTGCTTTTCCAAAAGGTATTTTTTAAATTTATTTTTAATTTTAAGATAACAAACGTAAAATTGATTGTGATCAAGAACTATTGCCGAATAAATCGAAAAAAGCTAATGACAAAATATGCACAGACTTAATTGTTTTGAATTTGGCATGGAAAACTGACGAATCTGCACTTCGTGAGTACTTTTTAAGGTTTGGCGATTTGCTAACTGTGCAGGTGCGATTTTAGTTAATTATAATTTTTAGGTAAAACGTCATATGGGAACCCAGCAAAGCAAAGGTTATGGCTTCATTCGTTTTGCACACTACGAATCTCAAGTTTCGTGTCTTGCAGAACGCCATAATATTGATGGCAGGTGGTGTGATGTTCGTATACCAATATCAAAGGTTTGAGTTTATTAAATATTTATTCTATTAGTTAGAAGGCGATCGTCAAGATGTGTGCCGAAAAATACATGTTGGCAGGATCACTGAACAGCTAACAGCAGATATACTCAGAAAACACTTTAGTCGTTTTGGTGTGGTAAGCTTTTGAATATAAATCAATCTGAAGGTTTCAGATGTTTTTATCCCAAAACCATTTCGTTCCTTCGCTTTTGTCTCATTTGATGATCCTAATGTTGTGCCGGATATAGTTGGGAAAGAGCAAATTATTGAAGGGGTAACTGTTTCAATTGGTTCAGCTATTCCAAAAACATCTACTGTTAATCGTAATACGCCCGATGTGCATTCAGAATTCCAGTATCAAAATACCGACAACTTATGGGGTAAATTTTATAATTACATATTTTTTAGTTTGGCCGTACCCTGGTTTTGCTAATAATTCTGTCATGTGTGATTCATCTTTGTCAATGCAAGGATATATGTCACAATTGTCAATACCACAAACATTCCCATCTCAATACCAGAGTAATGTTAATTGAATGGTAAGTGATTTTTTAGTATAATATTATTGATTGGTATTAGTAGTTTGTACCTAAAAATACTCTTGTTAGTTTTATTAATTTGCCATTTACGTAAATTGTTTAAACAAAAGCTGCTGTATATCAATGAAAATTGATTTGAAATTTAAGATGTTTAGGTCTATCATTAATATATGGTACTAAATTGTTCACTGGTAAAGCTGTGGATTATTTTTCAGTTGACGAAATTGGCAACGACAGTAATAGAGTAGCAAGTTCCAAGTGCTTTAAATAACCATCCTTTCTGTTTTATTGTTATGAACAAGATGTCTATTGTGTCCTGTGCATGTGATTGCAATTTTGGATCACTTATCATTTCCATTTGGAATTTCATTCATTCATTTCATTTTGGTTGGTGACGTGGTCACCTCTTCATTATTTCCCATATTTATATGACATAGCAAACGATCGATTTCGATGGCTTGATAAGCGTAACACAAATGTAGAAGAATAACAAAGTTTCTTGGCTGGTAGACGGCATCCTTGTGACGTCGCCACTGTTCGCAAAGATTGACGAGGCCGCCTGATTTTTTGTCAGGGTTATCTCCCTTAGCCCAAGGGCTACATATGGTATACGTATACCTTTAGATACCTTTTAAGTATCCTGGGTGTATGTTCGCACCCACCCGCCATAGCGGAAGCCCAGTTATACCGCTGTGCACTCGGACCCTGCTGTTATTAGTCTAGATCCCTAGGGGCACCTAGTCCAGGATGCACCACATGGAGGACTAACAGTCAGGAATATCACCATCATTGGAAATTGAGACTATAAGCATTACTCAAATCCTCAGGGTCATTAGCATCCCCTCAAATCTTCAGGGTCATTAGCATCCATTTGGAATATAAAAGGTAACGTAATACGGGTCCAATATTTTTTCCCGCTTTATGTTTTTCTACATCTGTTAAACTTGCTTCCACAGACTCGAGAGTTCCGATATTGTTTTCGTAATTGTTTCGCGTAATCATTGGTTAAACAGCAGCATATATGTCTAACCCAGTGTAGCTGCCTGATCAGAATAACTTTTGATGTTAATTTCACTATTGCTTAATTGGTAGAATACCAGTTGGTTGTCGATTAGTAATTTTATTTGTGGTAGTATATCCTCGGGTTATTGTGCATCGCGTTTCTGGAACATATTGTAAAATTATCTTTAACGGTGTTTCATATATTAACTTTTTATTAAAATTTGTTTTCTACAATAAAAAAGGTGTTTGAAAATGATGGCCGCGTAGTTCATTTGAGATTTGATTTTACTTCTTGCACTTTTATCGACTTCAACAAGTAATCTAATCCTAATTTTTTTGTCACAAGCAGATATCATTAATAATATACGTTGTCTTATGGTATAGACAGTATTTTATTTGTTAATGTCAAATATTTTAGGCATACTATTATGCTAAATGTAGTGTCAATCATACAAGCCGACAATAATGATTGTTGAGTGTTTACATTCAGGTTTATTTCATACTTTTGTCAATTGAGCGTGATTCAGTTGATTTCAGATTCAAAATTGTAGAATAGCTGTCATTAATATATTTTAAATGTACTATCAATTCCATGACCTGCTCAAACCGTTAAATTTTATTAGTTTTGCATATTTTTAGTTTTCATAAATATTGGTTATTTGTAGTCAATCGTCTAAATATTAACATTGTTTCCTTATATAAATTTTAATATTAACGTCTCAATTTATTACAAATATTTGATTGTAATGTAATATTTGTTTGCAACATGCATATTAATTTACATTTTTACGTAACCAGTTGGTTCTGTATCACACCAATTTGAAGTATTATTATTTTGGTGTGAATTATTTACTGCAAACCATCCTTTATCCAGGCTTGGGACAGGCTATATATATATATATATATATATTTCCGTATTTCCGTATCTGAACAAGGCACGATTCTAGTTTTATTACGATGATTAGAATTTAGGCTACGTATGTCTGTATTTAACTTAAATATTAGCATTAAGCTAACATCCTGGTTTTTAAACAATAGGTGACGTTTTTTGAAAAATAGTTAATAAGTTTATATCAATACTCAGTTAACATTTACTAATGGCTAATTTTAAAAAAGAAATATTTTTACATTGGTACATAAATATATTTCCAATATCAGTAATAAGAACTGGGTAAAATGTACTGTAGATAAATGTTTTGGTAGATATTAAAGCATTAACTTCAAGCGATTGTATTTTCAATTTTGCATTAAAGATTGAGTTCCTTCAGTTTTAGCCTTGTTATCGGAATTGTGCATCCACGTCCCTACTATGTTTTGGTGAAATAGTGTTCTCTTGTTGTTTCTCCAGTAATATGTTTCAACGATGTTGCTAATCTTGCGCTCTTGTCCTTTTCCCTTTCCGACCAGATTTGGAACCTACTACTGTGAAGTCGGTAGTCACTGTATATGGGTGTAATAATTTTTGGTTTTATGTGAATTAGATGTTTAATAATTAGAAAATAATAATAAAGCGTCTTGTTTTGTTTTATTTACAGATAATAACTTGTGTTATTGCAATGACATTTGGATATTTTAAACTACGGTTGTAATTGTATTATGAGTGCATTTTTACAAATTTGAGTTCTTAGTTGGTCATGCCAAATTATTGAGTTTGTCTATTACATAGTAACATGTCTTATCACAAATGTTCTTTTTCAAATCGTTTTCACTATCAAACATTGTCTTTAAAATAAAATAAAGAACATTTTTCTTTGTTTTGTTTTTATTGAAATTGACAGAAATTATTTTAATTTTTATTACTGTACACTAGATTTTTTGTTGATTATTTTGTTTTAATTGTTTACAATCTACTTTATTATTATTCTTTGAACTTGTTATCTTGTTTTTACTAATGTGAACTTGTCATTTGTAATTACAAAAAATATTTTTTTACATATTAAAGTGCATAAATTGACGTTGGCTTTTTAATTGAATATAATAATGCTACATTGTCCTTTATTTCTTACTCGATTAAATTAGGGGATACTAATGATCCTGATGATTTGAGTGATGCTTATGAACTCTCAATTTCCAATGATGGTGATATTCCTGACTGTTCATCCTCCATGTGGTGCATTCTGGACTAGGTGCTGAAAGGCATCTAGACTAATAACAGCAGGGTCCAAGTGCACAGCGGTATAACTGGGCTTTCGATACGGCGGGTGGATGCAAGCATACACCCAGGGTACTTAAAAGGTATACGTATGCCATATTTAGCCCTTGGGCTAAGAGAGGTAATCCTGACAAAATCAGGCGGCCTTGTCAGTCTTTGTGAACAGTGGTGACGCCACAAGGTTGCCGTCTACCAGCCAGATTTATTGATATTTTCAGAATAATTAAGAACTGATGAATATTTCATTTTTCTACATATTCTTGATTAAATCAATTTATAATATTGTCAACATATTTGAAGCTTGAAATTAAGCAGTGTTTTAGCTCATTTTTAATTAGAAAATTCAGTTACATGAACACAATTGTTGAACGTTTGAAAGCCGTGAAAGGGAATTGCTGTATATGTTATGGGAACTTAGGATTATTGAAGAGTTGATTTTTCCTTCGACTATATTATTACCATTAGTGATTCAATCAGTTCTGATGCTAAATGATCCTGAGGATTTGAGTAATACTTATAAAGCCTCAGATTCCAATGATGATTACATACTTAACTGTTATTCCTCCACGGTGCATCCTGCACTAAGTGCCCGTAGGTATCTGGACTAATAACAAGAGATCGAGTACTGGATGTAAAACATGATTTTGCTTTTGTGAACTAATAATGACGAACCTGACTTAAGGTCATCAAGGTGTGAACGGTTTTTCTCTGATTACTCTTGTTGGTTCGTCAACCCCCACTCCCCTCCTGAAGAAGATTGTATCGTCAATTCCTGTAAAAACAACTGCGTTTTGGTTGGTGAACGCTAGTTTAATGCAATCTGTGATTAAGAAGACCACATGGCCTAACTAAACTGGTCTTTGATGCGTTGATTAAATTCATACGCCTCAACACATTCAGGAATTTAGAATAAAGTTTTATCGTCAACGAAAGTAGCGTTCATAGACTTCTTCATCCTTTGGCTCAATGATTTTAGATAGATAAGTTACGTGACGATTTGGCATAATACCAATTTCGCATCAGTATTAATACAGCAGGTTAGTACATGGGTTAAATAAGAGAAAACGCTCTTTGGTCCTCTGTTCAATGTATCAGTTATCAGGGATGAAATGTAAAGGGTGGAGGAAGGGAATCAGGAAAAATATCAAAAACAAATAAAATTATGGAGATAATAATTATCGTAGGTCAATTTTAAATCCCTAAGGGACGACGCTACTACAACATATGTGGGTAGATTATTCTAAGCGAAAATGATGGAGACTCAAATGCGACTTAACTCTAGGCTTTTTCATCTCCAAATAATGTCATCTACTAGAATTATTAGAGATGACAAAAAGATGATCTAATTATTCGGTATTCAAAAAGTTTATACGCTAGAATAAGGGCGTTTCGGCATTTATTATCCTGTGATAGGAAAAGAGGTCTAAACGATCGAAGCATGCACTATTAAGCATTCTAGGTAGTTTAGTAAAGTGCCTTTAGACTTTATCAAGTTTATTTATGTCTGTCTTTAGGATAGAAAACGTAACTTTGAAGCAGTATTTGAGGTTGGGACTAATGTATAACTGGTAGAGGAGGCGAGTGCAATCTACGGGGATATTAGCTAGATTACGCTTTAAAACCTAGTAACTCGAAAACAAGTCAGGGCTAATTTATTGTGATGTTACGAAAAGTTAAGGGAGAGACTAAAGGCAACATCTAAATCTTTAACCAAGTTATCAACGGAAATAGGTTAACAACTTGAAAATCTGAACAGATTACCTGAATGTTTTCCAAATATCAAATCTTCACATTTGAAAATATTCAGTAAATATTTCTAAAAGTTTAATTTTTTTAACAATAGTTTACAAATAACTTAGATACTGCTTACAAGTAGCATAAATAAATTATGTTACAGGTTGATACACGAGTTAAGTAGGAGTAAAACTTATTTTGATCCTCGGTTCTGTTTATCAGTTTTATCAGAAGGGTGATAACAATAAATCAAAAATAAATAGGATAACTGAAGTTGGCAAAGGTAAAAGAATCCGGTTAGTTGAACTTGAAAAGTTTGATTATTACATACCTTTTTGAAGGTTGGGAGTGAGGACGTAGAGATTACGTCGGCAGGTAAGTTGTGCCATGGAATGATTGCTCTATGGGAAAAGTGATGACTTTTCAATCTAGAAAAAGCCCTAGGCTTTGACAGTTGGAGGTTGTGCCCTTTAAGGGAGTTTTGAGCTAAAGTAAAGAAAAGCGAAAAGGAGCCGGAATTGAATAGTTGATAAGTTAGTTATACGTAACTTTAACATAATTAAGACGTTTAATGTATTGATATAATCACAAAGCCTGTGATTCCAATTTTTATTATAATGTTTTTTAGGTTTAAACTTTTTTAATTCCATTATTACATAACATTTTTAATGTTATAAATGTATATAACTAAATACCATTAATTATCTATTAAAAATATTCATTTAGTTAAAACGTGTTTTATATTGTAAGTAATCATGAAGAATTTAATTCGCTTTATGTATGTACTTAATTTTTGTCATTCATATTAACAGCTTGTGCATTCCATATTTAACAAGATTTACAACCAACCCCAAAAATAATGTTTACTTTTTAAATATCAACTAATGTTTCTTTGGTGTTTTCACTATAGGGATTTCTTTACTCTATGTGATTTAATTATTTTGATACTTTATTATTAATTTCACCAACAGTTTCGGTTATTATTATGATTACTTCTTAATTTTATCACAACGTTTTATAGTTTGAAAAATTTATGAAACATTTTCTAAAGCTATGTTATTAAAACCTTTATTGACTTTAATTTTGCAATTATTGTATTATCTTAATTTTATTAATTATTATTACCTATGCCAATAGAGTAAGAAACATTTTTTGTATCATAATGTCGAATGTACTTATACATATTTATATATATATATATATTTCTCAAAAAAAAAATTTTAAATTATTTTTTTTTTGAGCTATAGACCAATTTACAGGTTTAATCACAAACTATAAATTTTTTAAATATGTTATATATATATATATATATATATATTGTTCTAAGGGAAGATTTGAGGCAATTCTTCTTTAAGCTAACCTTAATAATATTAACATTTTCATCTATAATTTAAACCTATAACTTAAAAACTTTAACATTTATGCATAAAGTCATAATTTTGAATCAGTGCGATCCGCTTGCGTGACGTCTCGGATCAAAAGTAGCTTGCTAATTGTGTTGTGCTTATTGTCTCGTGTGCTTAATTTTTGTTTTTGCGTTTTCTTTTGTGTGTAATATATATATTTTTTGGTATCTGTTTTTGTATGTCAGTGTATTGGTGTATAGCTTGTGCATCGTGTGATAACACAAGCACTTTTGTTATCTTTAAACGATTATCGCTAGCGTATTTCTAGTGATAGTTTTCTTTTTTTTATTTTTGATTAATCTATACGTCCATTTTTCTTAGTTTGTTATTTCTAGATATGGCTCCCTCCAATTCATCCAAATGTGGTCTTCAACGCTGCAAGAAGGTTGTGAAAGCTGGCATCTTCTGTGTAATTTGCGGGTATTGGTTTCATGAAGCGTGCTCGGGGTTATCCTCTGATCACTATTTGCAGCTTGCAAATAGTCCGCTTGATTATAAATGCATGGACTGTAGATGTGAAATCGATTTACAGCAATTGCCTCCTGTTAGCAGCAACAAACTGGATGATATTCTAGTAACTGTCCTAGATTCTAAATCTATCCTTTCTGAGATTCACAATTCTGACGCCAGGTTAGACGAAATCTCGCGTACTTTAGCAACAACGGTTCACAAGCTCTCTGAATCTCAAGCCATAACTAAGGCCTTAAACGCCTCAATCTCCCACCTGTCTAATAGCGTTATGTCTGAGTTGCATACCCTTAAGGATCAGATTTCCAAAGCTAACCCTTCTTCCCTAGCAGCGAAAACGGTTCTAAGATTGTCCCAGGAAGAAATCCTGGCTGCCACCAGGCAACACGTTGAGGGTATTAAACGCGATTGCAATATTCTTATCAAAGGCATCAAGGGTAGCGTTACTAACTTTAAGGAGTTGGTGTCTGATATCATTTCTTGCTCCCCTAAGGTTAACAATTTTAAATTATGCAAACTCTCTTGTAAGCGACCCCATTCAGCCCCTCCTATCTTGGTTACTTTCAAGTCTTCCCATATTAAGAATGAAATTATGGAGGGCTGGTTTAAGGCTCGCTCTTCCTTTTCTGGAATTCGTCTTTTTAAAGATTTTTCTCGGGATGAACGCGCTAAAAACTTTGTGAGGGCTTTAACCTCTCTAAATAATAGAACTCCTATAGTTCAACTTACCCCACTAAAGTTTACCACCAATGATATACCAAATTTTCGGATTCCTCCCCGAAGTCATACTCCCTTCCCTATAATACATCGTCTCAGGCAACTGTCTCCTCTCCTCCCCACCTCTCCTCTTAAAGGTACTCTACACAAATGCTTTAAGTCTACTTAATAAATTATCTGAATTACTAGAGGAAGTTAGAAACTTTTGCCCTCACATTGTTGGTATCACAGAAACCTGGCTCTCCGTAGACATACTTGATAGCGAAATATCCATATTGGGCTATAGTATAGTCAGGCAAGGTAAAAAAAAAATGGCTGTTTTTTCTATATCAGAAATGACTTATCTTATACTGTTTCTTCTCATCAAAGTATTCCTCAGGTAGAATATAAGTTAATTCATATGGCACTAGGCCTCCACACTCTTTGCTCTTTATTTTATCGCCCTCCCTCATTATCAAAAACCTCTAATGAGGCTTTTGTTTCTGAACTCAAACACTGCCTTTCTCTTCTTTATAAACACCGCATCTTAACGGGGGACTTTAACTGTCCTTCCATCAATTGGCAATCTCTCTCCGGCTCAAATCAATTCGATAATATTATTCTAAGGCTTAGCATCAAGCATGCTCTTACTCAGCATGTTTTAGCTCTTACTAGGTATAGGCTCGGTCAATCCCCATCATGCCTTGATCTTGTTTTCACTAATGAATCCTCTTATATTGACTCCATCTCCTACATACCTCCTTTTGGGAAAAGTGATTATATTCCCTTGTCTTTCGAAGTGTCCCTCCCTCCTGTTGGTTCTACGATTAAGCGTGAGAACCCATCACCGATTCCTGACTTTAGGAAAACTGACTGAGAATTTTCGTCAATTCCTCGCCTCGGCTGACTGGAGTCCTGTATATGCTAATAATCTAGAACAGGCGTATTCCCACTTTGTATGTTTTATTAAAACTGGCATCAACAACTTCGTTCCGCATCGAATTCCTTTTCACACTAGTCCTAAGCTCCCTAGGAAAATCGTTCGTTTAATACAAAGGCGGAATAAGTTTTTCTATTTTTGGAAATCTTCTAAGCTCCTCTGTTTCTACTATAACTATATCTTAATTAGGAACCAATGTTCCAGATTAATTAAGACCTTCAGGTTCACAAACTCTTACTAAAAACTAAGGCTAATAAATGCACCCTGTACAAGTTTATTAAGGACAAGCGTGCTTCTGAATACTCCCTACCTTGCCTGAAAAAGGACAATGGTTCACTTTTAGCTAGAGGCGAAGCTTGTAAATGTTTTAGTGATTACTTTAACTCGGTATTTCAACGCTCTGAACCCCCTGTATCCCACATCCTAGACTCCGATCCATTAATTGGTCCATTTACTTCGGAGGTTCAATTAGTTCGTAAACAACTTGAAAGACTTAAATCAACTTCTTGTGGCGCTGATGGTATCTACCCTAGAGTTCTAAAAGAATGTGCTAAATTACTGGCTTCTCATCTATCCCATATCTTCAACCTCTCTCTTCTAGCTAGTCAGCTTCCACTCATCTAGAAGTCTGCATTTATTAGGCCAATATTTAAATCAGGCTCTAGGTTTACGCCTGAGAGTTATAGACTAATTAGTATACTATCCACACCTAGTAAAGTCATGGAAAGACTAATAAGGACTCTTTTACTTGATTACGTTATTAAATATAAGCTAATCAATCATGCACAACACGGTTTTCTTCCCCAAAGGTCCTGCCTCACTAATTTAATAACTTATACAGCTAGCATTATGAGTTTATTAGACTCTATGCCTTTAATAGATACCATTTACTTTGACTTCGCTAAGGCGTTTGACAAAGTGCCACATAACCTACTTTTGTTAAAGTTAAGATCAATCGGGATCTCTGGGCCTATCCTAGCTTGGATAACCGATTTTCTCGCAAATTGCTCTTTTAGTGTACGACTAGGCTTTGATATATCCCCACCTTGCCCTATTAGTTCCGTCGTTTCCCAAGGGTCAGTGTTAGGGCCTCTTTTGTTTATTATCTTTATTAATGACTTACCTAAAGTGACCCTATCCAATATTTTGCTATATGCAGACGATCTCAAGATCTGGGGGTCGGATCCTAACCAGCTTCAGGTTGACATTAACAACATTTGTCAATGGTCTGTAGACAACTCTCTTCCTCTAAATCTGTCGAAATGTAAACATATATCCTTCGGTAAGCCATCAGGAAATTTTTTCTTAACGCCCTATCAGGACACGCACACGATAGAAACAGTTAAGTCTATAAAAGATCTGGGAGTGACCATGGACTCTGCATTAATGTTCACAGGGCATCACTCTAAAGCCACTCAAACTTGCTACCGACTAATTAAGTTCTTTAAAAGAAATCTTGGAAGTCTTTCTCCTAAAAAAATGCAATACTGTAAATGCTTTTTTGAGTAATAAATTATTATTATTAAGTGTGTGTGTCTGCTTTATATGCTTTATATTAGACCGCATTTAGAATATTGCGCACAGGTCACTGCTCCTATTCTAAAATCTGACTCTATTAATCTTCAAAAAGTACAAAAGGCAATATCTAAAATACCTAGGTCTCTAAGACATCTCCCCTATCAGGATAGGCTCCTCTCTCTAAAGCTATTTCCTCTAAGGAACAGGAGGCTTCGGGGGGGATCTTATTTTGGTATATCATTATTTAACATTTGGCTCCTCCCCTTTCTTTACACCATCTAATAACTTTTGTAGGGGACATAACCTCAAACTGACTAAATCTAGAGTGCAATCCAAGTTGAGGCTCCACCACTTCTCTCAGAGGGTAATTAATGCTTGGAATAGTTTACCTTCTCAGGTAGTTAACGCCATCTCGGTCACATCATTCAAGACTGCCTATGATCGTTATGCCCTTTCGAATTTCACTTGTTCCCCCAGTGGGTAATGGGTATTTATTTTTAACCTTTGTTTTAATTTCATTTACTTTCTGAACACGATATTGTCGATACATCAGAACCGAGGATCAAAAGGAGATTGTCTCCTACTCAACTCGTGTACCAACCTGTAACCTGTAATAACTTTGATAAAATTTGTATATTATTGTTTAATGATTTGGTGTAATGAGAAAACAGAAATGCAGTGTGTTTTAAAAATTGCAATATTTATAAGTGTATTATTAAATTATACTTAATTTAATTAATATATATATATATATACTTTATATCAACGACATTGATAGAGCAATAACACACGGTGAAATGTTTATTTTTGCGGATGACATTAAAATAGCTTACGATTACGACAGAAGCTCGGAATCAACGCACCGCAATATACAAGAAGATTTATCAAATTTCTATCAATGGTGCATTAACCACCAAATAGAAATAAACCTCGATAAATCTTTTTATTATTCATTTGGCAGACGTTTCGTACATCCAATCAGTTTGGGTAATTACACAATGAAAACTATACCAATGATCAAAGACTTGGGCACCTACTATTCAAAAGACTTACGATTTTCTGAGCATGTATCCCATATTACTAACAAATGCAAAAAATTATTAGGACGTGCAAATAATATATTTATTCTTAAAGAAAGCAAAATAGCTTTCTTCAAATATGCTATTCGGCCAATAATTGACTATTGCTCCTTCATTCACGACTTTACATCAAAAACAAATTTAATGAAAATTGAAAATGTTCAAAGATATTTTACAAAAATGATTATTGGTTTTTTATCAAATATGGACTACAAAAAAAGAAATCAATTGCTCAATCTTGAGCCTCTATGGCTAAGAAGAATCAAAATGAATCTATTGTTATTCCATAAATCAATTTTCAATAATAATTTGAACTATTCAATAAAATTTGATGCAAACAAATTTAAACGTAAACTGAAAAATAAAGAATATACACTACGTAAATTGCATCATAAATCATCCCTGAGAGCAAAATTTTTCTTAATTAAATACTCTAAATTATGGAATAATTTACCAATCTATTTAAGAAAAATACAAAACTTTAAAGCTTTTAAAACTAATTTTAAAAAGTACATCAACATTCATACTGTCCCCAATATCACTAATCATACAACGTTCGATTATTTTGTTGGTCTATGAGAAACTTCTTTTAATCATATTGCTTACATAAAAATCGCTATTCGCCCATCTAAATAAAAAATAATACTATTTTATACACATTGTTTACCGTTTTCCAACTATTGTTTATAATTTTTATCCATTTCTTTTCATATAACCCCCAGTTTACAAATAATCCAATCATGACCAAGCATTTTTCAAATTATTTTTAGTTCAAGTTGTGTGGGTAAACATTACCAACAAATTAAATTTGTACATTTTTATTTTTTATTTATTTTTAAAATATATATAACATTATTATTTTATTTAAATATATATTAACAATAATATATATATATATATATTAACATATTAAAAATTTTTATAATTGTGATTAGACCTGTAAATTGGTTTGTATCTCAAAAAATGCAATATTGTAAAAGCTTTTTTGAGTAATAAATTATTATTATTATTAATATAACAAGTTTGAAATTAAATTTTAAATATAGCTTAATTGTAAATTTTACCTAAAAATGTTTGTGTAAAAATAAAAACTAAACCGGAATTTTGATGCCTAATCCTAAATTATATAAATATAGAGTTAAAGTATAAAAACTATTAAATCAACCAAATTGTTATTATTTGTAATAAAATTTGAATATAAATTATTGCTTTTTACTTAATTATTTAATTATGAAACAAAGCCACAAAAAATTATTTCATTATTTATATTTAAGCAACAAAATTAATATTATAATAATAACATGATTAATTTATTAAATTATATATATAAATAAGTAACAGATTATAAACTTGCATTCAAAAAAATTAAAAGTATATAATATTGTTTTTGTAATTTCACATTTAGTGTTAATGATTTAATTAAACTTCTGAACCAGTTATCATTTAACAATTTTCGTAAATAACGTATATCTTGACAACACTATATCAATATTTTATTTACATTATAGTATTAAATATTGTATAAAAATACATTTTAATTAAAATAATAATGTAAATTGCATTGACTTGTTTACAAAACAAGTCCTTTTTGACTTATAAAACATTGTAAACATAATGATTACAGTTAATAAAAATAATATGTAAATAGTGTAAAAACATAATTTAATGTCAAAAAATAAAATTTAATAAGCGATTGTAGTTATTTACAAATTAAGGTTAAGGGTATTATTACTAACTCCATAAAACCTAAACATTTTTTGTACAAAATTATTGTTTTTTTTATAATTATTAATGCAAACCACAGTTTTAGTATATAACAAATAATTTAAAAATAGTTAATAATTTTATACTCACCGTTTTTATTGCTGGAATATTCAACAAAAAAGTTTTAGTAAAATAAAACTACAGTCAGAATTGCCGATCGAAACAAGGTTTACCCAGGTTTCAATATAGCACTATATTAACTTGATCATTTTACCATAATTACATTACAGTCAATAAAAATATTTAAAAAACTAGATATTGTGTGCTAACTAATTTAAAAACTTAAAATTTTACATTTCTTATTTAAAAGATCTGTTAAGAAGTCTTCGGAATAGATAATTGGGTTACAGACAAAAAGATAAACCCCGGTAATAAATAAGCATAATAAAAAGTATTAAATATATTTTTAAATGTTTTTAATGTAACATTTAATTAATATAAAAACCAAAACAAAAATATATACAATATTTTTATAATTTTATTTACAAATAATTTTTTTATATTTTAAAATTATTATTTATTAATTAATTAATATTGTTTATATAAAAAATGTTAATACATTTATAAATTTAACTATTTGATTTAATCTAATAATTGACTTGTAATATGCAACAATTGACCTTTATCAAGGTTGTAGATTTTATAAACGCGGCTTCCTGTACTTTAAATGTCATGTGTTTTGGTTAATAAAGTAAGCATTGTATTTTAATTTTTAATTTTAGATTTTAACAAATTTTAACTGTAGATTTAAAGAAAAAAGTAGAAGAGTTACTAAAAATGTTTTTATAACAAGCACTAATCAATTAATGAAACTGTCTTATAATACCTATAATTACAAAGTGGGTAAATTAGAAAACGTACACGGTAATTTTAGTAAAAATAGTTTAATATTTTTTAGGTATTAAAAACAATTATGCATTAAAATTTTCTACAAAATGTGTCAACTCCGAAATAAGGTACATGGTTTTTGAATAGTTTTTTTATAAAATATTTGTTTATAATGGCATTTTTTTAGTTAATAACGCCACATGATGAACTTGATTATTATTTATACACCACAATTATTTGTATTAATTTTTATTTGTAACATGTGTACAAACGCATTAGTATATATAGGATGGATACTGTTATATTTTTTAGTTATATATATATATATATATATATATATATATATATATATAATACTTTTATGGGTGCGTTTTTGTTTCCAGCTTCAGTTTTAAAATTCGTACATTTTTTAGGAATTATCTATGTGTTCTTAAATGACAACAGTAAATTATTTTTAAAATGTTATATTAGTATTGTCAGATTCACTTGTATAATAAATTTACTAGGTTTTTAAGTCAACCAGGATCACTGTACAGCTGTTTCATCTTTATTTAAGGCGCTGGCCTGACACTAGATAGGGCGTGGGTTTAAGTTCATGTGTGTAAAACTTGAAAGGTATGCGCTGCTGATGATTCTAAATAAGGATGAAACAGCTGTACAGTGCTCCAGGTTGACTTGAAAACCTAGTAAATTTATCATACAAGTGAATCTGACAATACTAATATAACATTTCTAAAAATATATAATCCCTTAAAAACCCATTGTTAAGTAAAGTATTTGTTTTACATTTGCTTAAATTGTATTACAAATATTATTGTTAATTGCACAAACAAGTAGTGTATATTGTATTTTTATGGTTTATACTTAGTACTATCTATATAATTTGTTTAACTTTACAGTATTTTTTATATTATGAATTAAAAATGTAATATTCGTTTGTTAAGAAACATTTTTATGAGTATATGCTAATTATTTGTTTAATTAATAAATCAGTGTATTTACAAAGAATCTAAAGATTGGTTTATTTTGTATGTACGTGACGAAAACTTTGTATTTATAATAAACAGATAAGTAATTAGGTTTTCCTTTTTATTAACAGAATCTTTGTGACTGTGTCACTGTTTACAAAAATTAACAAGACTGTATTTTGTCAGAGTTGTCTTTTTGTTTAATAGCTACTTATGATATACCCATACTTTAAGATATTTTCTATGTATCCTAGATGTATGCTCGCACCCATTTAACAATGTCCATTTGTACCGTTTTGTAGTCAGCACTTGGTTAGTGTTAATATGAGTGTAGGATGTAGCTCATTGATGGATGCAGAATCAGCAATATCATCATTATTGAAAGTTGAGATTTTATAAATAGTACCAAAATATTTTAGAAATATTAGTTTTTTATTATACAGTGCACTATGCAAATTGGTAACAAATTATATATTATTTATTTACTAATATGTTTGAATTTTTATAATTATTTTATTAATTTTTATGCCGGTTACATTTATTTTGATATTTTAGGCGATTAAATCCACTATCTAAATATCAACCTCGTCCTCCCGTTGTTGCAATTTTAGGCCATGTTGATCATGGAAAAACAACTCTTCTTGATGCTTTACGTGCTAGTCGAATTGTTGATGAGGAATATGGTGGGATTACCCAACATTTAGCGGCTTTTACTGTTTCATTACAATGTGTTGCGTTGAATTCAGGAATGAATGATCCTAACGTTTTGATTAATTTCTCAGATAAAATAACATTTTTGGATACTCCTGGTCATGCAGCTTTTAAAGAAATTAGATCGCGTAGTACAAAAGTTACTGACATAATGTTACTTGTTGTTGCAGCCGATGATGGTGTCAAACCACAAACGGTAGAAGCAATACGTTTTGCTAAGTTAACAAACAGTATGTTTATTATGTAGAAAGAATGTTTTTGAAGAACATAAATTTATTCAACATAAATTTTGACTATTTTTAATTTGTTATTAATGATATCTTTATTATTTATTTGCTAGCTCCGATTGTTGTAGCAATTAATAAAATTGACAAACCAGGGTTGAATATGGTAAGTAGTTTGATTATTTTAAAAATATATGTTTTATAAAGTCATTGTATTTGTGTGGACTTGTGTGGGCTATTGTGTTTAGTTTAAATTTTGAGGGTTTGAAGTAAGTAGAAAGTAGTTGTTTTTTTCGATTTTGTAAAATTTTATTTTTATGAATTTTTTAAATTACATTTTTGACATCGCTGTTGTTAAAACGATATTGTTATATAATGATGGAGTTGGATGAAAAATCTATTTCTAATAGTTATTTTTCAAAGCACTAAATATAAGTACTATTTAGGCAGAATTATTGTTATGCAAGTTAGTAACAAAACACTTGCTAAATATCATAATTAGAATTCAAAATTAAGGATTTAAATTAAGTTTTATGTTAGTTGAAATTATTATTATTATTGCTATTTTAATTATTAATACATTAAGCTTTAATATCTCACTAGAGATACATTCAGTGTAAGATAGTGTATAATAAGGTTTTTGTAGGACATTTATGACATTAATAGAATTTTTAAATTATGTGAACAGTACTAAGTTGGTTTGATATTGTTGTCTGCCTTATACTTTATGGATAATGTTTTACATATATATTTATTCATCTATAATTTAACTGTAGCCGGTCCTATGTCCGGCCGAGAAAGGAGGAGGTTTAGAGCGCTATGTTAGCGACATTTCCTTTTTGGAAAAAGAATGCTGAAGAAACAACACGAGGATGTGATCTGATTAAACTACAGCAAAGAAGTTAAAACATAACTATCCCGATGACAGGTTTGATTGCAAAGGCCGAAACGGAGTTCAATATTTAATTCGAAATATCACATAGAACGATATTGGTATCTAATCTTAAACGTTTATTATTTCACTATGCTCATCTACATATTGAGTACTATTTTATGAACTTATTTTAAAATGATTTATGAATCTAGCGTTATATATATACACATATACATGTATATGTACATGTATATGTACACATATAAACATTTAAACACTGTACAATATTTTTTAATAAACAATTTATAGAATTATGTTATCGATTCATTGGCTAAATATGGTGTTGTAACAGAGAAGTTAGGTGGTCCCGTTCAAGCTGTACCTATATCAGCCTTGAAACGCAGAAATCTATCTAATTTAATGGAAGCTTTGATTGTGCAAGCTGAGTTAATGCAAATAAAGTCCGATCCTGACGGTCCTGCTGAAGCTGTAGTTTTGGAATCTCAATGTGAACCATCACTCGGGTATATTTTTTAATTTTTAAAAATAGTAAATTATTTTTAATAAATACCCTTAATTTATTTTTTGTTGGGAATTGTTTTCTATTAATACAAATTTAAGACAATTTAATGTTATTTATTAAATGTGTTATAATAATTTAATAATGGATTGATGGTCAGTTTAATTATAATTGTCTCATACTGTGCGAAAAGTACTACATAGTTATGCAGTTGGATTCCTTTCAACAAACATTTATTCGCTAATTATATGCGAAATGTCTTAATCAACCATTATTTATCTGTTATCAAATCTAGCAATTATTCAATCGCGCATTTTATAAATATTATGAGATGTCTATATATATATATATATATATATATATATATATTGTATATATATAACTGCCTTTTATCAGTAATCGTATAAGAAATTTAGTTTTTAGTGTTAACAGATTGAATTTTGTTTTAGGTTACTCGTAATTAATCAAATTTGTTTACCGAAAACATTACATACATTCACTTTTATATGTTTGAGACTGACGAGAATGTACCAAATGAATTCATTTTCTAGTTTATATTTTCTAGTATTTAAATTTACCTTTATTTGTGTTTTAATCTGTTTGATCTATCCGGAAATGAAATTGTTGTGGATTGTTTCATACCAATTTTTTTCTTTTATTAAATTAACTTTTTTGGATTTAGGAAAACTGCAACATGTTTGGTCATTCATGGTCAGTTAAAAGTATCTTCCCACAGCGGTCCTCTTTTATCCGGTGAAGCTTTGTGCACTCCACGAATTTTGCTAAATGACATGGGAGATCCAGTGAAATCAGTTAGTCCTGGGTTCGTGGCTAAGGTAGCTGGCTGGAAACAATTACCGTTAGCAGGATCCACTGTACTTGAATTAGAATCTATTGTAAGTTGTTTTTGAAAATTATTTTTTGTAATGTGATGTAAGTCACTTCAGTGTTACCTATAAATAAGTTACTCGGTGAATTCATTTGAATTAACATTATAAATTTTAAGATTGTTGGTTTATACAGTCATCGTGGATGTGATTGTCTTATTTAAACTCACATCTAGTGATTGCTGAATATTGCAGTGGTGGTAATGATACCTTCAAATCTATATGTATAAATAGGAGTAAGTAGAAAGCATTTAATACAGATTTATCTAATTATTATGTAGTTGGTAACGTGGTCACTTCTTTATTAGTTCTAGGTTCGTAGAACATATCAAACGACCATTTTCTACGGTTACATACATGAAGAAAATTTTGCAAAAATTAACGACGCTGTTTGATGTTTTGACAAAAATGTCGCTTTTACATAGTTAAATATGGTTTACATGTACCTTGGAGTACATTGTAAGTACTCTGGATGTATGCTTGGAATGCTAATGATCCTCAGGATTTGAGTAATGTTTATACAGTTTGAATTTCTAATGATGGTGATATTCTTGACTGTTCGTCCTTCACGTGGTGCATCTTGGACTAGATGCCACTAGGCATCTAGACTAATAACAGCAGGGTCCGAGTGCACAGCGGTATAACTGGGCTTCCACTACGGCGGGTGGGTTTGACCGTACACCCAGGATACTTTAAGGGTATCTTAAAGTATACGTCTACCATATATAGCCGTTAGGCTAGGGGAAATAATTCTGACAAAAAATCAGGCAGTCTCGTCAATCTTTGCGAACAGTGGTGACGTCACAATGATACCGTCTATAGAGCCATGAAACTTTGTTATTCTTCTACGTTTGTTATGCTTATCAAACCTTCGAAGTTGGTCGTTTATATGCATTATAAATATGGAAAATAATGTATAGGGTGACCACGTCACCAGTCAAAATGAATGAAATGGATAGATGTGTGTTTGCACCTGTCCGCTCAATCTTGTATGCACTGCATGGAATTTTACCATTTTTGGAAATTGAGTTTTCATGAATATCACTTAAACCCTCAGGATTATTAGTATTCCAACAAAATTTTGTATTTTACTACTGTGTAAATTTAGAATTTGGACATTTCAAGTCAATGAAATTCAAGTTTTTAAATTTTATGTCTTTCACATATAACTTTAGATTTATCGTTGTTATTGTTTGCATTACTTTGTCAATTAATATTTTTAAAGTAGCTAAAAATGAGCAATAATCAGAATTTTTATAAAAGAGAATACAAAGGTTTTTACTTAAATTTAAAATGTTTAGTGTAATAGTACCATCTAAAATAAAAGGAACAATGTTTGATAGAAAATGTCAACGTTTGTTGTAGTATGTAACTTGTTTATTGTTGTTTTATGATTGTTTAAAATAAAGTTTGATTGATTTGTACTTTAAATTATTCGTTTAGGCTAAAGCAAATCAGTTAATACGTGAAAGAAAGCGTTTTCGTTTAGACGAAAAATGTCATACTGATCGCGAGGTCTATGATAATCGATTGGAAGAATATAGGAAACGTTATCATGAATTTGTCCAAAGTATTTCCAGTATTCCTAAGGAGAAACGAAAAATGGTTGTTTATTTGTATAGAATGTACCAACATATTTTTTATTATACTAGCTAGGGTAGTAAATCAATTTTAACATTTACGATTTTTCAGTGGTAACATATTCCGAATATTAACAGTACATCCGTAGCTCAGTGGTTAAGGCTCTGGCTTGACACCAGATAGGGCGTGGGCTCATATTTATGTGTGTGTAAAAACAGTTGAACATGAATTTATTATTCAATTGAATCTGACAATTCTAATAAAAACCTTTGAAAACCCATTAATAAGTATATGATATAATAATTATTTTGAAGTAGTTAACTTATAGAAAATTTTAGCCTTTTGTATGGATGTAAACTACAGTATCTAAGATGTAAATGCTATAAAGAGATACAATATTTTAGGTTCTCATTACATTTTAATAAGACATATCACTAATTTAAGTAAATTACGAAACAGATATGGCTCAGTGCTAAGATTGTTTACTTCCAGACTGTTGGGTAGTTTCAAATTATACATAAATCAACTAGAGGTGATTCGGTTTACTTTTTCTTATTGGGTGGTTGTGCCCCTCGATAAATTATGGGGTTAATTTTAGTAAAAGTGATATTTGATGAATAATTATTGAACGAAAAGGATTTTTCTATATTACTTGATACTAGATATGAATTAAATATTAAACAATTTTTATCTAGGTAGCAAGACCTGATTATTCTCAAACTCTGTTGAAGCAACAAAATCAACATTCAGTTGTATTGATTATAAAATGTGATGTTCAAGGCAGTGTAGAAGCGATTGAATCGCTACTTTCAACGTGTCACTATGATTTATGCAGGATTGAGATTAATCAGTTGGCAGTTGGTCCTTTGACAGAATCTGATGTTGAAGCTGCTAAAGCTGTAAATGGTTAGTGTTTTGTACTATATATATATATATATATATATATATATATATATATATATATATATTGTACGGCATATTGAACGATTGATTTCATTGGCTTGATAAGCGTAACAAACGTGTATATATATACACATTTGTTACGCTTGTCAAGCTATTGAAATCGATTGTTTAATATGCCGTATAAATATGGAAATAATGAAGAGGCGACTATGCCACCACCAACAATGTACATGGTCACCTCTTTATTATTTCTATATTAGTAGAGCATATTAAACAGTCTTTTTCCACAGTTTCACATACGCAACAAAAATAAAAATTAACAAGCTTTCATTAACTACCCTTTTAGTGAAAGTTGTTCTATCTTGAAACAGTAAAAACCAAATTAACAAACATAGGACCAATGAATGGCACACTTGGGTTTTACACAACTAGCCCAAATACCTTCAAGTTTAAATCTAAAAAGTATTGACAACTGTATTTTTAGCCCATATTCTTTTATTCAATACAAACACATTGGCCAAAACTTCGGAATTGGCCAAAGCAAATAAAATTCCAGTTACGTATTTTAATATTATCTACCGTTTGGCCGAGCACGTTCGCGATTTACTAGCTCAATATTCGCCAAAATTGTTCATAGAAAATGTCGTTGGTATGTTTTGCATTGCTGATTAAAATTTAATGTAAATATTTTTTTTCAGTTGATAATTTTTTTCAACATTGTTTTTATTTGAACATCCGGTAGTTTTAATGATCGTTGTTTGAAAATTGTTTATTTTTTATTTGAATTATTACGGAATAATTAATGCTAGTTTTACTGTTTACTTCTATTGTCTTATTGTGTTCTCATTGAGTTTGAGGAATTGAATAGTAGTTATTTTTATGTACTTTATTTTTGATGAGTGGTACATCTGACACTGTACATCTACGTGATGCATTCTAGAGTAAGAATGAAGCGGAGTAGGCGACGAGTACACAACGGTATATCTGGACCATTACTCTAGTGTCATATTGAAATATACCTTAAGTATATATAGTCATTTAGCTTAGTGAGCTTATTTTGACAAAAAAGTGTAACCCTCGTCAATTTATGTGAACAGTGATGTGACAAGTGTGCTGTTTCTTGGCTGGGAAATTCAATTACTTTCTGACGTGCATTCAAAGATATTCATCGGATAGATAAAACAATCCATGTTTTGGGAATTTATTAATAACAAAGAGGTCTTTCTGTTACCCATTGAAAACCGAATTATATGACTGTTTAAATTATTTATGAATATTGCGAACACTATTGTATGAAGTGCATGCTGAACCAATTCTTTAAAGGTTCAACATTCAGTTCTTACTATTTTATTAAACGGTTGGAAAGTTTTAGGCAATTTTTTAATACATTTGCTACGCTTATATTTATGAAAACGATGTTGTTTTAAAACTGAAAATTATTTTCTTTGATATTTGATACAAAAATTCATGTTTATCATAATTCTCAAAATGTTTTTAGGTGAAGCTGAAATTTTACAACTGTTCGAAGTGACCGACAAATCTTATAAACGAGGTAAAAGGCCAATTCCTGTTGCAGGGTGCCGTTGTACTAAAGGATTTTTTTTAAGTCACCTAAACAAAGCGAACACAATACTTAATGAACGAGGTACGAGTACATATATATATATATATATATATATTCAGGAATAAACTCTTTGCACGAAGCTGCTAAAAACACATTTAACTTGTTTGATTTATGTATATTAATAAAATTTGTTTAATGATGTAAGCGTCAGAGGTTTATAACTATCACTCCTGATAATTATATTCATACTGTCACCACATTTAGTCAGATAAATCGTCACTGTTAACACGATTAATTTTTACAATTAATGGTGTTTTTAGTTTGTATTACCCTAGATTTTACATGTTATCTTTACCGTTGATTGCAAGCAGAATGCTAAATACAGAAAAGAAACATATCATAGCGAAGTAACTTTACAAATTTCCATCTAAATAGCTAAAACATGACTACATGATTTATTTGGTGGATTACTAGTCGTGAGCGCTGATAACCTTACCGATTTTGTCCAAAGACCCACTCGTCAGTCTACCGCTCTAAATTCAACTTGGTCACCCTGACATATGTTACATTCATTCATTTTGGTTGGTGACGTGGTCACCTCTTCATTATTTCCCATATTTGTACGACATATAAACGATCGATTTCGATGGCTTGATAAGCGTAACGAACGTGGAAGAATAACAAAGTTTCTTGGCTGGTAGACGGCATCCTTGTGGCGTCGCCATTGTTCGCAAAGGTTGACGAGGCCGCCTGATTTTTGTAAGGGTTATCTTCCTTAGCCCAAGGGCTACATACGGTATACGTATACCTTTAGATACCTTTTAAGTATCCTGGGCGTATGTTAGCACCCACCCGCCGTAATGGAAGCCCAGTTATACCGCTGTGCACTCGGACCCTTCTGTTACTAGTCTAGTTGCCTAGTGGCATCTAGTCCAAGATGCACCACATGGAGGACGAACAATCAGGAATATCACCATTATTAGAAATTGAGACTTTACAAGCGTTACTCAAATCCTCAGGATCATTAGCATGTTACAAAGTTAATAATGATAACACATAAATTTCAAGGTTTTGGATACTCATTTAGCTAAAACTGTTGTTTGTTTACTAGCTCCAAACAATACAAATTTGTTCAAACACCAAAATGTTGTCTAACATTACATGGCTCATGTTTCACATCTACTGACCTTATTATAAGCCAATTGTAAAAACCTGATATTTTATATTTTTGCGTTTGCAATGCCACTTAGAAATGAACGACTTGAACAATCCCGTTTCTATCTACTATCGTGTCATGAGAAAACCTCCGATTACTACCAACGAACAGCAGACGACCGAAGATGAATTGCTTAGCAACACGTACAATCCCGATGCGGTTTTGGTGAGTCAAGCCAGTTGTCATTCGTTGCGACACGAAAAGAATAACATCCAGTTGGTTCGCAAAGGATCCGACTGCGGACTGGTGCTTACCTCTTTTGAAGATGTTGTCCAACCGAATCAGAAAAATTTACAAAGTCATACATCGTTCGTTTCAAACTGGCAAATCGGTGATGTCGTTCAGTGTTATGTGATCAATGTGGAAATACCCAAAGTCAGTTGGGAATTTGAAACCAAGTCGATGGATGAATACGAGTCAAATGAGTAGAATCGTGCTACTAGATTGGATTTTATTTCTAATTGAAGTAATTGCGTTTATTAGTGTTGTTCAAATGTACATACTGTGATTTGACTTTGTTTTATTGATAATTATGGGATGGTTCAGTATTGATTGGCTAGATTGTTGAATCCGAGTGAAATAGCACGCTTTTCAGTTTTATAATGCAAATTTAAGAAAACAACAAGTGTGGTGTTTATCTTAACTGAATAAAGTTGATACGCCTGTAGACTATACTATTAATTGGATTACTTTAGTTGATAATAAAACGGTAGAGAAGATATCTTCTTAAAATAATTTTTCAACACAATTAAAGCGGAATTATATCTACAATTAATTAAAAAACAAAACAAATTATATAACATAGTGGGCATATAAAAGTTTTTGTTCATGAATTTGTATGATATACATATGTCGTATAACACCAATATGCTGTCAATTTGTGCGCTTATATTTCGGTACAACTGTCTTTTAACTCAAGATACATTTACAAATCAATTTATACCTATATCGCACACGTATCTCAGCCAAACAAGCACACAGTTTACATATTTCAAAAAGGTTTCCACAAACGATTGACTAAATTCTAATATGAAACTAGATAGTAATTTCCGTTAGTTTATCAAAGTCCATTCAAAGCACTTTGTTTTAATTGATCTATATTTTTGATGGCACCTTTGGGATCGTCCTTGTGTGTCAGCAAATAGCCCTGAACTTGCGCCGAGCTCAAACTGACGTCTTGCAGTAGATTGGCGAATGTTTCGGCCAGTGGATGATGAATCACGTTGGTTGTCTGGAATGAGCCATTACCGCCATCCAACTTTGAATTGACCGGGTTTTGGTGGGGATAGAATCGATCGAACATTTGCATCAATTGCAAATGATCGCATAAACCGACGTGGACGCGCATATCTACGCGACCTGGTCGAATTAAGGCAGCGTCCAGACTAGGAAAAATATGAAGATTGTATAATAAATACATAAGCTTGCACATTCCAGCAACATGATAAAATAATTTTGTACAAAAATACTATATCTGAAAATATTGATTAATGATATTCTAAATAATTTTGTTGATTGATAATGTTTCACGATGCGATGCTAATGATCATAAAGAATTGAGCAATATAGAATTTAGTAGAGTCGAATGAAGACCCGCATTTGCAAAATTAATAGTTGAACTCGCATTCCTTGAGCACTACAGCGTAACGATCTGTTCTACTGCAATACAGTGCTAAAAATGTAGCGTTCCTTTTCCATTTTGAATGTTTAATAAAAATAAAAGTTGGTGGTAGAGCCACTTCTTTATTAGTTCCAAGTTCTCATAGCATTCCAAATGATTCCTTTCCAGTGTTCACGGTTTTCGTAGGCGTGCACGAATATGTCAGTCGAACGGCTTTGCAATTGTTTCCAAGATATTGTCCCGGCCAAAATAGAGTGAAGATCATCTTTAATAACATCCATCCAAGTACGTTTCTAACGACCTTTTCTTCCAATCGGAATTTGGAGAAGTCAAAGTTACGGAACGTGAGATTGCATCAGAATTTGTACGAAGAACGTGTCCAAACCAGCGCAATCTACGCTGTCGCGATACCAAAGAAGGAAGTTCGTGAAATTGGAGGTCATCTCGAATTTGGCTGTTACTGATCTTTTTCGTCCAATCCCTTGATACGGATGATGCAAAATGGGTGTTGTGCCAAATATATCTGAGACATCTTGCCTCAAATTTGTTGAGCTTCATGATCTCTGACCCTGTAAAAGTCCAGGTTTCAGCTGTATATAGAAGCACTGTGCAAATCATTGAAGAGAAAATGTTCATCTTTGTGTTAGGATTGATGTTTTTCGTCTCCACAGTGGATTAGCAAGTATTTCAAAGGCGACAGCAGCTAAACAAATTAGATGAACCACCGTTAGAAGTAATCAAAGAGCCCAGATACGTAAGTTGCTCTACATTGGGAAGAACAGTATCATTTAATACGATCCTCGCATCAGGAACCTGTGACAAAATGATAACTGTTTTTTGGGATTGATCTTCAGATCATATTCACCGGAAACGTTCACAAAATATCCAATATACACTGCAGCTGATCTTCATTTTCAGGTAGAAGAACAGCATCGTCAGCGTATTCTAAGTCAGTGATAGGCTTTGTACCAACATGCACGCCTTCCATTCGTTCAGAAACCTTGGCAATTTGTAACATCGATAGCATAGTTGAACAAAAGCGGAACAACCACACAGTCTGGACGGACACCACAGCAAATTTCGAACGTCTTTGTAATAGATTTGTTGCAAATGCGGATTGCAGCAATTGAATTCTTGTACAGAGCACGTAGGAGATTCACAAGTTTAAACGGGGTTCCATCACGTTTGAATGATTAATGCTAGAGTATTGTAAAACAATAGAACTTATGTGGAAACAGTAATATCGTAGTCCTAGGTACTTAATACCTCAAAAGTGGGAGTCAAATCATTATGAAGCTGTAACTCTAGCGTCATTTTTTACACAAAATAATTATTAAAAAAAACGAATAAATTTATTATTTTTTTGACCTAAGCCTCACTTATATAGGATAGTAATGTTGGGTATATGCGGTGCACACAAATCCGAATTAAAACATAATCTATGCGTTCATATTATTTTTAATTTCAAAAAGACATCCCGACAGCAAGAGGTCCAAAATTCATACCCAAGTACAACCTCTAGTCCAGGTTTGGAGAACCCGTTAGTACATATAAACCCTTAAACCAATACCTGCATCACAATTAAGGCAACATTATATCTAAATTAGTCTTTATTTCAGAATGTTTTTTAATAAATACTAAGAAGTAAAAATGATACAAAATATTATGTATTTATTTTAAATATATTAATACTGAAAGTCATTTTAAAGTCAACATCTATATAAACGTTATTATTCAATGCAGTTAACGAAATTTATAGAATTAATAATTTACGTACTTAATTTCATCTTCGTATTATTTAATAACTAAAATTCGTATTTATTAAACACGGCAATAACGTTGAAAAATTTAAAACACTGGGTTCCCTTTATAATTCCAAATAAAAATAATAGAAGACGTAAACTGTGAAATTAATTCATTTCGCATATTCTCTTCAGTTACAAACAATATATATATATATAATACTAGATTATCTAATTCAAAGTAGTGTTTTAACTCAATATTTGTCAGTTGGAAGTTTAAAGCTTTTATCACCGACCTACTCTACCACAAATATAACAGTCCAATCCTCGGCGAAATTCAATACAAATCATATGAAATCAAGCAAGACCACAAAATCTATGTAACTGTAAAGGTATACTGCATGTTTTTACCTTAACAAGAAACTAATTGATACAAAAATACATAAACATCCGTTGAAAGTAATAAAATAAACATACTGGTCTATATAATTGGTTGTCATAAATATAATACGACCATCTGTCGAAGTCACGCCATCCAGGGCATTTAACAAACCACTTAGCGTCAAGGTTGGCATCCCTTCATACGCTACAAACATACGTAAAAGTATAAATAATGACAGTGCCTGTTCATAGTAAATTTGGAAAGAGAAAAATTCAAAATATTAAACATAGCCAAACCTTTTGTTTGCAGCTTATCAATATTAGTTTTTGTACGACTGTGTACAGCCGCATCAATATCTTCTATCAAAATAATTGTTTGCAAAGGAGCATGAGTAAGAAGATAATCTAGACGATCGGCGGTCATTCCAAATTCACTCAAGTTCATAATGCTGATGCTGTAATCCAAGTGACCTGAAAGGTACAAAAATTCAGTTAAAAAGGGAATTATAATCTTCTAGTGCTTGAAAATTAAATAGATAAAAATGGATTTAAAGCTAGCCTTCTTTTCTAGAAAAGAACTTAAAATTGTTTTCATTTTCGTTTAATCACAAATACGTAACACATTGTAAAATTAGAAAATATATACATGTACCACTTGTATCACAAAACATCATAATAAATGTTTGATCTAATAATATTGGATATTAGCCAAAATTAATATTGCAATTTTTTATTTATTCAAATATAAACAACAAATGCCGGGGAAGGTGGTAGTGGCTAAAACGCTAGTCTCAAAACTGGGTAGACATGGGTTCGAGTCCCATTAATAACATCAAAATGCGAGCCCCAGTTTGGCTTCACTAAATGTCCACCCTCTAAAAAATGTTTCTTGCAAAACATTCAAGCAGTAAAAACCAATCAAATGTAATGAATGAGGACAATAATAAAAGCATTTGACTATAACAACGATAAACTAAGTTTCACGTCCATGAAACAATGTTCAATATAGTTTCACCCAACTCAGATATATTGGTTCCATTAAAAACTATAAAATAACTCGAAAACATCCAGATATAATTAGTGATAGCGTCACGTCCCTATTATCTATAAAGTTGAATAACAATTTAGACAATCTGCCGCTGTTTTCTGGAAAAATAACATCTTTTTTATTCAACTAACGCAAGCAAATTATCAAGTTCTTTGGCTAAAAAATGGCATATTTGAATTCTTTTTCTTTTTTTAGCCTATGTAATTTAACCTTACTTTACTTTTTTTTTGGACTGATGTTATACACTGCTAATTGTATTGTATTTTTAATAATTGTACATATTTTTGTGTGTGCTGAAAGCTACTTCTACTGAAGTATCCAAGCCAATAACCATAAATAAATAAATAAATAAATAAATATTTCTAATTTATTTACTTTTAAAAAACGACAAATCTGCATAATTATAAACTAAAATGAACTTTCTTAGTCAAACATCTTTCAAGTACCCTGAATGTATGCTTGCATGCATTCACCGAAGAAGTGCTGCTGTGCACTCGGTTTTTAATTCAATTTAGTCCTAGTAAAGGATATACCACATGCAGAAGTATTGCCATGATTGCAACTATAAACTGTATAAAAATAAAAAAGTTATTCGAATCTTCACTTATCATTATATTAATAAACTAATAAACTGGAAAATATTTATGTAAACAACCATTTTGTTTTGAGAGAAAATATTATGTAGAATAATTATTACTCTAAATTAAACTGACTATACAAGTTCAATGTTGTTAGTGAACTAATTACCTCTTCATTATTTCTATATTGTACAGCCTATTAAAAGACCAATTCCAATGATTTGATTAGCATAACAAATCATTATTATTGGTAAACGACATTCTTATGACGCCGCTACTGTTCGCGAAGATTTACAAGATCACCTGATTTTTTTAGAATTGTCTTCCTTAGCCCAACGTTTACATATAATATATGTGTACCATAAGATACCTCTTAACTATCCTGAGTGTATCCTGGCATCCATCTGCATCACTGAAACCCCAGTTATACCGCTGTGAACTCAATTTCCGCTGTGCTAGTCTAGGTGTTTGAGTGCACCTAGTCTAGGATGCGCCAAGTGAAAACGGCAGTCAAGAATATTACTAACATTGGAAATTGAGACTTTACAAGCATTACTCAAATCCTCAGGATTGTCAGTATCCCAAGTATGCACAAATAAAATGCAACTTAAAAACAAATCATTGTAAATGTCAAAAATAATTACTGCAATGTGAAAAAAACACGCAAACAAATAGCTTTCTTAAAGTTGCTAGTTAACATTTTAAAAATGACAATAATTTTTATCGAAGTTGAAAAAATTAAAACAGAATTTTTAAAAAGTTTAACCTAAAAAACATACAACCGAAAATTCGAAAAACATACCGGCTAAAGCGCTTATAAAACTTGTTTTTCCGCAACCCGGAGGACCATGTAATAAATAACCGCGATGATAAGGAATACCGCGATCTGTATACCAAGCTTGGTTATCTTGATTGTCAAAGAGAAAGTGATCGAAACGTTACTTTTTAAAGAACGTATTAGAAAAATGTAAAAAATAAACACTATAATAAAAAATTTGACAGTGTAGATAAATAAAATATATTACCTATCAAATGTAATCATATGGCTTAACACACCAAACTGCTGTAGATTGAAATCTCCCTACCAATACAATTTCACCAAAACTATCAGCGTTCTAAAAACCGTTCTAACCATAAAACCTATTCACCATTGCAACGATACTTTAGCTATTAGTACAGATCTTTCAAACTGTTCACTATTAAGTACATTTTTCAAAGAATTATAGCTTCATGGGATTTTTGGTAACTTTGGATAAATCTAAAAAGAAATGGCCTGTTGAAAATATTATTCTTCTCTATAACGAGAATAAATGTTAAAAGTCAGTCGTCAAACCAATCCATCGAAAATCCAAGACAACTAAACAAACAACTACGTTATTACAAAAAATGCATTGTAAGCGTTATTAATCAATAATAACGCTTTTCATTTTAATGAAACAAAGTAACCACATTATTAAGCAAAATGTTCTGGGATGACAGATCATTAATGTTCGATTTTATTAAAATGAATAGCTATGGAAACCCATCCATTAACCCGATGGAAAAGAAGGCCAGGCAGCCAACGGAAAACTTGGACAGACATTGTAGTACGCGAACTTAGTCCTTTTATTTATGCTAAACCCCCTCGTCCAAATGAATTATTTAAATGGGCGTCTGTTTGTTTACCCTATACAGCCAATGGAGATCATTAGAGGGGTTTAACTCGGGATGTAATTAACATTTAATGTGAGCACACCTCAAGTGTCGTTCTCTAAGTACACACTACAAAAGTTGACGTTTTTGCAGACATTTTGGTCTTTTTGACTACCCTGGGTGATAATAACCGGTGGGGGCTGTTTATCTCCGATGATAATAATGATGATAATTATTAAAATGCAAAGAGTAACCAAATGCTTCAACATACCGATAAATTCACGTACATCCAACAAAATTGCTTCACCAACACCCTCTTTCAAAATAACTGAATTTAGTGGTCTCCTCGGTCGTGGATAACCAAACTGACGCCATTCGCTACCGACAGCCTGAAAGAAATAATGTACAATCATTGACAAAAATATACGTTCAACAAATTTTCCCACTCCTTAAAACTAAAATTTATAATTAAATTTGATAGTACACTGATTTATCCTATGCACAATTAAAAATCAAAACACATATGTCAAACTGTACATTTAAATTACTCAACATTAGCAGGATAAGAACACATTTTAATTTCATCATCCAAAATTATATACAAGGAATTAACTTATACAACATTGTAAATTCACGATTGATTAATAAAAGCAACTACAATTGAATTAAAATACATTTTCGTTTCTTTCAAACAAATGTATTACCAGACAACGCTCGTATATTATGTACGTCCGCAAATAAAGTCTTGCTTCCATTTACGAATAATACTTCTTCTTATATAATTCATAAAACTACGATTGAGTATTATTTTACAATGAAACATTTTAATAATCAAAACAGTCTTTTATTCTAATATAGATACAGCTCAACTTTTTTATTTACAAAAAAAATTAAAAATACTTTATAAATAACTGTCCAACCCTTTTCTTTGGCAATTGCTTCTCGCCTCGCTTCTTCTAACAATTCTAAGAAAAAATCTACATTACGTCCAAACGAAGTCAACGTTACACTTTCAAAAGGAGCCATAGTTGCGCCTTGCAGCGTTTGTTGAGCACGTGTACGTTCGACGCGTATTAGACGCATGTTGTAAAACATGTAATGCACGCCGACACTGGGAATAAAATCGAACGCAGCCCGTATTCGACCGCCTTCCGTTCGAATAACATTGGTTTGCACGCTCAAGTGCTGACTTGGTCCGTGGGCTTGAAAATTATTTTTGCCATTCAGCATGGGACCTCGAGATTTGGCAGTAATCCAATTGAGAATCCACGGATATGCTGTGTCACTACTGGCAACTTCGAGTGTCAATGTGAAATTTCGACGAAATACCAAATTGGCCAGTTGACTTGTTTTACGCAAAATTGTCATTCCCACTCCAACACCAAACAAACCAGCACCAGCACTGAAATATGGATTGTCCTTGAGAGATGACGTGATTACATCATTGAGCAATTCCATAAAGCTACGAAAATACAACCTACGGGCATGATTAAAAGAAAACAAAATTCTATTGTGAACAAAGGCTTATTAATCTAAACTAAAAAATGGTCAAAATACCTACATTTATTTGTTTGTTGCTATTGTTTGAATAGTTAACGAGAATTATTTTTCATCAAGTGGACATTTGGCAAACTCCTAGACAACAGCCGTAACATAGTGCTAGTGATGGGACTCAAACACATACCCACCCAGTTCCAAGTTTCTGCCACTACGGCACAGCATTGATTAAAAGTATAAGGTAAATACGCCAATCAACTTACATCGGAAGAAAATTAGGCTTCCAAAGTAATATAAACTACATTCACAATATTCCACATACGAAGGATAAAATTAAGCCCAGCACAACCATTCACGTTATCAAACAAATTCATATAATGTTTAATTTAAACAAAATCGGGAGTAAACAGAATTCATTAAAATTGTCTCTCTGTTTTTCACAATAGTATTTATTTATCCATTTATAATCAGACTAAACATTATCGGCTGCAACAATAAAACGATTCAAGTTGCCGGGAGTAGCTAAGTTCATGAAACACTACTCAAACTTGAGTAAGTTCACGTGTCACAACTGGTACCGAATGTGTAAGGTCGTTCGGTTTTGCGAAATATTCGAAAATAGTGTAAGCAACCGAATAAAATAAAACTTAAAAATAACTAAAGCATCGACCTTGCGATAGCACATTGCTAAAAATCCAATGCACTTATAGGCGTTGTCAATTATAAACGAGTTTTAATTCACCATTATTTATTATGCAACATTTGTATGCCGATGTTTAACTCTTAAATAATTGAATTTAGAAAATAGTAATTAGATAATACAATAAACATGTTTATCCATCTCTTACAACTTCTTTCATAAAAAATTTATTAGCGTTAAAATTACATAGGGAGGTTAAAGTGCAAGGCTTAAAAGTGGATGAGTATAGATTTGAATCCCACTATTGGCACTAAATTCGGATTGCGGCCTTACTAAATGTTAGCTAGCCAAAATACATTTGGCGTTAAACTACTTAAATAATAATAACTAAACAAGTAAATCTTCGCAGCCTATTATTCAAACTATCATATAACCAATTTCATTTAACATATCTCTTCTATGTAAATTTTAAAGTCCAACCCGTGAGCTATTAATTTAATCAAAAAACTCATGCTGATAGCAAATAATCACATCGCATACACTATTTATCTATAATCAATTACTTATAATCAGTGGCTGTGTAATTTTAGTGTCAATCAATCGTTGAAAGAAATCCTCAAAGCCCAATTGCTTTGTTTAAATTATCAACTTACAATTGCAACGTGACATTTGAAATTTAATATCTAATCACCTTTTACCAATAATAACATTACTAGCTATCCTTCTTCCTTTTCTTTTTTTACAATTGTAATTCATATTTGTGGTGATGCTGTTGACGACATGGTCACCTAATCATTATTCCTATTTTCGTACAACATATCAAATTATTGACCCTGATGGTTTCATAAGCATAGCAAACAACAAAAGTTAGTGACAAATCCACATCTTCATCAATTCCAAGTTCGTGTAGTATCTCAAATAATCCCTTTCTATTGTTCACGGTTTTCGGAGACATGTCATAACAAAGTTCGTTGACTACTAAGTAGCACTCTTGTGACAGTGTTACATGTGACATAAACATACCTAAAAATACCCCTGAGCACCATGAATTTAAGCTTCCATTCATCCTCCAGAGTATATATATTTATATACTTAAGTATTCAACTTTGTAACAACTAAAATTAATTAATTTTTCAAAATCCATTAAATATAAATACCCGAGTACTAAAAAGCGATTAATTCACCTCGCCTAAACACACAATATTCAACTCTCAAAATTATAAATATTAAGCACAATCCCTTAAAAATAAAAAATCAAGCATACGAAATAAAAATCAATCACTGAAATACGTTTGCACAAAATCAGGATTTTCAAGAACATAACTGTACATTTGCATATGTTTATTAAAACATTTCTACATAATAACAAAGGCAGTAAAAATAAAATCCTTTATAAATCCAATTGTACATCAATTTTAACATCAAATTATTTGTACATGTAAATGCAAGCATTGCAAAACCCGATGTAATCAATAAACTATGGCCAGTTACTCATTGATGGAAGTTTAACACCCCTTGATTTCAACATCTTCCACATAGTCATAATAGGTTTCGATGTACGTGTATGCCAAACAAGTATCTGTTTATAGTCGAAAAGTAAAGAATTATTATTATTATTTTATCATTATTAACCTTAGATAACTTAAAACTAAAAAACAAACTTTGAATAAAACTTATGAATGTTTAATAATGTACCGGTTTCGAAAATCTTTCAATAGGTTAAATTACCATCCTAACACTTGTAAACACTTGTAACACTTATTAAAACTAAATTCATAAAAAGCGACCATACAGTTAGCAGAAAACAAATATATACTAGGTTAATAAACGAGATGACCTCTAACTTGAATGCTTATAAAAGTCAGGTTTCGGGGTGTTCTAGAGGTACAGCGCTCGATCTGGACTTCAGTAGGTATGGGTTCAAATCCTACCACCGGCACTAAAATGGGGGCCCACGTTCGGCTTCGCTAAAATGTCCACTGCTAAAAGATATCTCTCGTAAAATATTCGAAGTAGCAAACATAAAATTGTAAAAATAATAAAATGAAAAACAGTGAATATTATCGAAAATATTAAGGACGTACTTTTTATTACTTATGTATATATATATATATATATATATATATATCATTATATGATTTATCTTTGTAGAATGCTAATGATCCTATGGATTTGAGTAATGCTCATAGTTTGGTATACCTTTTATTAATACTCCTACAGTAAAATCTACGGATTGTTTCAGTAAAAGTTAGATGTGCTTAATGTAACTGAAGAATATTCGAAAAGATAATCATTTATGCTGTGTTCATCTTAAAATCCCGTGCACCTATTGTATGATAATATAACAAGCTTTCAAATTTATAATTAATAAAAAAATTAAAGCTTTAAATAACAAACCTTCTGACAACCATCCGCCAAAGGTTCTAATTCACTCCAATGTTTTAGTCCAAGACTAGAAATAAATTCAGATTCTTGCATACCAATAGGACGGTTATAATCAAACCGTGCGTTTTTGTGTTTTAAAATTAAATCAATATTAACTGCAAATCCTGCCATATCAATTGGAAATTTGCGATCGGGTTTAAAAACGGCCCACATACGAGAAATATAAGATCTGTTATGCATACTAGTAACACAACCTTCCCAGGGAAGTTCACCTGAAAATCCAACAGGCCATGTAGATATGCCTTTAGTGTATCGCATCTACAATTAGAAAAAGTATATATATATATATATATATATATATATATATATAATGACAGAGCCACCTCTTCATTAATTCCAAGTTCGGTCCAACAACTTAGCTATTGTTTCTATCATATTTTTCGGTAAAAATAACGTAGAGATCATCCCAAATGACATCCGTCTAAGAACGTCTTTGACCAATTTTCCTACTCTTCCAATCAGTGTTTAGAGTAACCAAAGTTGCAGCACGTGATATTGTATCAAGATTACTACGGAAGTGTCCAACTCGGCGCAATCCTTGTTAATGCATCATCAATGATGGAATAATATAAAAATGGTAATTTCTAATCTTCTTTCTTCTGTCGCCAAATAAGGACAATGAGAAGTGCATGTTATATTTATTTGAAACAACTTTCATAATCTCTAAACCAGTGTCCAGGTTTCGTTTGCATAAGGAAGTAATGTACAAACTATGAAAAAAAATGTTGACCTTGGTTTTCAAATTGTTGTTTTTGTCTCCAAAGTAAACTTGCAAACATGTCAAACTCAACAGCAGTAACTCTCAGCTAGAACACCATCTTCTGTGCATTCAAAATCGGTTATAGATGTTGAATCAACAGACACCTCTTCCCCATTCAAGAATACCTTAGTAAAAATAACATCAATTGCATTACAAAACAAGTGGTGCAACCAGGCAACATTTACGGTAGACTAATAAGCTTTTACCTTGTTGTCACGGCACAACTGTTCCAATTCTTTGTAAATTTTCCTACTGTTGTTGTGATGGCACTAATCAATAATCATCTAATATAAATTCCAAATGCTTTTGCTCGTTCTTCTCATAACTGTCAGAATTCCAGACACGATATTACTGCTTTATTTATTCCAGAAACTTTTATTGCTTGCATATAAAGATAACAGAAACTAGTAAACAGCCATTCGAGATAATTAAAGGAGGAAATGCCAAACTAACTGAATCAATCTTTTGTTTCACAATGTTCAGTATATACCACAATTCGGGATAACAACTAAACCTGACGAATAGGTTTTAAATAATCAGCGGATTAACTGTGAGTTGATAGTAGAACAAAGTACCAACATCGGATCTAACTTCGACTATTCTAAAACGCAGTTAAAATTAACACAGAACTAGTGAGTTAGCTGACTTTCGTTCCGCAGTCTTTATATGCGCGAGAGTTTTTAGTTGCACTAAATCAGTGCTTTCTAATAATAACGAAATTGATTTAAAATAAATATCTATTACAATTCCAACAAAATGTAGTCAAATGTTTCAGTATTGAGAAATTTGTCTGTGAAAACTATATTACATTATCCACGAATTTACTTAATTATTGCCGTTATCCCCTTGATCTCACAATTTCATCTAAGAACCAATCCAGAACTAAAATTTCATTTCATTTTGGTTGGTGACGTGGTCACCTCTTCATTATTTCCCATATTTATACGACATGTAGAACGATCGATTTCGATGGCTTGACAAGCGTAGACAAACGTGGAAAAATAACAAAGTTTCTTGGCTGGTAGACGGCATCCTTGTGACGTCGCCACTGTTCGCAGAGATTGACGAGGCCGCCTGATTTTTTGTCAGGGTTATCTCCCTTAGCCCAAGGGCTACATATGATATACGTATACCTTTAGATACCTTTTAAGTATCCTGGGTGTATGTTCGCACCCACCCGCCGTAGTGGAAGCCCAGTTATACCGCTGTGCACTCGGACCCTGCTGTTATTAGTCTAGATGCCTAGAGGCACCTAGTCCAGGATGCACCACGTGGAGGACGAACAGTCAGGAATATCACCATCATTGGAAATTGAGACTTTATAAGCATTACTCAAATCCTCAGGATCATTAGCAACCCACCAGAACTAAAATTTATTTATTAAGTACTTTTTAATTCATAAAAAGAAAAACAAACCAATTAAAAAATTAACTTTGTTAAATTATCAAATCACATTAAATATACCTTACTAATAATTAACAAAACAATGCTATTAAAATGTGTATACCTCTCTAAAAACCTGCAAACTGTACGAATTATCGTCATCCGCAATATATAAAACACCTTTATCTTTTCCAAAATTAATGTTGTTATGTATCCATTTCAATCCTAAATTTCTTTGTTTAATTCCTTTAGGTCGAAACCAAAAAGGTTCGTCTGTACGAGGCTTTTCTTTTAACGGTGTTTCTACATTCAAATGAACGTAAGGAATTCCACACTCGTGTAAAATACTTGAAACAGGTCTTTAACAAAAAATAAACATGCAAAGTATTTAATACATATTTGTAAAAACATTCACTTCCAATCTTAATATCTTTCAAATATATTTTTATAAATCAGATTAAAACCTTAAATAATAATTTTAAAAATTTTTTTAAATCAGAGTATTATGTATTTACTAAAAACTATATTGTTGTACATAAATTTTATTTCTTTTAATTAACAATGTAAGCATAATTTCTTAGACTGTCAAAACAAAAGTCACGATAAAATCCGTTTCGTAAATATTAGAAATAGAAGAAAAACATTTTTCTATTATATATATATATATATATATATATATATATATATATATATATATATATATATATACATCCATCAAACATTATTACGCAACTATTTTATTATAATTTTCATTTACATAAACGATAGATTTCGAGGGCTTAATAAGCGTAACAAACATTGAAAAATAACAAAGTTTCTTGGCTAGTAGACGGCATCTTTGTGACGTCGCCACTGTTCGCAAAGATTGACAGGGTTATCTCTCTTAACCCAAAGGCTACATATGGTATACGTATACCTTTAGATACCTTTTAAGTATCCTGGCTATATGTTCGCACCCACCCGCAGTAACGGAAGCCCAGTTACACCTCTATGCACTCGGACCCTGCTGTTATTAGTCTACATGCCTAGGAGTACAAAGTCCAAGATGCACCACGTGGAGGACGAACAGTAGGAATATCACCATCATTGGAAATTGAGACTTTATAAGCATTACTCAAATCCTCAAGATCATTAGCATACCTAATGTTTAATTAACAACAAAAAACTTACCAACTCAATATATTTGTATTACATCTTGTTAGACATATATTTTAGAGGCTATACTAACGTTTTACAACAAAACAATGCATTTTAAAATGTCCTTAAAATTTAGCTCTGTTAAAACGCAAATGTCCTAAACAGTAACATATAAATATTTTCTTTTTAAATATACTAGGAAAAATATAGAAATACTAACTAATTTTAAATTTATCTACATGCAATCAATAAGTTGGTGACATGGTCACCTCTCCACTATTTCAATAATCAAACGATTGTTTCTCATAATTTAAATGTAATTAAAATTTAATGTACCCAATAAATGTAGGAAAATAATGTTTCTCATTTAGTAAACTAAATTCTAGTGGCAGTACCAATGTTGACAAAAATTAAAAAGACCTTAATTTTTTTCAATTGTTCTCTTAACCCAAAGCTACACTTAGTATATACATCACAGATATCTTTTAATAACTTTGGATGTAAAACCATATGTCAAGGCCAAAACCCAGTTATACTGTTGTGTACCATATTAGTCAAATACAAGATGCACCTAATAGAGGTTTGGCAGCAGGATTATTACACCATTAAAAATTAAAATTTTATAAACACTACTTAAACACTCAATATCATTAGCATTCCAACTAAATTCAATCAAATTTTACAATTTGACTAACTAAACTTGAGATAAGATGCACGTCATGCTACATAGCAAATGGGATAAAACTTTAAATTTCTTTAATTGTCTCTTAAAAATTATTAGTGCTTTTGCATCGTAGTACAAAATTTGATTTATTGTTATCTTTGACTTTATATTTCCATTATCTTTTCTCATTCTGAAAAAATTAATCCATTCCACTATATTTCAGTTTTTCATTTACTTTCCAAATTCCATCTATCGATATGAATTTCCACCCATTATCTGATTCCTCATTTCCCATTTCCATAAACCCCTTTATAAAAATCCTGTTACTAGAAGGTACCTGATTAAACTGCACGCAAACCTACAAAACATTGTTTTACTAGTCAATTAATACAAACATAGATTAACTGTAATATATATATATATATATATATATATATATATATATAACATACTCCGTTAAATTATTATTATCTTCAACAACAATCCATAAAATATTTTTAACATTACGTAAAGTATTGCACAATCTAGTTAATTCAGCTCTTTGCGTATCTCTAGTGTATGTAGCTGTGAGAATATATATAGTTGGTATCAAACAATCGACTTCAACTGGATTTTGCGACAAGTTCAAATAAAATATCAGTATAAATAAAAAACTAAATAATATTAAATAATTTACAACGTAAATTTTGTAATTTTTTAAAAACATTGTAAAAAAGGGTTACAAATTTTCTTTTTAAATTATATGATATATAAATACCAATGTTTAAATTTATATTTGATTACTTATTTGTAAACTTTAAAAAAATAACTGTTTTGCAAAATAAGAGTAGATATTAAACCGTTGCGATTAAAACCAAATGCAATAAAAACAATTCACTGCATAACAAGTTTTTAAACTACACGAATGCAATAAATGTTTCGACAAACAATTGATATGTAATATCATTACGAACGTAATTAAAAACTGCTCAACCTTCAGTAAAAGCATTTAAACCCTTTAAACAAAATACTTCTTTTGTTATTTAAGATATTTTATAAACTTGTTATATATTTAATACATTTTAATATATATATATATATAATTAAATAAATAAATAAAACTTTTTAATTTGTTGTTATTTAAAAAAATAAAAAAATTGAGGTAAGGCGCGCGTCACGCTACACGTCCGTTGGAGCGCTATTAATCATTTTCTTTTTTTTTATTTTTTGAAAATTATTGTAGTGTTTTTGAATTGTAATACGTAACTTGTTCTATTATTACTTTAGCATATTTCTAATTTTTACTCGTTTTCTATAATTGTTAATTTTCACTATCTACCTTGATTTTATCTTAATTTCATATATTTTTCTGTGACTAATCCCCTTTTACCTCACTAGAATTCACTTTTTTTTGGGTTTTCTCAATATTTCACGTTTCCGATCCGTACATTACGAACGGTTTCACTGCGGTCTTAAAAATTTTACCTTTTGTCTTTGCTATTATCTTTTTGTCGCACAGATCCCCTGTAAGTTTCTTCCAGTTATACCATCCTGCTTTTATTCTTTACGCAATCTTTGCATTTAAATCCCCATTCTCTTTTGGTAATGAATTAAGGTATTTAAATCTTTTCACTCTCAACAATCCTTGGTGTTGCATTTTGATTTTCCTACCATTTTCTTTTGTTATACTCATGTATACTGTCTTTTGCTTGTTAATTCTTAGTCCTCGATCCTCCAGTGCCTTTCCTTATTGCTCTAACCATCTTTCTAAATCCTTTTGTTTTCTATCGCATAAAACAATGTCATCTGTAAATAGAATACACCATGGAGATTCCATCTTAATATTTCTTGTTATCAGGTCCAGAACTAGATCAAACAAATACGGGCTTAGTGCTAAACCCTGATGTAGACCAACTTTTAGTAAAAACTCATCAGTGGTTTTTACCAACGTTGTTGCGTCATCGTACATATCTTAAACAATCTTTACGTACTTTTTAGAAAAACTTTTTACTGTCATGCTCCTCCACACTTCCTGTCTCGAAATCCGATCGTATGCTTTTTCTAAGTCGATAAACACTATATGAAGTCTCTTCTGTTTCTCTTTGTGTCTTTCCATTGTTGTTCTTAGAAAAAAGATTGCATTATTTGTACTACGTCCAGACATAAATCCAAAATTTTCTTCTCCAATATCTGTCTTTTTGCGAATTTTTTTATTAATAATTTTTTATCGAAGTTTTAAAGTATGTGACATAAGCTTTATACCCCTATAGTTACCACAGTCTTGAACATCTCTCTTCTCCTTGTAAATTGGGGTGATAACCCTTTTTCTCCACTCGTTAGGCATTTTCTCTTTGTTCTATCGCGCGCGATTTTCGATTAACGATAAGTTTAAATTTTTTGCCCTCTCTTTAATCAAATTGCATTTTGCATATTTTTAAATATATTCCTTGGTTTTTCTTACTATTTGTTTAGAAATACCATTGTTTCTATTATTGATAATTAATTTTTCGTTTTGTTTCTCGTTGCTTATACATAAATGGACTCACACGCAAATTACTGTGGACGGCGTGGGTGTAGTAAACTTGTAAAAATTGGGATGATATGTTCCTCATGCGATGTATGGTTCCATAAATGTTGTACGGGACTTTCAATAGCTAGTTACGCTTTTTACGCCCATTCGGATGAAGATTTTATCTGCAGGGAATGTTTGCATAAAAAATGCAAACCCACTAAAGAAATAGGAGTATTGTTTGAGAATAAAGTGGATAACATATAAATATTTAGAAGATAACTGTAACAACACTATAGTGCACAAGGAAATTTGTGCTCTTGCACAAAAATTTGATGCATCCACAATCGATATTAGGAATATCTATGACGAAATAATTGAGTTAAAATCTCATATTTCCATGCTCGGTCCAGCTAATGCAGCTGCAAACTGTGCCTTAAAACTTTCTCAGAAAGAGATTTTAAACGCCTCTAAAGATATTGTTACTGAACAACAAAGAGCATGTAATATTATCATTAAGGGTATACCCGACACAGTGACAAATTGTCACCAAATCATATCTGATATGTGTAAGGATATTCTCCATCCTGCACCTTTAATTAAAGTAAGTAGGATTCATTGTAAACTAGATCATTCTGCCCCTCCGTTACTTGTCAGTTTCCCTTCATCTAAATATGTATTAGACATTTTTAAGAGCTGGCCTAGTATTAGGAGTTCGCTACCTTTCAACTTAAGACTTTTTAAAGATCTACCACCAGAAAAAAGGCCCAAGCGGTCTTTTTCCCTAGGTAATATCCCTAACAATGTGTTAAATCCATCTAAAGTTCCAATAGTTGAGTTAACACCTTTAAAACTTGATAGAATTAATCAGGATTTTCCCTCCACGCCTCGGGGTCAAATTTACGTCCCATTAAGACATCGACTAAGACAAAATTCACCATTACTAATAACTCCGTAGCACTCAAAGTTGTATACACTAATGCACTCAGTCTTAGGAATAAGTTGTCTGAGTTCAAGTGTCTAGACACCTCTTACAAACCACATATCATTGGGGTTACAGAAACTTGGCTCACTAATGAAATTTTAGATAGTGAAATAAGCATTCATGGATATAATATTGTTAGGAGTGACTCGCATAGGGGTAAATGTGGAGGGTGTGTTTTTTATGTCAAAAACTCCCTACAGTTCTCTATTTTTAGACCAGTTTCAGGTGATACGTTAAAGGGGTATGATCTTCTGCATTTAGACATTCCATTGGCTTCGGGAAAATTAGCTCTCTTTTCTATTTTGTATAGACCCCCTCTCTCTCAAAAGCCTTAGATAGATCTCTTGTAAAAAAACTCTCCTTCCTCACCTCCCTACCACATAAATACATTGTTTTAATGGGGGATTTCAATGCTCCCTCAATTAACTGGAATTCCCTTGAGGGGCCTCAACTATTCTTTGAACACAGTCTGCTAAATTTTAGTATCAAACACGCCCTCAAACAGCATGTCCGTTCTCCTACTAGATATAGAGCTGGATGCAATCCATCTTGTCTAGACCTGGTCTTTACTAATATTCCATCTCTAGTAGACTCTATCAAGTTTCTCTCTCCATTGGGAAGGAGTGATCACTCAGTCCTATCTTTCTCAGTTTTCTTCCCCACGCCTATCACTAAATTGCAGAAAGGAAACATACTACCCTCCCCTGATTTTAGGAAGGCTAATTTTAAGAATTTACGCGAGTTTTTCCTTAATACCAATTGGGATCTATTAGGTTTTGATAATGTAAATTGCCTATGCTCACACATAACAGACATAATTAGTCGTGGCATTAGGTTATTCGTTCCCTTCAAGATTCAAGCCTTACACAAAAAGCTATTTCCCAGCCGTATTAAGAGGTTAATCCAGAGTAAGAACACGGCATTTACTAAGTGGAAAGCTACGAATTTACCTTGTTTCCATTACAAATATATCGATATTCGAAATCAAGTCGTGGCAGCTATTAAAAGGTTTAAAGCTATAAAACTTAACACATTATTACATAGAGCCAAAAATGATAAAAAAATTCTATTTAATTTTATTAAAAGGAAACGATGTTCGGAAATTATTCTTCCTAATATTAAAGACAGTAATGGTCTGGTACTATCAGCTGAATCCTCGTGTGAAGCTTTTAAGGAATACTTTAAGTCAGTTTTTTGTACTGGAGAGTTGGTTGCCAGCTGTTCTACCGATCCTTCTACTTATTTAGGTAATTTCAATATCACTAAGGATATGATCTGTAAGCAATTTAAGCATCTAAAATCTAATTCATGCGGGTCTGATGGGATCTACCCTAGAATTCTTAGGGAGTGTGCCGATGTCTTGGCACCAATTTTCCATCATTTATTTAATGTATCCATTCTTAGTGGGCAAGTACCAGATGTCTGGAAATCAGCTTACATTAGGCCAATTCATAAAACAGGCAGCAGATGTAGCCCTGATAGTTACAGGCCGATTAGCATTCTGCCTGCACCTAGTAAAGTAATAGAGAGACTAATCAAAGGATATTTAATAGACTATCTACTGGATAAGAATTTAATAAATCCTGCTCAGCATGGTTTTATCCCTTCCCGTTCATGTCTAACCAACCTATTAGAATTCACAAACGGGCTAACTAGGGATTTAGAACAACACTCAAGTGTGGAAGCCGTCTACTTCGATTTCTCCAAAGCTTTTGATAAAGTCCCGCATTCCCTCCTAATAGCTAAGTTAAAGACTTTTGACATAGGTAATCCTTTATTAAATTGGATTAGTGATTTTCTGAAGAATCGATATTTCAGAGTTAGGCTCGGCAACGCGTTATCCACCCAGTGCAAAATAACATCAGGTGTGCCACAAGGGTCAGTTCTAGGTCCTTTACTTTTCATATTGTTTGTCAATGACCTATCTGCGAAAGTTCAACCAAACATTCTGCAGTATGCGGATGATGTTAAAATCTGGGGCACAAACCCGGAACTTTTGCAACAAGATGTTGATAATATCTATCTGTGGTCGGTTAAAAATAGGCTTCCTTTAAATTTAGAAAAGTGCAAACATATAACTTTTGGACGACCTTCGGGGGTAGCCTTTATGATTCGGGATAAACCTATTACAACAGTAAAAGTGGTTAAAGATTTGGGGGTTACATTTACGTCATCCTTAGTCTTCTCATTGCATCATAAATTAGCGACCCAAAAATGCTTCAGTCTGATTAAGTTTTTCAGACGAAATTTAGGCAAAATTCCGATAGATAGCCTTCGACTATTATTTATGTTATATGTAAGGCCACATTTAGAATATTGTATCCAGGTAACTGCCCCATCCCTGAAAGGTGACATATATCAACTGGAAAGAGTCAAAAGGATGCTCTCCAGACTCCCTCACGAGCTTAGTTTTAAATCATATCCTGAACGTCTACAGAAATTAAAATTATTCCCTTTAGGAGATAGGAGACTCCGAGGCGACTTAATCTTAATATATCAGTTATTCACCAGCAATAGGATCACGCACTTTTTTAATGTTAATAATGGTAACCTTAGGGGACATTGTCGGAAGATTCACAAACCTAGAGCCCTCACTAGTGTTAGAATAAATCATTTCACACACAGATCCATTACAGAATGGAATAAACTTCCAAGTCATGTAGTTAATTCTAATTCCTTAGGGTCATTTAAGATAAATTATGACAAACACAAGCTCTCCAATTTCATTTAATTTCTAATTTACTCTTTCACTCTTCTTCACCATATTTTTATTATTTTCTTTCACAATTATTTACTTTTCTTGTCCCAGCTTCTTCCTCCCGCTTTATTCTCCCCGATTTTAAATTTTCAGATATTTGAGAACCGAGGATTAAAAGGATAAAGTCCTACGCACCTCGTGTACCGTCCTGATCCTGATCCTGATCCTGATCTATATTAAATTTATCAGTTTAGTTAATCTGTCAATTCCATAGTTTCCCAAACATTTCCAAGCTTCGATAGGTATTCCGTCTGGTCCTGAAGCTTTTCCATTCTTCATCTTACTCACTCTTTTCATTACTTCTTCCTGGGATATAGATTAGGTGTCCCATTTTTCATCACTAGTCTAGAATTTTTTTATTTAACAGTGTTTCAAAATATGCTTTCCATCTTTTTTCATTAACCCTTTTTTGTTAATACTATTCCACTTTCATCTTTTATTTGTTTAATGTGCATTAGGTCTTTTAAGGCTTTATTTCTGGCTTTAACAGCACTAAATAACATCTTCTCTCCTTCAGGTGTCTCCAGGTCTTTATACATTTTATTTCACGCTTTTGTTTTTGCTACTGTTACCGCTCTTTTAGATAATCTCTTTGCTTGTTGATATTCCAACTTATTAGTTTCCAATCCATTTAAGTCCCATTTTTTTTTATCTTCTTATCTTTAACTGCTTGCTAAACTTCCACATTCTACCACCAAGATTTTTTGTCTGCAGGTGCTTTTTTCCCAGGTGTTAACCCTAGTACCTTTTCAACTGCTTTGGTAATCACTTTGCTGTTCAACGTCACCATTCTTGCATTCCCTTCAAGGACTTCCAGTTTTGTATAACCTCGTTTTTAAATTGTTTAATCAGGTTGGTTTCCTTTAATTTGTACTATTTTATTCTTTTCTCCCAAATCTCCGTTACCTTCTTTTGTTTGTTTCTAAAACTCATTTTTATTAGCACCAACCTGTGTTGCGTGGTAACTTCTTCTCCATTTATCACACTACAGTCTCTTACTCACATTATATCTGTTCTCCTCGTTGCTAGAAAATCTATCTGGCTTTGTCTTCCACCGCTCTGATATGTAACCATTTGGTTTCTCTCTTTCTTGAAGAATGTGTTAATCAGGGCCATGTCCATCCTCATTTGTATTTCCAATTCTCCATCCGCCGTGGCATCTCTCAACTCCTTCTCTAGACTGTCCTACATGTCCGTTAAAATCAGCCCCAAGTATTATTTTCTCTATCAGAGAAATGTTGTAAAGTATTTCCTCAAGGTGTTCCCAGAATTTATGTTTTACTTCTTCCTCAAGTCCAGCTTGGGGTGCGTATGCGCAAATAATAATAATGTATGAACCACCTATATTCAGTTTTACCATCATTTCTCGTTCGCTGAACCTTTTTACTTCTACTAGGTTCTCTCTTGTTTTGTTTAATAAGATGATAGCTACTCCATTCTTTCCTGATTCCCTACTGTACAGCAGTATGTCTTCTCTGGCCAACTCTTTCGCTTTCTTACCCTTCCATCTCGTCTCTTAGAAGCATAGTATGTCCAGTTCAGCAATTTCTGTTCCTTTACCTGTTAACGATCCAATCTTTAATGTGCCTACTCTCAACTTCTCTTCTATACTTCTCCTTTGGACCAACCTTTTTAGTCTGGCTCTTCCGTTTCCAGATTGCCTTCGCTGATTTATCACATGACTTAAGCAATAGTCATGTTTATGGTCGCTTATGGGAGACGCCCTATCGTTTATCAAACTATTTGGAAATATTTTGACCATTTTACTGTTTTGGCATGGATTTAACTGCTAGATGCGCTTTCTGACGCAAAGCCTCCTTCTTTATCCAGGGTTGGAACTGGCTAAATCGGTTCATTTCTGATCCTCACTAGGCGTAAATTAGTCTGTACCTCAAAAAAAATGTAAAAAAATTTTTTTAAAGAAATATATTATTATTGTTACTATTATTATTATTATTATTATTATTATTATTATTATTATTATTAGATTTTACCTCTTTTGTTGACGCCATATATTTCGACTTTCTAAGGCCTGTGACAATGTTTCCCATACTTTGTTATTAAATAAATTAAAATTTTTTGGAATTGTAGGGCCTTTACATGACGGGATAAGTGATTATCTTCATCTGAGGAATTTCAGAGTTAGGCTGGGCAGTGACCTATTTAGTCTCTGTGGTATATCCTCAGGAGTTTCCCGAGGGTCGTTATTGGTCCACTGCTCTTTATTATATTTATTAGTGATTTTCCTCTTGTAGTTCATTCTATCTTTTTTTTACTATATATCAACGATATTGATAGAGCAATAACAGAGTGAAATATTTATTTTCGCCGATGACATTAAAATTGCCTACAAATACAACGACAGAAGATCGATGTCGACGCACAGCAACATTTAAAAAAATATTACATTTCTATCAATGGAGCATTAAGCATCAAATTGAAATAAACTTCGATTGATTTTTCTACAATTTATTTGGCCTACGTTTCCTACATCCAATCAATTTAAGTGATCACACGAGCACAACAACTCCAATGATTAAAGATTTGGGTACCTACTATTTCAGAGACTTGCGTTTTTCGGAGCATGTAACCCATATTGCCAGCAAATGTAAAAAATTATTAGGACGAGCAAACAATTTATTTATTCTTAAAAAAAGCGACGTAGGTTTCTTCAAATATGCTATTTGGTCAACAATTGACTATTACTGCTTCCTTTACAATTTCACATAAAAAAATTGATAAAAATTAAAAATATTTAAAGATATTTTACAAAACTGATTATTGGTTTTTTATTAAATATGGGCTTCATCACCTTTTATCACCAAGCATAAAATTATTAATTCTGCCCAACATGGGTTTTTTCCTCACAGGTCTTGTCTTACCAACTTAATTACATATACAAATAGTATCACGAAAACATTAGACGATGGCCCTTCTGTTAATGCTATATACTTTGACTTTGCCAAGGTGTTCGAAAAGGCTCCGACTTATCCTTTTCTAGCTAAATTAGTTCGGGAGTCCCACAAGAATCGGTATTAGGACCTTTATTGTTTATTTTGTTTATTAATAATCTACCAGACGTTGTCCAGTCCAACATCCTGTTGTATGCTGACGACGTTAAGATCTGGAGGGGGCTAATCCAATACAACTCCAGTTTGATATTAACAACATATATAACTGGGCTGTCAAAAACTCTCTCCCTTTGAATTTAGCCAAGTGTAAGTACATGTCTTTTGGTAAACCAATCAAAAATGCTTTCATAATGCCTAACCACGACACTCAATTGATAGATTCGGTTACTTCCATAAAAGGCCTGGGAGTAGTTGTAGATTCTGCGCTTAAGTTCACAGGTCATTATTCTAAAGCAACTCAAATTAATTCTTTAAAAGAAATTTAAGCTGTCTCTCCCCGAGGAGTGCTCGTCTACTATATATGCTTTAAATTAGGCTTTATTTAAAATACTGTGCACAGATCACTGCTCCTATTCTAAAGGCTGACTCTTACAATCTTCAAAAAGTTTAAAAAACGATTTTTAAATTACCTAGGTCTCTAAGGAGTCTTTCTTATCAAGATAGGCTCTTTTTGTTAAAATTATTCTTTCTAAGGGATAAACAGCCTTGGGATGATCTTATTCTGGTATATCAATATTAAACATCAAGCTCCCATCCATCTTTCTTCTCACTAACGGAGAACTCTTGCAGAGGTTATAATCTTAAATTGAGTAAATCTAGAGTTAATTCTATGTTCCATCATTTTTTCCAAAAAGTTATCAATGTTTAAAACAATTTACTTACAAAGTTAGTTAATGCTAAGTCTGTATCAACATTTAAGGCTGCTTACGATAGTTATGCCCTAGCTAATTTTGCGTGAAATTAACTCATTGTCTCCATCTGGTTGATTTGATTTTATTAACTTTTAAATTTATTTTCTTAATATGATATTGTCAATAAATCTAAACCGAGAATTAAAATGAGATTGTCTTCTACTCAACTCGTGAACCAACATGTAACCTGTAATTGATAAGAATAGCAGTAAATTAAATAAAATATTGTTAAATACATATTAAAATAAAAAATTTCAAATTTTAAATAAAACATTAATTTTTAATAAAAGTACATATTTTATATTATTTTATACAATTAATTAAACTATACACTTGAAAAGGTGTTTAAATCCTTCATTTATTTTAGGTTAAATAGCGGTGGTCTTTTCATATTTCTGTGATGGCAAATTTCTATGTTCGAGTTTGTGAAACTGAGGATGAGTTACCAATTGAAATTCCTCTAGAAAATGATACGACTTTACTTCTTTCAACACTTACTGCACAATTTCCCGAATGTACTGGCTTAAAATACAAATCATGTGATACTGGATGTTTTCGCGGTGTGCGTTTGTCAGATGATCGTCTCTACCCACCTTCAGACGGTAATTGGCAGGAAAATATATTCTGTTGCGTTTTTCCTAAAAGTAAGCGTTTTATATTATTTCAATGTTGGGTATAAGTTTTTGTTGTCACTGAAGAAATTCAAGTGTTTATAGCACGTTTAAATTATAAAAAAATATTACAGGCAACTTGGTTGTTTCATTTCTAACATTTTTACTAATAACTACTTAATTAAACGTGAGTTAATATAATGAATTAATGTTGTAGTACATGTAATTATATCAAATTCATTGTTTATCTTGACTGAATTAACGCTGGTTTTATTATCTTTCCGTCATTTTATAGCGGCCAATGAATGCAAACCAATTATTGCTATTTATTGAGTATTGAATGCGGTAATTATAACGCTTGCATACTTGTTAAAGGTTTTGTATATGTTGATAATAATATATCTAATTTTGGTTACATTATCTTAGTAAAACATGAATATTTGTTGTTGGTATTTTAAATTCTTAACATTACTTTGTGAATATTTTCATTTAATTATAAAGATTTTTTTGTTTTTTGTAATGTTTTATTTTGGATTAGTTCGTGATTTTGAGTTATCTGTTACTTTAGATATTAGATTTTGATATCCAATTATGTGTGTGTGAAGACCACACGTCCTAATCCAAGTTTTCACCCTGGTATGGCATGTGTTGAATAAATTTATATGTTTTAACGCATTCTGGAATTTCGGGTAAAGTTTTAGAATTCTGTATACGCAGCATTCATAGACTACTCTTCAGATTTCGATTCTTTGAATAGATAACGACTATGGATCGCTATGTTACATAATGGAACTCTACTGAAACGTTTGAGATTATTACGTATACGAGCTCAACTACTGCAATCCTTATTTGCAACAGATTTGCTACATAGTCGTTTGAAATTTGCGGTGGTATCTATCAAGGCTGCATAGCTGCTCCACTTTTGTTCAACTATGCAAACGATGTTATATTTACCATGGTTTTCGTACAAATGGAAGCTGTGTATATGGTTACCACGCCTATCACCGACTTGGAATACGCTGACGATTATGTTTTTATATTGGAGAATGAAGCTTATTGACAGAGTCCATTAGACTCCTTTGTGAAAGTTTCCAGCGAATATGGTTTGAAGATCAGCTCCCTAAAAACTATTATTCGATTGTCTCATGTTCCTAATTCGAAGTCTTGTACTAAATGATGTTATGCTTCTTATTGTAAAGGAATTTACGAACCTGGGGTATTCAGTTATTTTTGATTGTGGTTCATTTAATAAAGTAAACCATTGAAGTTGTTGAACTACTGCCAAGTTTGGAAAACTTGCAAATCCATTTTATATACTAAAAAGCAACAATTCAAGCACAAAGATGGATATTTTTTTAATTGGGTTACACAGTACCTCTATCTAACTGGACTTGTTTGGAGATTAGTATGCTTAACATTTGAAGCAAGATGTCTCAGAAACATTAACATTGGGTGTACATTACTTTTGGTTCATCTGTCAAACAGTTAAATAGTTTCGATTTTGTTAAAGCTTTGGAATTATTACTTCGGTAAATTTACCCATATGTTTAAAAACAAAGTACAAGTTGGAATCAGATGTATATTTTCTCGGGGCAGATGATCTTTTACGCAACTGGGAAAAAAACCCGAAGTATGATAAACATTGTTCTTTCTTTGTTAACCAGTAACGACGTGCCCAGTTCAAAGTTACAAAAGCGTTAGAGGTCTTGTAGATCTGTCAACTGGTGTCACCGGTCGACCTTCTAAAGAGGATCACCTTGTTAACTTTTGTGAACATTGTCGTCGTCACAAACAAACGGTCTTTAGGCTCAGAAGCTTGAGTTACTGCCCTAACTGTGATACACATTTGTAAACGATTTTTCGTAGGTCATTAACATTTGTTTTAACTTAGGTATGTACGGCCACGGAACTAAATTGGTGCACGATTTTTAATGTTTGTATTCAAGAAACAATATTGAGTTATTCAGAACCGTTTATTTTTTTTACAATTGTCCAATTTTCTGCATTGTTTCTTCCATCAACTAGTGTATTAGATTCATCACATCATAGGATATCATTTTATTTACCCTCGTAAGCTGCAAGCACGTTAACTGACATAAAGGGTATATCGTTATGGTTAGTACTTTCACGTTCCAGTATTAAAACACACAATAATTATGGTTAAAAAAAAACAAATTATTGGGTTTAATGAGAATTTGCGGGATATAAACTCTACTTTCAAGATATCTCTAATCCTTATTACTGGAGGAAATTTTAACGGTAAAGTACGCATGCACAACGTTAATTAGTTCTGGATTATCAGTTGGATGAATTTAGCGAGAACAATGCGAGAACGGAAAGAGATTATGTGAATTTGCGGCTGGATGTAATATGGTTTTTATGAACTTCGTTTGTACAACTTAAAAGGTCTCAACGGGTTGTTTACTAATTTTTATTATCTTTATGCACAAGTAATGAAAGTTTTGTGGAAAGTGAAGCTGCACATAATATTTGGAAAGAGTTATAAGGAGGACGAGCAGAAATATTGGGGTTATGTAGCACATGAACCAGAGATTTCTTCCCCTCCATAACAACAGTGGTGAAATCTTGTTAGTCTACTTTAACCGTGCTTTGAAGAATTCTGAAGTTACAACAGCTTGGTTATTAGATTAATATATACTTGATGAAGTTATGTTGATCATTTATCCAATTTTCATAAAAACTCCGAATCATCGACAATATTATGCGCACCTGTAGTAAAGCTCAAATTTAGGAAAGTCATTGGTTTTAGCGGAATTTGTGGTCTATTAAAAATATTTTTGACATTATAACGTATTTCTGGGTAATTGTACAGTGACTTAAAGATTGGAACCGTACTACTATTATTTTTGGTTATAAGAAAGAAGATTTATAAATATTTGGTATTTAACCTACATGAAATACGCAGACCAGGCTGTTTTTCTATCTGAAAATACAAGGATGTTTTTATTGTTGGTTTATGACATGTGTGTTTATTATCTACACTTGCTGCACAAGATTGTGATGCTGCTGAATTTATCCATTACAATTTTAACATTTTATGTGTTCAAGAAACCCGTTATACAGGAGTTTGTGCTGTAAGTTTACCCCTATGATCAACTTTTTGATTTTCTCAATGCGACGTTTTTGAACCTGTTAAATATGGCTGTGTAATAGCGATGGAAGCTTTTATTAAACAGTGCCTTAATTATTCTAGATTTGTGACTACCTCTCATGGCGAAAGTCAAGTTATGTCACTGTGCACTTGGTTTATGATTCATGTTACTTTGAATCCAATATGCACTACATCGTTTCATATCGTAAGGATCGTTAATATTTTATGCTGGAAAAAAACCCAAGTAATTATTGAATTCTCTTGGTTTAAAATATAGTTTTTTATTTACAAAAGACTGTTTGATGGTGACTATTTTTTAAAGGTTTAATATTTCAAGTTCAGTAATTAGATTGACTGCACTTCGAAAGATGTAGCTGAAAATTGATCTCAATTGTTTTCATTTTCAATTTATTATTTTTTGTTTACCATGTTTACAAGAATTTAATAATTTTATTTAACAGACTAAAGTTTCTGAAATAGTTGACAATAAGTTTAACGTATTAGAGCTGCGAAAACAATAACAAATGATAAATTGTATATATTAAGTTCGCAAGTGTGCTGGCATAGATACAATTATTTACATATACAAATATATTCTATTTCTTAAACAATGATGTTATGACAAATTAAAATGGTGCTTTCATTTAATAAGTGTGCTACAGTTAATAAAATACAAGTTCTTATGAATCATACCTTTAAAATCTAGGTCAACTTAATTGCTTTAATAAAATTAATTGAGTTAATTTAAATTGAACTCAATAGTTTTGTTATTTGACAAAGTTAGAATTGATGTCACTACTTTTCTAAAATTTTAATTTCGTTTTTTTTATAAATTTAAAAATGACCTTTTTTACACGAAATTCACGATAAACGTTAAGGTGCACGTTTTTCGAAGTACTGTAACGCAACCGTTACAACATTTTTGATTATGAAAATTTTATTTTTAGGTGCGAAACGTAAAGCAGATGAAGATGATGCTGATGCTAAAAACAAGTTTAAACGGCTAGAAAAGAAAACGTGCACAGATCTCATTGTTTTGAATTTACCTTGGCGTGCAGATGAGACTACGCTTCGCAATTATTTTTCGCAATACGGAGAATTGATAATGACTCAAGTGTGTTTATTTAGACCATAGTTTATTACAACAAACCTAATCGTAATTTTTTAGATTAAACGAGATCCGACCACTCAACAAAGTAAAGGTTATGGATTTATTAGGTTTGCAGATTATGCTGCACAGGTCATGTGTTTAGCGGAAAGACATTCAATAGAAAACCGTCAATGTGATGTTCGTGTTCCTATTTCTAAGGTATGATATTTGGCTATTATAATAATATATAGTTGGTTTTAGTTTATTTTAATTAAACATTTTGAATATATATATATATATATATTGTATTATTAATTATTTAGGTTGAAGGTGATCGTCAAGAGGTTTCTCGTAAGGTACACCTTGGTCGTTTAACCGAGGCTCTTGATGTTGAAACACTTCGGCAATATTTTTCACAATTTGGAAAGGTGAGTTTTTATATCGTGTAAATATCAGTAATTAATTGTTGACAAGATGGGATAGTGATAAGGCTTAAGATAACTTTTTAAACTGAGTGTATGATTGTTCCCAATTATAAACATGAAAGCTTTTATATACCATTGTGTACTTAGCACAAAAAATGATTTGTAGTCACAAGTATTCATTTATTGTAATTGTTGACGTAGTCACAATATTATTTCTATATTTGTGCAGTGTATTAAACGATCGGTACCGATGGCTTGATAAGCATAACAAACGTAGAAATAGAACGATTTTTTTTTCTGGCAGATAGCATTTTCGTGGGGGTGCCACTATTTGCAATGATTGATGAAACCGCCTGATTTTTGTCAGTGTTATCTTCCTTATCCCGACAACTTTATATGCTATAGATATACTTAAATATACTTTTAAAGTGTTTTGGGAATATGGTTGCACTCATCTACCAAAGCAGAAGCTCAACTATACTGCTGTGCATTCGGTCCTTTCTGTTAGTCTAGGTTTTTAAGCGCATCTAGTCCGAGATACGCGACGTGCAGATAACAGTCAGGAATATCATTATCACTTCAAGTTGATAACTTATTAGCATTACACAAATCCGTAGGATTTAGGGTTTGTATGAAAATTTTATCGTTACTCAAATTCTCAGGATTATTAAGATCTGAAAGTTTTATATGCGAGGAATGTAGTTTAAAAATTGTACATAAATTATGGAATGTCCAGGTTAAACGCTAAAGATATATCCGCAGTTAGAGAGACACCAGCTGGTACTTTTATTTTTACAAGTAGTTTATTATCGTATATGTTGTGTTAATTACAAATTTTCTAAAACGTTTTTCTAGGTTATCGACGTTTTTATTCCCAAACCTTTTCGGTCATTTGCTTTTTTAACTTTTGATGATCCGGATGTTGCTGCGTCTCTACTTGGCAAAGATCAAAATATTCAGGGTATTTCGGTGAGTGTGGGATCGGCTGTTCCCAAACTACCGCCTGCACGACAGAATTTTGGAAATTCGAAAACAGTACAAAATCCATTGCAAAATGCTCTTCAGTCTCAACTATCAGGAACACATCATTGGGCAGGTATGTTGTATTGTTTTCTTGATTTTATTTTGTATAGCATGGCCACCAGCATTTGGGGGTGTTATGAACGGTCGGCAAAATTCACAACAGTCGAATCGTGGATCTCGAATGGTAAACAATAGTTCGTTGGGTGGATTGAATCCAGCTGCGGCAGCTGCTGCTGCAGTATTAGCTGCCGAATACACTCGTGTAAATCAGGTAAGTACATGACGTTGATTTGACTGAATGTTTAAAACAAAGTGTTTTTGAATAATGTTTTCCTCAACTGCTAAATTATTAGTGTATGACAGTATAGTTTTTAATGTAGGGTTGCACAAGTCCTATTACTAATTGTATTAAATTGACAATGAGTTTGGGGTATTGGCATATTGATTTACGACAATGTGTTTGGGTATGTGTATGTGTGTGTGTGTGTGTTTTTTTTTTTTTGAAATGCCACTGGTCATAATTTCGGTAAAAATATTAACACTCGCAACTGTATCATGAAAACTTTGCTATTGTGCAGTAATACTGTAGTTACTTACTTATTTTGACAAAATCTGAGTGTTTGGCATACACATTTAAAACATATTATCAGATACCTACATTTTTAGTTCTTTGTGATTACTGTTATTATTATTATTATTATTTCTATTGAGATTAGTTGACCTCAAAATTGGACAGTGTGTATATGTTTGTTTTGATTTACGCTTAACAAGATATATATATATATATATATATATATATATATATATATATATATATATATATATATATATATATGATGTGATTGATTACCTTTTATAACAATTAACTACATTAAGGACATCTACATTTTACTGAAACATTCTTTAAACATTAATTTAGGAGTAGCAATAGACTTATATAGAAATAAGCATTTTTAATCATTTAAACATTTTTGAAAAATTGGAAAACAAATGGATTGTATTATAAAATAAGTAAACATGTGATAAAATAAATAATGAAAACTATACATTATTATATAATATTTAAGGCAATATTCATTGTATTCCATAATTTTTTATAAGTTTACTTCTTTTAATAATATAGACTACATCACGTTGTAATCCACGATAAAATAACATATTAAAAGCTTTAATAGTTTTTATTCTAATCTCCTGTTTGTATGTTTTTTTAATATTTCTGCGATTGAAAAAATTAAAAATCTGTTTTCTTAAAAAATATAATAAAATTAACTACATGAATGCGTAAATAATAAAGTGAACCAGAAAGCATAATGCATTGTTTTTAACATCTGACCATGGACAGACTGTATATGTTTATTAAAAATTGTAGCAAAACATGTTGATAATTTTTTTTGGCAGACTCGAAATTCTACTGGTGTTTCTAATAGTCAGTCTGACTATACTGGTACATGCTCAGAATCTCCAAACAGTGCAGCATTGGCGACTATGAGCATTCTTAGCAATCCTAATGTTGTCGCCGCCATCGTTAATGCAGCCACAGGAACGGGCACATCTATGGTGAGCGGTTTGAGAAATTTTACATTTTTGTAATGTTTTTGGTAGGTTTTGTAGTTCTAATGCCCATTGCACATTTCGGTGTGTATATCGATGAATGTAGCCATTAATGGGAAGTGAATAGGTTAATTTTATCAGTAGCACAAGTACACTGCGAAGTTGTGTTCTTGTTGAAAAACGATGCCTTATCGTTTGTATAGTTTAAGTGTTTGGATCTGTATCACATATACTACTTTCTAATAATCCTAAGGATTTGAGTAATACCTATGAAGTCCAAAATTTCAATGACGGTGATTATCATGTTTCCATACTACCATGTAGTGTATCATGGTCTCAGACTAACATGGATTTAGAACCGAGTGCACAGCGATATAACAATATTGTATTTCAAGGTATGTATATACACCATATGTAACTGTTGAGGCACCTGACACAAATCAGGCGTCTTAAGGATGCTGTTTATCATTGTAGAAACATTGTTGTTCTCGCATGTTGTTTGCGTTTATTAAACTCTTGGAGGCGATCGTTTGATATACCGTACGAATATTATAATAATCAATGCAAACGAAATCAATTACTATGTAGATAATATTTCCTAATCAGACTGGAATTGTAGCAAACCAACTGCACTTTTGTATAATTTTAATACTGAAATACTATTAGATTGTCCAAGTTTATACAAAATGCGATCCTTAGATGGATTAAGGTCATTACTTATTAGTTTAGAAATCAACCAATCTACCACCTTTGATTATGCTAGGATTGACATTTGAATTCACTTTCACATAAGCGCAATTCATCGCAGCGATCCATCTTAATCCTGACAAACATCTAGTTAAACTACGCATTTAAATCATTATTTGTGTCATAATTGACTTAAGGAGGAAGAGAACATGAAGCGAATGCTAAATTGTAGTGGAGGTTTAGCGTAGGCGTTTTTATAGGCAACAACAAAAGTTGATGTTAGAGTTACCTCTTCATTAATTCCAAGTTGACATAGCATCTCAAATTCCTATACGAAGAGGTTGTCGGTTGCGACTTGAAGGTAGGTGGATAAATGAAGTTTATTGGTTAGAAGGAAGAGTCATAAATATCACTATTGTTTGAATTTAAGATTTTGTAAGCATTAGTTAAATCCTCGGGATCATTAGCATAGATGATTTACTGTTAAACTGCAAGAACCTTATCCCAACGGGCAGGCATTCGAATTCAATTACTGACATCTAAATGCTGATAATTATTTGGATATTCTAATTGTTAACGAACTCCAAAGATGCTTTAGTATTACATTGAAGCCGTAAACTTGAAAGAAAACAAAAAAGTACATTTGTTTGCATGCACATTTATTTTATTTACATTGTTTAATAAGATTATTTTTATTGTTTTAGGGTTGATAATTCCGCGTTGCACTGGTGATTTTGGTTTGCATTATTATTATTATTATTTTATTTCTGTCATATTTTCATATTTTGAACGTATGAATTATACATATTTAAATACAGTTTGATGTTTGCTTGTAATTGACGTTTGATTGTTACGAATGATCATTTGTTTACATGCGCGCAATTACTTTCAAGTTTGCTTTTGTTTGATTGGGATTAGTGTGATGGGGGTTTGTAGTACGATAATGTATATTTGATGGTTGGGGTATTAAGATACGTTGGATTTGATGATGATTGGTTGTCGATCAGTTTTCGATTCTGTTGTATTTTTTGCGAATGTGCAGTAGTTGATAAATTGTGCTCTCTCAGCGTTTTCAATTAATTGTACCATCATTCATTGAGAAATTTCAACGTTTATCTGTTTATAAATAACTTTGTTTTAGATTTGACAGACGGACTGTGTATATGTACTAAGTAGATTATTTATTAGTCATTTTTTTATTGGTTAATGATATGATTATCTTTTCATTATTTCCAAGTTTGTGAAATATGTCAAACAGGTTTTACTATTTTTATGAGAAGTAAATTTCACATTTAAAGCAGAGAAATAACTAATTAACAGTTTGTAAGATCTTTTTTAGTCAGACAACTGCACATAGTGTTGCTATTGTTTAAATTATTTTTTATATATTTGCCTACTTGAGTCTATCGATAGATACAGAAGCCCTGATATACTACTAGAATCTCGGTCCTTCAATTTATTTTTGTGCCTAAAATGCATTACTTGCATTACGGTGTTGATAGTATTACTATAAAAATTACTGATTAACTTAGGATCATTAGTGATAACAACCGCGTAAGTTGAAGATAGGTCCATTTTTTTATCAGTTTTAATTTGATATAGCATCTCAATTATACCCTTTCACTGTTCATTAACATCAGGGTTAAAAAATACATTAATTAAGTTTATCACTTTAAACATTACATTAATTTAATATTTCCATTCTTTAGATATAATTGTTTTGATTTTGTTGAACAGTTAGTGAATTTTACATCTGTTTGTTTGGGTGGTTTTAAAAGTAAAGCCTGTTTGTCTTATTTAAAAATGTACCGCGTTTATGTAACAATATTAATGATGTTTAGGTATATGTGCGCCTGGTTTATGATTGCAATTTCCTAAGTTTGTGACTGGTTGCGTAATGTTATTATTGATATTTTAGTAAATTACTGTTATTTTCATATGATATTTATAAATACGCTATTAGTTATTTGTTGCATATGCAAAATTAATTTTTGAATTGTGTTTTGTAAACAGTCATTATCAATGTGATTTTTTTAATTGAATAATCATATTTCTATTGAAAACATTGTGTTCATTAGTCAGTTTTGTTGTATTGAATATGAGGCAAAATGTTGATAATTAAAAGAATAATTATAGTGTTTAGTGATACATGTATTTTGACAGATAAACGTTATAGGGAATATACTCTTATTTAATGATTAGTATAAAGGATAGTAATACTATACAATACTGTTTTGTGCTATTTCTTATTAAATTACATACTACTGGTATTTATATTCTATAGAATATTTTATTTTTGAGGATTGGTAATCCGAGTTGTACAATGTTTAAAAACGTTTAATACATTTGCACATGTGATTATTTGAAGAATACAAGGATTCAGTCAATTGTTTACATATACTAAATGAAAAATCTATCATTGTTACATCTAAATAGTTCTATTTGTTATTAAAGTAATATTCTGTAAATCAGAAATTATTTTAAATGAATTATATTTGTTCCTTATTGTATGAGTGAAACGGTATAAAAATATGTGTTTATTGAAATTTAATCATGTCGTTTTGAGTTATTGAAACTTTTGACATTTGTATAAGAAGTACATTTGGTGAGTCGTAATTACAAGATCTTCCTAATAACAGCCGGCATAATCTGTGTTAAATGTACATGCATTACAATTAGTTTTCGTTTTCTAATATATTTTATATTGGGCGTGGGATACCAAATATACTAAACTGGCATGCCTTTGCGTTTCACTGCCAGTACTAACTACAGATTATTTTTTGTCTGCTAATGTTTACTGGTAGAAAAATGTTTTCTGTGAAACATTGAAGCAATAACAACCACATAAAATATATAACAAAACGTATGACAAACCTTTTTAAGTAATAATTAAAACTATTGTAAGTTTGATAACGGTTCTACACAAACTATCAACCAAGCTATAATTACAGTTTTAAGAAAAACATGTATTACCATCACAGTATTCAGTACAAAATTGCTATCATCTGCACCAAATAAATGGAAATTTAAACATGGGCATTTTTGGTCTTAATTGTATAAGATGTAAGTACAAAATATTTATATTAGAAGTATGTTACCATTCCTCCGTTCATATGCTACTAATTCTTTTCAATATGGTAATATCTCAGTCCAACAAGCAGCTACAAATTGCTTTAAGTGTAGTCATTCTTTTATCTATTCTTGTTTTCAAATTATAAGCGTAATTTTCCGTATATCATTTATAACAACATTTCTGCTGTTTTCTCTTTCACGTTATCCTCTTCTTTTGAACAATCTTCGGCGTTTGGGATACATAGAAACCTGTAAGCAATTATGGCTGTGCTCCCAAATTGATTTCCTAACGACATTTTCCATCAGTTAACGACGCAGTAAATTGTACGGGATAATTAATACTTGTTATATATATAAACCAAAATATCAAGTTACCTGTTTTCTGGTTGCTTTCAGCAAATGTTCCTAATCTTGAAATTTACATGTTTTATTACAAAATGAGAGAAAAATGTAACATTTAATACCCCCACCAAGTATCTAATGATCAATAAATGTACCAAACAAAACTAATAGTCAATAAACTGTTTACATTAGCCTACCAGATTTATCCAACTTAAATATGTTTATAATTTACCTATGTATTTTATCTTACCTGTTAGTAAGAAAAATATAAGCATGGGCAAATACTATTTATTTTAAAAATTATAGAAATATCTTTTTCAACTGTTATGCATCCAATAATAAATAACATACATATTTCCTTTTAAATCCATTTTATAAAAAGAATTTGAAATAATTATGTTTTTCATTAATTATAAATTACAAGAAGTTACTTAAATTAAATTAATTTCTATTTTTAAACTATTCTATGCAACTAAATGCAAACTAATTTTAAAATGAAATTAAAACTCCGAAAACTTAAATAGATGTTCGATGTAGGCCAACTTTTTTAATAAAATATTGTACAGTGCAGAAACATTTACCAAGTAATGGAAAAAATAAAATGTTTTTTTTTAAGCATCATTACAAAAAAACACAGACATTCTCAATGCTTTTTGTACATTTAAAAGTTTGGTTTCTTCGTAGATATTAAAATTTTTTTATTTATTATGTTATCAATACAGGTTAACACAATGAACCTTTTTAGTCAACTATAATTAAAGTTTGTATAAATTTAGTTTATTGAATTATATATATATATATATATATATATATATATATATATAATTTATTTTAGGATTCAATTGATTACGGAAGAATTCCACCAACGACGAGTTCTTACTCAATGCCTACACCTTTATAAAACATGACAAAATGGCAACACTTTCTGTTATTTTTACTATATTTTTTTACATCATATTTTGTACACAAATATTTTTTAATTAATATTATTAGTTATTTTTTAAAGTTACTACCATAATTAAAAAACAAACTAACAACAGTTTATTTTTATATATATGCAATTTTTAAATGACAATAATTATATATATAATTGTTTACTATATGTATATATAGTTGAACTTACAATTTGATTTATACTTTAGTTGCTATTTTAAATAATGAATTATTATCATCATTAATTAGTAACGTAGTCTTTACTAGAACTTACAAATTGTGTGTTTGACCTATTTAGACTACAAAATCATAAAATTTAAAGGAATAATTTTTGTATATAAGATTTTGTACAATCTGGATTCAAACTTCTACTAATTGATTTTAAAATTTTGTGCCTCCCCTCGATTTCGGTAATTTGAGAACCAAGTACTAGAAGTTATTTTGGCCTACTTAACTCTTATACAATCCTGAATCGTAATACGTTTTTGTAAAATGTATGCTTACTGCAAATCATTTTAATAGGTTAATAACAAAGACATTGAAACGGGGTTAATAAGTAATTTGGATTAATAAAACATGCACAAAATATTTAAAATTGTATTATTTTACTTAAGGTTTTAATAAACATAAAATTTGCTGATGAAAATTACTTAAGATGTAAATTTTAAACATATTTATTTAAAAAATAATATTACGTTCATGTAGTAAAAGTACTTGTTCTAATTTAAAAAAAATAAAATTTGTTTAGAGTTTGTATTTAACAATGTGTTAAATTTATAAAAAACACATTTTTAAAATGTTTAACAAATCTATACACTTTGCAATAATATCTGATTAAACTAAACTGTAAAAAATAAAAATGTGTTATTTAACACTATTAATACTAATATAAATAACATAATTTTACATGTATAATTATTATTGCATTTCTAAAACTATATAATTAATTTTAAATTTATTAAAGTTTTAAATCACTACTGTGACAACTACATGTATACACCGTAAATTCGAAAAATAGCGATGACTTCAGAAGTAGATATTAAAGATATATTGAAAAAAACTCTTATTAAAAATGGTGCGTATAAAAACATAAAATTGGAGTTATTTGCTAAACTTTTTGAAAATTTGAGATTACAAGTTCCACTTGAAAGATGTGTTACGGATCTACATTCAGATGTGAAATGTGTTATAAATGAATTAATAATTGAATATTTAAATTTTGAAGGGTGTGTTGTTTTAATTTTTAATATTTTTTTATATAAATGCAAATACAAATATTTAACTATTTGTATGCTTTCGAAAATATAAGCCGTACCAGTACAATTAGTAATCAGCAGTCAGATTGTTATTTATTTTTAGCAAGTTCCTAAAATATGTTACAAATAGGTTTACGAGTAAGAGTCAAACTCTTTTTGATTTTTGATTTATATGTTATCGGTATTATCATTATAAGAAAAAATGAAAATTAAATATAAAGTGAAGTTAGAGAATAAATATAAAATAAAGTTATAGTAAATGATACTATTGCATTAAATAAATGAGAAAACAAATTAATTAAAAAAAATTAATTATAGAATCGTTTGAATAAATGAGTTGATTGTACATAAACAATCTTTGCGGGAAGTTTATTGTAGGGATTCGTGATTCTATGGAAGAAATAGTGTGGCCTTAACCTACTGTTAGCTCTGGGTTTCCTCCGTTAAAAAATTATGTTTTCTAAGAGAGTTATGAGTTAGAGTAAAAAAGGAATTAAGTATTCCTAAAGAAATGGATTGATATGTCATTATATTTTATTATGAAATATTTTTAAAATTACGTATATAAAATAAAGTTTTATTTTGTAATGCATTTTATGTTTAATATTCAGTTTACAATTTAGTGAATCTGTGTTTCGTACCGAATCAGAGTATGGATCAAGTAGAATGTCTAGACCAGTTTTATGCCAAAATTTGCACATTCGCCCGGTTTTCAATTTAAAAGAATTAAATTCTGGTTTAAAAAAAGATGCTAGATGTGTAAATCCACTAGTAGAAAAACCAGTTCCTTTGTTATATTACATAATTCAAAATTTAATGAATTCAGACAATTAGAATCTAATGATTCGAAACATTTAACTCAACTTTATGATCCAAAATCTTGTAACCATTGTGAGGATTTAAACCATTCTTGTAATTATTTTTAAAAAAATTCTAAATTCCATGTTGATGAATGTTGTATAGATTTCAATAATAATAATTCCTGTTGTTCACTTCTTTTTTATTAATTATTCACAACCGAATAATTAAAAAATCTTCGATTTTTTAAATGCAAATGCAGTTTTTAATATTTTAAAATAAAACTCTTTTTTATGTATATTTACACATCTACTTTTCATACAACTGGGCGTTTTTTGTACCTCATCTATCCGTTTTTTAAAGATTATTACATTGCTTTTGTATTGTATTGCAAAACGTTTACTAGTTTTTATATATTTATCATTTTTCTTTACTTTCCATCATTGTTAATTCACTTCATTGCACTATACTACTCTTTTTTGTCTTAATTGTAATTTTTTTTTACAAAGTTTCCTTTTTACCTCTCAATTTCCCCCATGATATGAAATACATTACAACCGATGATCAAAATAAGTTCCTCTTATCCAACTTGAAACTAATTCTGGATTACAAAATGTCTTATTAGAAACAGCATTTCATTCATTCATTTTGGTTAGTGACTTGGCGTCACCTCTATTATTCCCCATATTTATACGATATAGCAAACGATCGATTTCGATGGCTTGATAAGCGTAAAACAAACGTCGAAGAATAACAAAGTTTCTTGGCTGGTAGGCGGCATCCTTGTGACGTCGCCACTGTTCGCAAAGATTGACGAGGCCGCCTGATTTTTTGTCAGGGTTATCTCCCTTAGCCCAAGGGCTACATATGATATACGTATACCTTTTAAGTATTTTGGGTGTATGTTGCACCCACCCGCGGTAGCGGAAGCCCAGTTATACCGCTGTGCACTCGGACCCTGCTGTTATTAGTCTAGATGCCTAGGGGCACTTATTCCATGATGCACCACGTGGAGGACTAACATTCAGGAATATCACCATCATTGGAAATTGAGACTTTATAAGCATTACTCAAATCCTCAGGGTCATTAGCATCCCAGAAACAGCATTAATTTTGCGAAGGTTATTCACTTTTGTACAGTGGTTTAAAAACATAACTAAGTCTGTAAACCCCTTTGTACGAGAAATAAATGGTGTAACTTTTATATCATTTGAGCCTTCAAATTCTCTTTTTCTCAGAGCCCATTAGCATTCAAAGCACTACTTGACATTCTTCAGAACAAGAGTTTTCTTTCCGTAATGTGACGTACCCAATACGTTCTAACATACAGCTATTATATTGCCTTCACACATGTTAAATTCTTTATTGTTACTTGTTGTGATCAGGAAAGTACCTTAATTATCGATAGCCACTTCATACATCTGACTACTCCGTTTAACCTATATAATTTGTACACCGTTGATATTTCTACTGCTCATTCGTAGGATTATTCCGTGATCAAAGCAAGTCAATCAAACCTAGGCCTTATTGCATTCGAATTAGGTAGTCATTGTTACTCCAATGCGCGGAAAAAAATTATTCGAACTGGTTAAGAAAATATTAAACTGTCCAGTGTAAGAATCAATGCATCTGGTTAATAATGGACTTGTATTCTAATATTAGGGCTAAAATTCACAAACAAATGCTAATACATACACCAATAAGTTCGTTCATCAACTTAAACACTGTTTCGTCTAATAATTTGTAACCATAGTTTCATTTGTATATAACTTTTTACGCTGCCTTCATTTAATGAAACCTAAGGAATATAAATTGAGTTTTATACACAGTAAATATACAAGCAAATAGTACTACCTCATCAATACATCTGCTAACATTTTTAAATAACCCGAAAAATTAAGATATAATTAGAACATTTTATTTAACGTTATCAATTAGTCATGTATGGAAGTTGCATCTTTGTGCAAGCTCAATAAAATATATCAACATTAAAATAGACAATATATGATTAGAATAACATAGCTTCATAAATTGATGCAAAAATGATGCGACAAGAAGTAAGTCACGCCGTTAAATGAATTAAGACATTACTATATAAATATTTAATTAAAAACGGAATGAAGAGTTAAAACTGAATCAAAATCGGTTGCGCAAAATCAAAATTGTAAAAATCCACTTTAAATATGGACAAACCGGAAAAGGAAAGATTCGTAATACGGTTATTTGGTATTCAAATCAAGATTGTTCTGATAACTCGAAAAGGTTAAGAAAGACAAGGTATATTATAAACAATCTACGAAAACATTCAAACAAAATTTGAAGAATTCAAGGACAAAATCACAGACAGGCCAAAAATAATGAACAAAAATGCCAAAATTATTCGGAAGACAAAAAAGATAGTCATGCAACTATCAAAAAAATAATACAAAAATCAAGATAAAAATGTACACATACACACAATCACACGGAAAGACAAAGGATTTACAATCAAACCAAAAACAGAAATCTAATAATAAAGAGCAGAAGATATTATCTATTATAAGAAAATATTAACAAAAATTAAGGATATGATAGATAAAACAAATATAGATGATATTCATACACAACTGAGAAATAAAAAGGGCAAACAGCCAAGGCAATGAAAACACATCGAATACCAAATCTGAAAAATAGAGACAAAATAACTACTGATTATAAAATTTTGACATCAGAACAAAATTAATAAAAAATATACAAAATAAATGAGCCGAGAATGCCAAAACTAGGGGAGAAATCAATAATGGAAAAATTAAATACAATTAAAAATAAATGCAAAGAACCTCGCAATTTGTAAAAAATTATAATTAAATCGTGAAAAAATAAATTTAGGCAAAGAAAAAATGAAGGAATAAAATTTATAACAAAATAATGAGATATGAGATATGAAAACTAAAAATCTATATAATTATATAATCCATTATAGAATGAGCGATAAAAATTAGTAAACATTTCAATGTGCATTTGCGTACACATTTGCTACAAAAATTGATTGTAATCATTCAAAACAATAATGACGTATATATCTGCTCAAACTAACAATTAAAAATCGAATCCCCCTGCTGCATCTGGGTTACAAGAATCACCATCAAATCGGAAAGTAGATGACACTTGTTCTACAGGTAAAAATTCTCCGATACGCTCACCCTCAACTGCACCTGGTGTAGTACTTGCATCGTCGCTCATCTAAAACAATAACATTATATAAATGTAATATAGCTTCAGTAAATTAAGGTTTAACACCAAACCTTGCACATTTATACTTAAATTTAATGTAAAAGGTACTTAAATAAATAATTAAACACATTAAACTTCAAGTCTGTGATAGTAGTCTAATCTAATGAAAAGAAATGTTGAAGTAAAATATTATGTCCTTTTTCTTTTAATTGGAAATAATCAGAAGTAACAATTGCAGCCAGATAAGTGTAGTCAAAACAGGAAAAAATAGAATGTTTTTGTTCGTAGTTTTAAAACAAAGAAATGATAGTTATCTAAAACGGAGAAATTTTATCCTTAGAACCATTTTAATGACATTCAATATTCTCCTAATATTCAAATTTTGGATTCAAAAGCACGACCAACTTCTAATAATAAACAGGTTAATACTTTACATACCAAAGCAAAAACGCATAAACTTACTCCTTTCCCAAAGTAACGAACAATAATATCATAAGTCAAATTATATATATCAATATTTTCATGATCTTGAAGAGCCTCGATCGCGTCCAGACCACCACATTCTTCAACAGAAGTTATAACTTGATCCAATAAATCTCCAGATGAAGCTAATAAGTTGGAAATTCCGTCCAAAACTACTTGAACGATTTGAGCATCTCGAACTTTTAGCATCTTGCATAACGGTGGGATTACTGACTGTTCTATAATATACCTCACCTAAAATTTAATTAAAATGTTAACTAAAAACAAACCTGATCAGCATTTCCGTTTATAGTCAAATTTGATATAGCCCACGCAGCCTCTTTCTGTGTTAAAAATTCACTATGTGACAAATGGTGAATAATGAATGGAACAAGTCCATGATCAATAACTGCTTGAATTTGACCTCGATTACCAGCAGTAATATTAGACAGAAACCAAACAGCTTCTTTATTAATTTTATCTTTTTCATGATTTAACAATCCAGGAAAGTAAAACAAAGCACCACAGTCCAGAACAACCTGGGTTTGTTGATCAGTGCCCGTAACAATATTTCCAAGAGCCCGAAGTGCTGCAGTTTGAACTTTAAAACTGGAGTGTGCTAATAGCGGGACCAGATGTGGTACTATTTCCGAATTAATAACCATTTCAATTTGATCGTTTCCACTATCAGTAAGATATGAAATTGCCCATACAGTATCAACCAGAATCTAAAAATATTTTAAAAATATTGTAAAATTGGAAATTTAACAGATAAATCAATATAATTAATTAATAACGTACGCTATCATCTGTATGTTTGATCAAATATAGCAAAGCTGGTAACAATTCTTTGATCGCTGATGCTGGTGGTGGTGGTTCTTTACTACGACATAGGTTGACCATCACCCACGTCACATTGCGTAAAAAGTTAATGGGTATATTAGGTGTTAAAAGTTTAAGTAATGGTTTAATAACATCTAACTGAATGACGTAATCACGTAAAACAGGACCATCACCAATTATGTTTCCCAAAGCCCAAACAGCCTGTTCACAGACATTGAGATGAGGCGATGATAACAATGCAAGAAACAGAGGAACAGCTTGAGCTTCAACAACAGCCGTTGTTTGAGATGAATTTCCCGACGCAATGTTAGTCAATGCCCATGCGGCTTCAAATTGCAAACTCGGACTAAAAATTTAAAAAAATATAGCTTAGACAGAAATTATAAGTTAAGTTTACATTTTCATAACTGAAATACATTAATACACCAACGCAGAAAGTAAAGTAAAAACCCACACAATCAAATCGATTTAATAGTCCTACCAAATGAAACTTACGTTAAATGCAATTACATAATGGCCATTAAACAAAAATACTATTGTTTTAATAATCGCTTTAAATGTCTTTACTAATAAACCAACGTCAGAGATGTAAAATTAAGTGGTAACAACTTTAAAAACCACGCTCCATGAAGGGCAAAATTAAAGAAATATTTTCAATAGGAAAGCTTAAAAGTAACATCCAGTAATTATTTAGCATTTAAAAGATAGATTACTTTGGGCTAGTTAAACACTCAACCAGTTTTGGCAATAATCCCGCCTTGATAAGTTCGTCAATAGGTGGATTGCGATCACTTGATAACAATTTCCTCGCAGACTGCACAACCAATAATTTGACATCTGGATCTTCATTAGATGAATTAGCAACTATTGCCTCCAAATTAAGCAATTTCGACTTTTCATTTACACCAACATCAGCACTTTCAGTATCGGCGGTAGTAGGTGTACCATTGTTAACTACAGGTAAATTCCTTCTTTTTTGTAACGTTTCTTCACGTTTATTTTTTCTCAATTTGACTTGCCCTTCTTGACGCCTACGACGCATTTCCTAAAATCAATAAATATACGCAGCAAAATATAACTCACATCGACACTTTTCCCAGCATTTTTAAAAGCTAACTGGCGAGAAACAGAATCGGACATTTCCAAATAATCTAGAACCACAAAATCGAAACAACGCCTCTTATTAAAACAAAATAAATATTAACAACATTATAAAACAACTTTAAAAAAAATTAGTTCTATTAATTTATTTATTTGTTATATACATATTTTAAAAAAAAATAAATTATTTTAATATTTTTTTTTTATATTTTGCATTTTAAATTTTATTTGTTAAAAATTGTGTTTGTATATATTATATTTTGCTTTCTAGCAAATTACCATTATTATTTGTGTATCTATTATTTGTTTTTTTGGAACATGGTAAATGTTTTTTTTTAAGTTTTGAAATACAAAGTTTACAATATAACAATTGTAATTAATAAAAACAAAATAATTGCATATTTAAAAAAATATTAATTGTAGGAATTTGCTCTCAAGAATATTAGGAATTAACAAAATGTGTTAATTATTATTTATTTTTTTATTTTTTTATTTTTTTATTAATGTTAAAAATGTTAAAATTTAGTGTAATAATAATAATAATAATAGTAATTTGCAAGTATATGTACTCTATTGTAAAAATAAAATAAAATATTATTAATATTTTGTTTTTTAAATAATTACAAAATTACAAATTAATTTCCGGTTTTAAGCGTAAAACAAAAACGTGTTTTAAAATAAATTATAAGATTTGTTAAAAACGTGTCAAAGTATAACATTAAAACACTATTTGTTGGTAACAATAAATAACTACCACAAAATAAACATTGGAATCACTTTTATACTAACGCAAGTATGCACAATATAACGTTTATTTTTTAACCGGAAACACAACAAATGTATTTAACAACATTTAAAATAGTATAAAATAACGTTTTCTACAAAATGTATGAGATTATAAAAATGCAAATCTTTCTTTAAATTACAATCTGGTTTTAAAATTAAATTATTTTAAATAAAATTAAAAATAGGTTAAACAAAATAATTTTATCCAAATATTTAAAGTCATTGTAATAATTTATTAAAATATACATTTTAATAACGAAAAAATTGAAAGGTTTAAGAATAATTTTTTTATAAATTTCTTCTGTTTACCAGATGTACTGAGTAAACGAGATGGTTACATTAAATATAGTGGGTTTTAAAAGTTTTATGGAATTGAATTACCAAATATGCTTGTTATAAATATCTTAATTAGTTAAAATTCAAGTAAATTTTGCTAAATAGAGAGATTGGTTATGATAATTGTTTTACTGGCCAATTGATACTTAAACTGTTATTGAATATTCTTAGTACTATTTAGTACTATTTTGCAATTTTCTAATTTTTGCACTGGGATGGTTTTAATATCGTCATTTAAAGTAGAGGGAAGTAAATAGCACTGATCACGTTTTTAAAATAAATACTAAACATGTGTTTTGTCACTCTATGTTAAAATGAAACTAGTCTTCATGCCTTTAAATCAGCCTGTGATAAGTTTGCACTCATATTTCCTATCTATTCCACAGTCACCTCCTTGTTGTTTTTTTATTTTATGATATTTTTACTTTTAATTATAACTTTGCCTTTTTGTTTACACTCCTTAATGTCTGAATTTTTTGAACCGATGATTATAAGGAGTTTCTCCTATCTAACTTATGTATTAACCTGCACGTTATCACCTTTATACGTTTACAATAAAAAATTTCAAGGTTATTTATTGTTATTGGTTACAATCGTTAATTTTTTCCTCTATCCAGAAATCATCTCTACTGGTTAAAAAAGATCAATTTAGAATAATCTTCAAATTGTTTATCGTAAACTTATGACGGAAATAACGTGCCACGTTAATATATATATACATACGTATGTACTATTCAATTGCTGGAATTAGACACCCAACACCTAACGTTTAGAATAAATTTTAGGAAAAATACGTACGATGCAATAATCAGATGTTGATAAAAGAGTTATGCATTTAACGTTGTATTGCACATAACTAGTGAAAACGGTCTGACATTTATCTCCAGTTGCAAAATGCACAATATTAGTTAATCCCAGTAAAGAAAACATTCAAACATTAACTCAGTTATAATTATCAGTTAATTAAACCAAGTTCTTATCACAAGTATTAATCAGATATTCAATAATAATTATTATGTAATGGTTATTGGCTTTGATAGTTCAGTAGAAGTAGCTCTTAGCACACAAAAATATGTACAATTATAAAAATACGATATAATTAGCAGTATGTAACATTAGTCAGATAACAAGATTGAATTACATAGATTAAAAAAACTCAAAATTAACGTATATCCAAAAGGCATGCATTATGCTATACGTGAAGGGGCATGATATTACTTTGGAAACTCTGAATAATGGGTAATGAGTAGTCACAAAAAAGAATGGACAGATTATGGACAATAAATTTATAATAGATTATAATTTCACACATCTTAGCTAAAGAAGATTCGTATATTAATTGTATCTATACTTTTGTACAAGACAAAAATGTAGGCTTGTAGTTGACTAATACCCTCTGTATTCCATTTTTTAAATATTGTTAACTCACTCGCGAGGTGAGCGTCAGGCTACACGTTCATTAGAGCGTTATTCATCCTTTTCTTCTTTTTTGAAGATTATTGCAATGTTTTTGTATTGTAATACGTAACCTGTTTCATTATTATTTTTGTATATTTATAATTTTTGCTCGTTTTCTATAATTGTTAACTTCCATTATCTACCTTGATTTCAAATATTTTTTCTGTGATTAATACCCCTTTACCTCACCATCCATTTCATTTTTCCCCTTGAAAATTTGAGAACCGAGTACTAAAAGGCGTTTTGGCCTACTCAACTCGTGAAAAATCCTGAAATTACCAGATCTTGACCACAAGCATTGAATTCGTTATTGCGACTTAATTGAAAAACTGTTTATAAATATTAGGTCAATGTCAACATGTTTATTTAAACAGGGTTCTTAAATGAGAAAACACTAATAATTTTTACGTACTCTTTTATTAATTAATCATTAAAGATAATCCATTTTATCAATAATACTAACGGTAACGTCACTTGATTAAAATGATTGTTTTTAACGTCTTTTGAAAACCTGAGTTGTAATTTTTCTAGAGAATTGGTTTGCATATATATTTTATATAATTCAAACCGAAAATAGAAAAATCCGCAGCATATTTTTAATAAAACATCGAAAAAATTCTACCAAAGCACAATTTCTTTGTAACTGATATAACAATTTTTAAGTAAACCTAAGTAATAAAAAATTACAAACAGCTTTGAGCCAATATGTAGAATATTGATTAAATGTTAAGCGAAATTGTAGCGCAGCTACTTGAAGACCCCGTTAATAGTGAGAAAAGTGGTGAAAAAATGTTATCCAAATATGCTAAGATTAAAGAGTACATATACGTAAGGATAGATAAAGAAAAAATCATTTAAAGCGTCCGAAAAGTTTTGCCCAAAAAAGCACCTTATTGTTGTATTATTCATTGATTCAATGTTGTTGGTGACATTGTTTCAATTTTGGCATCAACTATTATTGTTGTATTTCTACAGTATAGTAAACATTCGACTTCAATTACTATATAAGCGTAACAAACGCATAATAACAAAGTTACTTGATTGGTAGACGGCATCCTTGTGACGACCGCTTGATTTTTACGGGATTAAGTCCCTTAGCCCAACGGCCACATATATATCTTCAGATACCTTTTAAATACCCCGAGTTGTATGCTTGTACCCATCGGTCGTTCGTCTAAATACACCTAGTCCAAAATGCTCCTTGTAGACATGACAGTCAGAAATATCATCGAAAATTAACATAATTGTAGTTTATAATTTAACAAAACCAAAACAATTTAAAAAAATTAAAATTTTATCGAAAAATTATTCTATTATATCTAATTAATAAAAGTAAATATATTGTTTATACATTAAATATCAACAAAAAATAATTAATTATAATTAAATAGGATATTGAGAGCAATAACCTGAGATTGAACATACACACACACACACACAAGTAATACCAAACAGTTCAACTTTTCAATTTTTTGTGAGAAACACAGTTCCAAAATTTTCGTATTAAAACTAAGTTGAACAGATTTAAAACACACAAACAGTTGCATATATATAACAAAAATAAGTTTATTACTAATGTCCATCACCACCAAATTCACCAAACAAAATACATAAAATAAGTTAAAAACGTATCACACATAGACGTATTTCAAAATAAAAGCTAAAGTTAGTTAGTTAGATAATACAAAAATATTTAAAGTTGATAAAGTAAAAAATCGTTATTCACCCAATAGTAAATAATGGAGAATTATTGTACAATTTTCTCCCAATTCAAATAAACCTATAATAAGCTGCCAAATCCTTTTCGCGCGTTCTGAAAAAATTTAATTTGAAAACAATTAGTTACGCACACAAGTATAAACAACGGCGGACGGATATGGATAGAAACAGTAAATAATTTAAAAAATCAATACATTGTGTCACTGACACCATCAAACACAATAACCATTCTGACGTGAACGCATATATTCGACAGCAGGCACACTTATTTTTTCACTTTGATACCTCGTCAAACGAATGGTTTGTCGAAAAGCTTCGTTTATTGTTCCTCTGTAGCCTCCTTTACGAATCAACGAATCAATCGTTTCTGAATGGTTCCAACCTGTTGTATATGCCACAATTTATATAATAATGATTTTTAAAAATTGGAAAACGTTCATATTTTTATTCAATCTTTAATTTTGATCACAACTATATCTTTAACTTTTTTTTTAGTAAAAGAATATTTTCAAATATAAAAACAACATAAACAGATTACACAAAAAGTGTATTATGCTAATTTTAACCTCAATGTAATAAAAAATCGCAAATAGCTGAGCATTAAGCGTTAAATAATTTATTTTGTGCCGGGGTGGTCTAGCGGTACAGCGCTCGAATTCGGACCTTGGTGGGCATCGGGGCTCGAATCCCATCACCGGCACTAAAATGCGGGCCCACGTTTGGCTTCGCTAAAATGTCCACTGCTGAAAGATGCGTTTCTCGTAAAGCATTCAAAGTAGTAAACATAAATAATAAATAATAAATTTTTAGAAAATCCTAAAACAAAACCTTTATATTTTGCGATAATTTAAAATAGTTTAAATTTTACCTTGCTTAGATGGTACCTCTGGTAAAAATGTTGCTGTACGCCGACACTTTTTATCATCATAAAATTCAATTCGAATGCCGTGGACACCAATCTGTTAAAAAAAACATCGCGTCCAATAAAAAATTATTACATAAATGGAATTAATGGCAATTATTCAATCATAATTATTATGTATTCTAATAATAGATTCTAGGTACTTTGTTTTTATTTAAGTTTCTCTAAATATTGATTATTTTTCAGGTTTGAAACAATTGAATATTTCTATTAATAACTTAATAATATATAACCATATCTAAACTGGGTGAATCAGTGTCAGTGTTTACGTCTAGTTTGTTGTTTGTCTTGTCCGATCAATAACTTACGAAAATATTCTGTTCAATCTTCTTCCCGCTTCCTTTTACACTCATAACAACCATTCCTATAATTAATGGGTTTATCAAATTTTTGTCAAAACATAGTATAAATTGTAATAATCATTGTTTTTTTTTAACTTATTTGACTTCTATCATTCACTCATCCATAAAAATTTGTGTCCTTTCTTAAGGTATTTTTAACTTTTCTGTTAATTCCACTATATATTAGTGTTCAATATCATTTTAATCTATTAAATTTGGCATCAAATATTTTTTTCATCTTCCCTCAAATGCTGTCAGTATTTTGTTTTATTCAATCTGTTCTTTTTCCTTCAAATCCAGGACTAGATATGCAGATTTCCTCAAACGCATTAATTTTTCTAGACATCCTTAATTGTTATCAAATATTGGACACCACTGTTTAAGTTCTACAAGTCATAACATCAGCTTTTTCACTTCCAAAAATCAGTCTTTGATTCAGCTTTTTTTGTTTTTGCTTAGAAAAATTAATCTGTTCTTTTGTTGTGTACTGAACTTCGTACATGCTGTATACAAAAACTCCATTCCTGTAATTTGGGTTTAACTACGAAGCCGTTTCAATTTTGCAGTAAAGTACATGAAAACTGCGTGACTACACCAACTTTTCCAACTATTCAATCAATGCTAATTTTAAAAAGGTATCCTTAAGGATGAAAGGCGTATCCGTTAGTATAACGTCCAAAAACAACTTCAAATATGTGAAAACATATTGTTCTTCTAGCTGATGTCAAAAATCAGTTGCAGCGCATATTGATTTTCCCCCTAAAAGATTTCGATAGTTTGAAAATTAATCCCAAAAATCAACTATCATAAGGTCCCAAGCTCCTATTGCGATATTTGTACCAAATAATGTCGCAGTTCCAACGTAGATAGGTTTACAAATCTAGATTCTTTAATTATTTCTGACTGTGGTTTATCTAATAGTGCAAATGGTCAAACTTGTTCAAGTGCAGCTGCGATTGGATAACTTGCAAATCAAAAAATTATCAATTCAAACCCAAAAATAAATAATTCTATTATGTTTGCTACTTTAAATGTTTTACGCAAAACATCTATCAGCAGTGGACATTTTAGCGAAGCCGAATGTGAGCCCTCATTTTAGTGCCGGTGGTGGGATTCAAACCTATGCCCACCGAGGTCCAAGTCGAGCGCTGTACCGCTGGACCAATAGTTTGCACAGTACTTCTGTAAACAAAACTGAAACCTGGACATTTACTAGTTTAAAAATTATAAAACTAAAAAAACGTTGGGAAGAAATATCTTAAATACATATGCCATAACATTCATTTCCCATACACCGTTTCAGATAAGTAAACAAAAATCAGCAACTACCAAATTCAAAATTACCACAAATTTTTGTTATTCGTGAAGCAACAAAAATGGCGCTGATATGGATACTTTCTTCGTAGAAATTATAATGCAATCTCATGTACCGTTATTTTAAATTGCCCAAACGCCAATTGGAGGAAAAGGAGAGGTGGTCAAAAACGTACTTAAAAGGATACTGTTCGAGGTAATCAGTATGTTATTTTGACTGGGACTGTCATAAAACAACAAATGTTGGTAGCAAAAGGCACCTCTTTATTAGTTCCCAGTTCTCATAGGATCTCCTTCCACTGTTCACGGTTTTCGGAGGCGTGTTGAAATATTTCAGTCCAACGACTCTGCTATTGTTTCCAAGATAACGTCCCGGCTAAAATAGGGTAAAAATCGTTCCAAACAGCATTCATTTAAGTATGTTTCTGACCACATTTCCTCTTCTTCCAATCAGTATTGAAATACGCCGAAGTTGCGATACGTGAGATTGCATCAGGATTTCTACGGAAAACATGGTCAAACCAGCGCAATCGTTGTTGTCGCAACACTAATAATGGAAGAACATAATTGTAGGTAATCTCCGAGTTCGTAGATAATCCTTTTCGTTTAATCTCTTGACATGGAGGATCCGAAGTGAGTGTTGTGCCAAGTGCATCTGAAACATCTTGCTTCAAACTTGTTGAGCTTCATGATCGTTGAACCTGTAAGAGTACAGGTTTTAGCTGGGTACAGAATCACTGTGCGAACTGACCAAGAGAAAATGTTCATCTTTGTGTTTGGATTGATCTTTTTTCTTTTTCAAAATAAATTGGCACAACAATAGCCAAATAATATCGACAAACTGCTTCATTAGATGAGCAACGGTCAAAGCAATTAAACCTCCTAAATCGCTTTACATTGGGGAGAACATCATTTAATACAATCCACGCATCATGAGCTTGTGACGTTCTTCAGACCATATCCACCGGAAACTCTAATGCATGCAGCAGTTGAAGTTCATTTTCAGTTAGTAGAACAGCATTGTCAGCGTATACCAAGTCAGTGATGGGCTTTGTACCAAGATACATACCTTCGTACAGAAAACTTTGACAAATATGGGATCAATTACATAGTTAAACACATGTGTAGCTCCCACACATCCTTGACGGATACCACTATAAATTTCGAAAGGCTTTGTAGTAGATTTGTTGCAAATGCCGATTGCAACAGTTGAGCTCTTGCACAGAACATATGAGATTCACATATTTCAGTGGGGTTCCGTCACGTTGCATAGCTATCCAAAATAGTTTTCTGTTTAGTAAGTCGAAAGCTAAAGGGTAGTCTATAAATGTTACGTCCATAAAACGCTGAAACTTTGCCAGAAATTCCAAAATGTGTCGAAGCGTATGAACTTCATCAACACATCCCATACCAGGACGAAAACCAATTTGGTTTGGACGTGTGATCTCCTACTCCAGGCGAATCCGTTCAACTATAGCTAAAGCGAAGATTTTGGCGGCTAAGCAAAGTAAACTGCCCCTGTTGTTAGCAGGTCTTTGCCGAGCTCTTCTCTTGTAAACAGGAACAATAGTAGCATGGTGTCAATCTTCAGGACATTGCTCAGTTGTCCACAAATCCGTTATGATGTCATAAATGTCTTCAACAAGCCGCAAGGGACTGTATTTAAAAACATCTGTCAAAACCGGCGGCTTTCCTGGCTTTAAGTTTTTTTGCAAATACGCATAATGTTATCGATGGTGGGGGATGTACGGTAACTGAATAAATGAGAAAGCGCCAAACTAGTTGTATCAATCTTTCGTTTTAGAATGTTGCATGACTGATTTATTCCCATACCACAATTTTGGACAACTGGAACTGATAAGTAGGCTTTGGAAAATTTGTCAGCGTAATCGCTGTATAAGTAGAGAATAATCTGGAGTAGGAATACCAGGACTAGCCGATTTTGGGAAGAATATTTACCACAACTTGAACAAAATGATGCCAAATGTCTCACAGGTTGTTGGAAAAATATGTTCGTGAGAACCATATTGCACTTAGCCGAAAATTTATTAAATCTTCTTCCGTTCTCGCATTTTTCGCGCGATTGTGTCCAAAGGCGGATCTGAGAAAGGTTAACATTGTCCCTGCAAAGTCTGACATTGAAATCTTCACCAATAACAACAATTTGCACTGAGATTTTGAGCCAAGAGTATAAATCTTCTAGTTGCTTACAAAACTCATTTATTTCTTTTTCGTTATAATTATTGGTAGGAGCGTAGATATTGATAACGGCCATCGTGTATTTAAATACTACAAAGCGCGCAAACGCTAATCGTGGATATATGCCTTTCCAGTCAATTAACACACTGGGGACTAAATAATAAAATAGATATATAATAATAAATAAAATGCCACTTCATGATGCCGGATTTGATGCGCATGATGATGGGAGAAACAATGGGACAGATTGGGTAGCTGTAAGAAAACTAAAAGGTTCTAGACTATCTAGTCTTGTATCATGGAGACAAGCACTGTCAATCTTATAACGACTTAGCTCTGTGGCAGTATATACTTGGTTCGAAACAGACAACAGTGGCCATACGTTCCATGTTCCATGCAGAGAAATTGTCGGATGTTAATTGAACTTAATAGGGGTAAATAGTTTATTAGCTGGAAAGTCGCTTCCTTGTGACGGCGCCAGTGTTCACAGGAATTGATGAAGCAATCTTCTTTTAGGAGTGGAACGGTTCACGTAGGTTGTTCGATCCACCGGTGCCATCTGAGAAAGAACGCTCACACCTTGGTGACCCAAAGTCAAACTCATCATTATTAGTCAACAAGGGTAAGATCTTGTTAACTCTCATACAAACCCGTCAACTTCGGTCATATAAAGATCAGATCCCCTGAGAGACTCAACTGCTGCTTCCACCACATATTTTCTATTGAATCGGAGTTTCATACTATTTGCACAGGACAAGGACATGAAGCTTGATTCTGTCAGTATTAACTCCCATAGCCTAATCGGCTACAACAACAGCAAAAGTTGGTGGCAAGCCACCTCTTTATTAGTTCCAAGTTCTCAAAGCATCACAAATAATTCCCCTCCATTGTTC